>OX453273.1:21331278-21676278 GCA_949710005.1 Ricordea florida
AAATACAAAGGCTAATCCGGTAAATACATAGAGTAATAAAATAAGCATATCTGCTAATCTAGTACATACATAGGTTAACTAGGTAAGGTTATTTGCCCAATCAGTTAAATAGATAGGCCAATTAGGCAAATACATAGGCTAATAAGATAAAAGGAAAAACTAATTAGTTAAATAGATAGGCTAAGCAGGTAAATAGATAGACTAATTTAGCAAATACATGGGCTAATTAGACAAATAGATAAGCTAATTAAAGCCGTTAGGCTAACTAGGCAATTACATAGAGTAATCACATAAATAGATAAATTAATTAGGTAACTAATAACTAATTAGGGAAATAGTTAGAGTAATCAGGTATATAAATGGGCAAACCGGATAAGCCCCTTAGGTAATCAGATAAAAATATAGGCTAATTAGGCAAAGACATAGGCTAACTAGATAAATAGATCAACTTATTAGGAAATATTAATGGTGGTGGTATTAATGATGGTGATTGGCAGTAAAAACTCACTAGCATCTTTTAAAGACTTTCGTTTTGAACCCTATGTTAATGTGGCCATCGATCGTGTAACAAGCTTCAAATATCTTGGAATGACAACTGACGAAAAATGGAACTGGAAAGCCCATGTACGTAATCTCATTAAGAAACTGGGCCATCGTATCTGTGTCTTCAATGGTATTTGCCATATGCTGGACATGAAGTCTCGCACTGCGTATTACAATGGTTTGGTGTTACCCCATTTGGACTATGGAGATATATTATGGGGCGATCAGCTGTGGTGGAAGTCTGAAATGGAGCAAGTGCAAGCTTTCCAGAATAAGTTTGCAAGAAAGGTTCTTGGTAAGAAAGTCTCATCTAAGGAAGCATTGAAAGAATTATCGTGGGTGCCACTTGAGGATCGACGTCGTATCCATCGTTGTTTTCTCGTACAGAACGCCATTAAAGGAAATATTCTAGAACATTTTGAAAATTTCAATTCGCCATTGAACACCCATGGATACAACACAAGAAAGGGTCACCTTCCACGCTTTGGTAGAATCAGGACTGAGTGGGGACGAAGATTAACTTGCTATCAAGCAACTATTGAATGGCAAAATTTGCCACTTTCAATTAGACAGCCAATGCCAAAAAACATTTTTAAAAGACATTTGAATGAATATTTTTTAGATCGGACTTTTAATAATTAGTTGTAGCCTGATGTTCTTCATATATTTTATAGTTGTTATCTTTTTTATCTTTTTAGTTATGTTTTTTGTCAGAGGACTTCCCTGAAAACCACATAACGTGACGGGAATATCCTCTTTAAATATTTATTATTATTATTATTATTTAAAGTCTAAAGACGGGAATTAAGATACACATCATTATTATTTAAAGTTTAAAGACGGGAATATCCTCTTTAAATATTTATTATTATTATTATTATTTAAAGTCTAATCGGGTAAATAGTTAGCAGTCAGGTAAAAAAAGAGGTTAATTCGGCAAATACATAGACTATCTTGATAACAGAACAAATTAGTTACATAAAAATATAATTTAATCATGTGTATGAATAGACCGAACAGGTAAGCCCAACAGCCATATAATTAAATACATAGGCTACTCCGGTAAATAAATACACAAATTAAATAAGCCTATATGCTTAATTAGTACATACATGGATTAATCAGGTAAAGTAATCAGGCAATCAGGTATATAGACAAGCCAATTAGCGAATTCATAAGCTAATCAGATAAATAGAAATACTAATTAAGAAAATATATAGGCTAATCAGGTAAGGAGATACGCTAATCAGACATATAAATATGCTAGTTAGGTAAACCTAACAGGCATTTAAGTAAATATATAGGCTAATTTGGCAAAGACAGGCTAATTAGATAAAACGATAAACTAATGAGATAAATATATAATATAATCAGGTAAATAGGTAAGTTAAAAAGGTATGTTTATAGGCCAATCAGGTGAAACCAAGAGCCAAATAAGTACATACATAGGCTATTCAAATAAATACAAACAAAGGTTAATCAGGTAAAGTTATCAGGCATTCAGGTAAATTGATAGGGCAATTACGCAAGTACGGAGGGCAAAATAATTAGGTAAATATATAGGCTAATCAGGTAAATAGAAAGGCTAATTAGGCAAATACATAGGCTAATCGGATAAATAAATAAACTAAATAGGAAAATATATACTGTCTTCAGGTAAATACTTAAACTATTCGGCTATATAAATCGGCAAAACAAGTAAACCCATGAGGCTATCAGGTAAATAGGTAGGCTAATTAGGCAAAGACATAGGCTGATTAGATAAAGAGGTAAACTAATTAGGAAAGTATGTAGTCTAATAAGCTGAATAGTTAGGCTAGATAGGTATATAAATAGGCATATCAGGCAAGCCTAACAGCCAAATAAATGAATACATAGGCTATTTAAATAAATAGATAGAGTAATTAGATGAATATATAGGCTAATCAGTTAAATAGATAGGCTAGTCAGATATATAAATAGCCTAATCAGGTGGGCCCAACAGCCGAAGAGGTTACTACATGGGCTAATCCACGTTGATAAATAACCTAATGAAATAAGCATATATGGTAGTTAAGTACATACATAGGCAAACTAGATAGACTCATCAGGCATTAAAGTAAATAGATAGGCTAATAAGGACACTATATCGGTTAATTATACAAAAAGATTAACTAATTACGGAAATATATAGGTTAATCAGCTAAATAGGTAGGCTAGACAGGTATATAAATTGTCCAATCGGGTAAAAAAGTAGGTTAAATAGGCAAATACATAGGCTAATTAGATAAAAAGATAATTATATAATCTAATCAGGTAAAAGGATGGGCATAACCGGTATGTAAGAAGGCTAGTAAGCTAAGGCCATAGGCTAAATCAATAAATACAGAGCCTAATCCGGTGAATAGAGTAATAAAATAAGCATATCTGCCAATCTAGTACAGACGTAGGTTAACTAGGTAAAGTTATTTCCCCACCTAGGTAGATACTTCGGCCAATTAGGCAAATATATAGGCTAATAAGATAAAAGGATAAACTAATTAGTTAAATATATAGGCTAAGCAGGTAAATAGATAGACTAATTTAGCAAATACATGGGCTAATTAGACAAATAGATAAGCTAATTAGAAAAATATAAAGTGTAATCAGGTAAGCAGATGGGCTAACTAGGCAAATAAATATAGTAATCAGATAAATAGATAAATGATTTAGGTAAATATACAGCCTTATTAAGTAAATAGATAGGCTAGTTAGCTTAATACATAGGCTTATCAAATAATTAGATAAATTATTAAGGTAAATATATAGCCTAATCAGGTAATAAGATATATAAATAGCCCAATCAGTTAAACCTAACAGCCAAATAGGTATATACATAGACTAATGCTGTAATTAAATTAACAAATCAAATAAGGACATATGCTAATTGAGTACATACATCGGCTAACTAGATAAACTCATAGGCAATCAGGTAAATAGATAAGCTAATTAGGACACTACATCGGCTAATTAGATAAATAGATTACCTAATTAGGGAAATATATAGCCTAATCAGTTAAAAAGATGGGCTAGTCAGATATAGAAATAGCCTAATCAGGTGGGCCCAACAGCCAAAGAAATTAATACATGGGCTAATCCGGTTGATGAATAAACTAATAAAATGAGCACATATATGATAATTAAATACATACATAGGCAAACTCTATAGACTCACCAGGCAATTAGATAAATAGATAGGCTAATTAGGACACTATATCGGCTAATTAGACAAATAGATAAACTAATTAGGGAAATATGTAGTTTAATCCGGTAAATAGGTAGTCTAGTCAGGTATATAACTTGTCCTATCGGGTAAAAAATTAGGTTAATTAGGCAAATACATAGGCTAATTAAATAACAAGATAATTATATAATCTAATCGGGTTAAAGGGTATGCTAAACAGGTATGTAAAGAGGCCAATTAGCTAAGCCCATAGGCCAAAAAAATAAATACAAAGGCTAATCCGGTAAAAACATAGAGTAATAAAATGAGCATATCTGCCAATCTAGTACATACATAGGTTAACTAGGTAAAGTTATTTGCTTAATCAGGTGAATAGACTTTCCAATTAGGCAAATACATACGCTAATAAGATAAAAGAATAAACTAATTAGTGAAATATAAGGGCTAGGCAGGTAAATAGACAAATTTAGCAAATAGAGTCGATACATAGGCTAACTAGATAAACTCATTAGCAAATAAGGTAAAATGAGAGCCGAATTAGGACACTAAATTGGCTAATTAGATAAAGAGATAAACCAATTAGGGAAATATGCAGGTTAATCAGGTAAAGAGTTAGGCTAGTCAGGTATATAAATTGTCTAATCGGGTGAAAAATAGGTTAATTAAGCAAATACATAGGCTAATTAGATAACAAGATAATTATATAATCTAATCAGGTAAAAGGATGGGCTAAACCGGTATGTAAAAAGGCTAGTGAGCTAGGGCCATAGGCTAAATAAGTAAATACAGAGCCTAATCCGGTGAATAGAGTAATAAAATAAGCATATCTGCCAATCTAGTACAGACATAGGTTAACTAGGTAAAGTTATTTGCCCAATCAGGTAAATAGATAGGCCAATTAGGCCAATACATAGGCTAATAAGATAAAAGGATAGACTAATTAGTTAAATATATAGGCTAAGCAGGTAAATAGATAGACCAATTTAGCAAATGCATAGGCTAATAAGACAAATAGATAAGCTACTTAGAAAAATATATAGTGTAATCAGGTAAATAGATAGGCTAACTAGGCAAATACATAGAGTAATCAGATAAATAGATAAATGATTTAGGTAAATATATAGCCTTATTAAGTAAATAGATAGGCTAGTTAGCTTAATACTTAGGCTTATCAAATAATTAGATAAATTATTAAGGTAAATGTATAGCCTAATCAGGTAATAAAATATATAAATAGCCCAATCAGTTAAACCTAACAGCCAAATAGGTATATACATAGACTAATGCTGTAATTAAATTAACCAATCAAATAAGGACATATGCCAAATGAGTACATACATAGGCTAACTAGATAAACTCATAGGCAATCAGGTAAATAGATAAGCTAATTAGGACACTACATCGGCTAATTAGATAAATAGATTACCTACTTAGGGAAATATATAGCCTAATCAGTTAAATAGATGGGCTAGTCAGATATAGAAATAGCCTAATCAGGTGGGTTCAACAGCCAAAGAGGTTAATACATGGGCTAATCCGGCTGATGAATAAACTAATAAAATGAGCATATATGGTAATTAAGTACATACATAGGCTAACTAGTTAGACTCATTAGGCAATTAGATAAATAGATAGGCTAATTAGGACACTATATCGGCTAATTAGACAAATAGATAAACTAATTAGGGAACTATATAGGTTAATAAGGTAAACAGTTAGGCTAGTCCGGTATATAAATTGGCAAATCGGGTAAACAATTAGGTTAATTAGGCAAATACATAGGCTAATTAGATAACAAGATAATTATATAATCTAATCAGGTAAAAGGATAGGTTAGACAGGTATGTAAAAAGGCCACTCTGCTAAGCCCATAGGCCAAATAATTAAATACAAAGGCTAATCCGGTAAATACATAGAGTAATAAAATAAGCATATCGAAATAGAGTAGTCACATAGGCCAACTAGATCAACTTATCAGGAAATCTGGTAAATAGATAGGCTAATTAGGACACTAAATCGGCTAGTTAGCTAAACAGATTAACTAATTAGGGAAATATGTAGTTTAATCAGGTAAATAATTAGGCTAGTCAGGTATATAACTTGTCCAATCGGATAAAAAAGTAGGTTAATTAGACAAATACATAGGCTAATTAGATAACAAGATAATTATATAATCTAATCAGGTTAAAGGGTAGGCTAAACCGGTATGTAAGAAGGCCAATAGGCTAAGCTTATAGGCCAAATAAATAAAAACAAAGGCTAAACCGGTCAATACATAGAGCAATAAAATAAGCATATCTGCCAATCAAGTACATACATAATTTAACTAGGTAAAGTTATTTGCCCAATCAGGTAAATAGATAGGCCAATTAGGCAAATACATAGTGCTAATAAGATAAAAGGATAGACTAATTAGTTAAATATATAGGCTAAGCAGGTAGATAGATAAACTAATTTAGCAAATGCATACGCTAATAAGACAAATAGATAAGCTACTTGGAAAAATATATAGTGTAATCAGGTAAACAGATGGGCTAACTAGGCAAATACATAGAGTAATCAGATAAATAGATAAATGAATGAGGTAAATATATAGCCTTATTAAGTAAATAGATAGGCTAGTTAGCTTAATACATAGGCTTATCAAATAATTAGATAAATTATTAAGGTAAATATATAGCCTAATCAGGTAATAAAATATATAAATAGCCCAATCACTTAAAAATAACAGCCAAAGAGGTATATACATAGACTAATGCTGTAATTAAATTACCAATCAAATAAGGACATATGCTAATTGAGTACATACATAGGCTAACTAGTTAGACTCATTAGGCAATTAGATAAATAGATAGGCTAATTAGGACACTATATCGGCTAATTAGACAAATAGATAAACTAATTAGGGAACCATATAGGTTAATAAGGTAAACAGTTAGGCTAGTCCGGTATATAAATTGGCAAATCGGGTAAACAATTAGGTTAATTAGGCAAATACATAGGCTAATTAGATAACAAGATAATTATATAATCTAATCAGGTAAAAGGATAGGTTAGACAGGTATGTAAAAAGGCCACTCTGCTAAGCCCATAGGCCAAATAATTAAATACAAAGGCTAATCCGGTAAATACATAGAGTAATAAAATAAGCATATCTAAATAGAGTAGTCACATAGGCTAACTAGATCAACTTATCAGGAAATCTGGTAAATAGATAGGCTAATTAGGACACTAAATCGGCTAATTAGCTAAACAGATTAACTAATTAGGGAAATATGTAGTTTAATCAGGTAAATAGTTAGGCTAGTCAGGTATATAACTTGTCCAATCGGATAAAAAAGTAGGTTAATTAGACAAATACATAGGCTAATTAGATAACAAGATAATTATATGATCTAATCAGGTTAAAGGGTAGGCTAAACCGGTATGTAAAAAGGCCACTCAGCTAAGCCCATAGGCCAAATAAATAAATACAAAGGCTAGTCCGGTAAATACATAGAGTAATAAAATAAGCATATCTAAACGGAGTACACACATAGGCTAACTAGATTAACTTATCAGGAAATCTGGTAAATAGATAGGCTAATTAGGACACTAAATCGGCTAATTAGCTAAAGTAGTATAGGAGGAGTCAATTCAATACCACCTACTATAGAAACCGTTTTTCAGCGTGGAAAGGTCCCCAAGTATAAAACAAAAATAGGATAAGAGGTGACAGTTAAATACCACACGCTTGAAGCCGTTTTTCAGTGTGGAAAGGGCCAAATCGTATAAACCACTCTAGAAGCTGTATTGAAAGGCGGCAAGGTTCCCAAGGCAAACATGCGCGAAGATGATCCGAAGATGAGCCGAAGACGACCCGAAGATTTTCCGAGCGTTTTCCGAAAATTAATGAGCTATTTCAATTTAGACAAATATGCATACTATAAATCTTCGGAAAAACGTTGGCGCAATTTGTTTTATTGTACTCCCACATTATGTCCACCGTTAAAGAGTTACGCTCTTTAGCAAGAAGCTATGGTTTGACCGCGAGCTCGAGGTTACGAAAAGCTGACCTTTTGCGAGCTATCGCAGAGGAACGTGCCGCGGAGTGGAGGAAAAGACTCCGGAGAGCGCTACAGACAGGGAGATACCCTGCTATAACCAGAGGGGATATAGAGAACCCACACAAGAAGTGGCAATGCGCCCGTGAACTCCATCAACTTGCGAGAGAGGTTGACGCTGCTCTTCTCGCGGAGGGTGTCCGAAAGAGGACTACTCCAACGATGAGAGCAGAAGCTCGTAGAAAAATTGAAAACCGGCGAACCCCCTTAGCGCGATCTCTGGTGCGAGAAGGTCCCCGTATACTCGAAGAGTTGGATGGGGAAAGAGAAGGTGAGGTAGGAGGTAGGCGCTTCTGGAAGTGGACTTTCTATCGAGGTGTTGATGGTCCTCTCTTGGCCCGGATAATGGATAAGCTCCGCAAGCGGGTCGAGACCAGCTGTTATCTGCGCTACAGCTACACCTATCGACTCCGGAACCTCGAAACGGGAGAAATTATCTTGTTTCGCAAAACAGCAAAAGGCAGCCCTTGGATCCAGCGGCTCGAGACGGAAGCTAGAGACTGGGTGCAGGCGGAAGACGAGAAGCGCTTGAGTGTTAACCAAATCGAGCGACCTAGCACCAAGTGGGTCTTCATTCGCTTTATCTATGTGGAAGTAAAAGTTGTAGTAGATCGGCAGGCGCCTCTGTTGGGGACAGGACCACTACCTGACTGGCTACGAGGAAAGCGAGGGTTGTACTCCTTGGACACGTATGGCGATAACCTTTGCCTCTTTCGATGTATAGCGGTCCATCGTGGCGCGCGCGTGGATCGTTGCACCCTACAAGCCAGCGCTCTCGCTAGAGAGATATACAAACCGCCCGAGATTTGCCCAGGGGTTTCTCAGGACGAGCTGCGGAAAGTAGAGCAGCACTTCCGGCTCGGGATCCGGGTATACGAACCACAAGAGTCTGGAGATTGGCTGCATCGGAGGCACCCGGCTCACTATGAAAAAGTAGGCACTCCACCAATGACGATCGGTGTCTACGAGGGGCACGCGTTTCTCATTCGCGACATCCAGAAACTCGCGAAAAAGTTCGTGTGTGGGAACTGCAATGCGCGGTTCACAAAGTCCTGCAACCTCCTTCGACATGCAGACCGTTGCCTTCAAGGTGAGACAAAAGTTGTCTGCCGAGGAGAGAAAGTGGAAGCTTCCCCGTCGGTCTATGAGAAGGCTTTCTATCCACAGAAATGGGATAGCATCCAAGCAGTACAGTGGCTCGAGCATGAAGCCCGAACCCGAGGGATACACATTCACCACCAACTATGTGGTCATGGAGGCGAGCGAATGATAGAAGATAGCCAAGTAGACGGGTATGATCCCATCTCCAAGACTGTCTTCCAATACAATGGTTGCCTCTGGCATGGGTGCAAAGTTTGTTTCCCAACGGCGAGGCAACGGAGGGAGCTACTTCTGAATCTCACCAAGAAAAAGGGCAGCTCTGTTACGCGTGAAATGGCATACCAACAGACGCTTGCGCGTGAAGCTAAGATCCGAGCGGCCGGGTATCAGCTTGTAGTCCGGTGGCAGCACGAGCGTCCAGCGCCTTGGCGCAACGAGCGCCTCCCCGATCAAAAAACCGAAACGTATCCATCCCCACGCGATCGTGTACGACTTCGAGAGTTATCTTGACAAGTCCAGCAGACACCAGCCCACCCAGGATTTGACCCTAGAAGGGGTCCACGTGCCGATCTCTGTGTCGATAGCGGACACGCTGGATCCAGCCCCCGAGCATCTATGCATTCGAGACCCGAAGGTACTCGTCGAGGAATTCATTCGAGCACTAGAACGGCGAGCCCAGCGCTTGCGCACAGATGTTCGCGCGAGGTTCCTGCCCGACACCATCGAGCTCTTACCAAAAAAGTATCGGGAAGCGATCGAAGAGTGGTGCGACCAAGTCCCTGTGCTTGGATTCAATTCGGGGAAGTACGATTTGAATTTGATCCGGAACCACTTCGTCCCAGAAATCTGCAAGACGACCGACCAGTCCATCAAAGTGGGGTGTAAGGAAAACCAGGTTATGTATATCACAACTCCGGGCTTCAAATTTCTGGACGTTTTGAACTATATCGGTCCTGGCAAAACCTACGATGCTTGGGTCAAAGCCTACGGTTGCACTCTCACGAAGTCTTGGTTTCCGTACGAATGGTTCGACTCGCACGACAAGCTCGACTTCCCTGGCCTACCGGACTACCCACAGTGGTTTTCGAAACTGAAAGGCAAATATCTTCTTTCCCTTTCGGAATATCGAGACTGCAAGCGGGTATTCCGGGAGAAGGGGATGCAGACCTTCGCGGACTGGCTCCGCTACTACAACAATCTCGACGTGGGCCCCTTCGTCGAAGCACTGGCCAAAATGCGCGACTTCTACACCGCGTATGGAATCGACATCTTCAAAGATGCGGTAAGTCTACCTGGGGTGTCGATGAGGTTCGTCTTGCGAGGCACACTTCTCAGCCCCAACCCGCCCGAGCTGTATGCCCCCAACAAAGAAGCGTACGACATGCTCAAAGCGGCGGTTGTCGGAGGGCCTTCGATTGTATTTACCCGCTACCACGAGGTGGGGGTTTCGCGGATCCGGTCGCACCAATACGACCAGGCCCACCAATGTCAACGCATCCTCGGCTACGACGCGAGCGCGCTCTACCTCTCTACCATGGCAGCCCCTATGCCCTGTGGGGAGGGAACGGTGATCCACTACCGTAGTCCGGACGATGTCGATGGGTTTGTGGAGGCTCTACGAGAAGGAAGGTGGTTCGGGTTCGCCGAGGTTGAAATCGAGGTCCCCGAACACCTCTGGCCAAAGTTCGAAGAAATGCCCCCGCTCTTCTACAACAAGGAGATCCCCATCGAAGCGGTTCCCCAAGAGATGCTGGACTATCTCGAGCGAATGGGACGTACCCGATCAACAGATCCGAAGCTTGTAGGAGCGCTTTCCGCGAAGAAGATTCTGTTGTACGCCCCTCTGCTCCGCTGGTACCTAGCCCACGGTTTAGTTGTCACCGCGGTGTACCGGACGATCAACTACAAACCGCAAAAGATCTTCGGCTGGTTCGTCGACCAGGTTACAGAAGCTCGACGAGAAGGGGATACCAACAAGGACAAAGCACTATTCGCTGACCTGTTTAAACTGCTGGGTAATAGTTGCTACGGCAAGCGGTGGTCGATCGTGCTCTCCACTCTTCCTGGTTCGAGGACCTCGACGAAATAGGTTCCGCCTACGAGATCCACAGGAGGAAGCAGAAGATCGAGATTACCCGCCCGTTCCAAATCGGAATCACAGTCTATCAGCTAGCCAAACTACGGATGCTCGAATTCTACTACGACTTCCTGGACCATTTCGTAGACCGAAGATCCTTCGAGCTCCTACAGATGGATACCGATAGCCTGTACATGGGCATCGCCGGGAAAAACCTGGACGACGTCGTTCGCCCCGAGCTCCGCGAAGAGTTCGAGGGCTGCAAAAAAATATGGCTGGCTTGGGATAAATGGAGCGGCCGGACGCCGGGCCTGTTCAAACTCGAGTTCGAGGGAACCCGGGCCATCGCTCTATGCAGCAAGGCGTACTACGTCGACAGCGAAGGAAAAAGCAAAACCTCGGCGAAGGGGATGTCCAAGAAAGACAACGACTTGACCTGGAGGCGCTACAAAACAACCCTGGATGGAGCGCTCGACCGGGCAGAAAACCGGGGGTTCCGTATGGACCACGGAAAGATGACAACGTACCACCAGGAGAAACTCGGGCTTTCCGCCTACTACGACAAGAGACGAGTTCTACCCGACGGGATTCACACCGAACCCCTTGAGTTCACCTTCAGGAGGTAATTCGGTATTCCAAGGCACTACCTGCAGCTCTTCGCGGACGAAGCCTCGTTTTGGCCCGTCTCTGAGAAAGTAGACCACAGGTTCGCCTGGTCGAATCTCCGCACGCGCCTGTTCGTACACCTCGAGGCTCCAAATTGGGTCCGTTGCGCGTCTTCGCCCACCCTCCTGCTCACCAGGCTGGTATAAATACTGTAAGTCGGCGTCAGACGAAAGTCTCTCCTCCTCCAAACCAACCGCTCTCCCCGGTAAAACAGAGGAGGACCTGCTTTGCGCCACCGATTTGGCTTCGATGGCATCCTGCGGCTTTTTTCCGATCAACCGCGTCGGTTCGTTGTTCAAAGCCGCGACAACAGCAGGCAGCCGAGCCACCCATTCAACCGATCTTTCTCCTTCGGGAAGAAGCATCTCCTGGGCGTACTGGTAACCGAACAACCGCTCGGCTAGAGTCCTGTTGAACCTCTCAACGATCGCTTGGTCTCGGTGGATATCCACGCGGCCACGCCGAACTTCGGTATTGTGGCGAGCTAGTAGAGGTAAGACAGCTCCCATGAACTCTTTTCCTGGATCGACCTGGAGTAGATTGGGCCAGGACAAAGGGCTTCGCTTGTAGATGCGCTCAAACGCTCCCGCGACTTATCTCGCTTCCTTGGAAGCTAAAGGTTGAGCCTCCTTGTAGCGCGAGGCAACATCGACCACAGTGAGCGCATATTTGTAAAGCCTCCGCCCACGTCCCGGGCGGTCATGAGGTAGAAATAGAAGATCAGCCTGATGAACCTCGTTTGGTGTTGAGACATTGAACTTCGGTCTTGGTATGCGTTGCGGGGGCGGCAGGTAGATCTGCCACATTGCCTGTTTTTCTAGCCAAGCCAGGGCGGCATCTTCCGAGGCGCCAGCCGCGTCCGCCAACTTCTTAGAGGCGGCGAACCCCTTCCAATACCCCTGAGGGCTGTAGTAGACGTCAGACAGCTTCTTTTCCATGGGTCTATAACTCCATCGCGAAAAAAGTCGCTGGGTCTTACAACAATCGGCTAGCAGCATATCCAATGGCGAGCATCCCACGGGCGACATAGGCTAGTTCACCAGTTCGCTGGTCTCTCGAAGGTCGGTAATAGTTGCTCCATTGTGGGGCGTCGTGGTCATCAACCCCTGTGGGACGAGGATGGGTTTTAGAGTACAGATCCAGGGCGCGGTTCGTTGCAGCTGTGTCTTGGTCAGCGCGATTTCGCAGGCGATCCTGCTCTGCTTCCCAATCAGCCAACTTCTCGCGGCTTTTCTGCCAGGCAGCCCAGTCAGCCTGGTACTTCTCCAAGGCTTTGTCGTGGCGCTTCCGTTCCGCCGCCATTGCATCGGGCCCCTTCCCGGAAATCGCCCGAGCGAGATACGACCCACCTACGAAGGCCGTAGCGTTCAGGATAGCCCCACCAAGCATCAACGCTATGGTTGCCATCTCTACTCAGTTGGGATTATCTTTTTATCGACTAAGTATTGCCTAGCTGCGACGGCTCCCGAGAGAACTGCAACCCACTTCGCGTAGTTTTCAATCGACGAGGAAGGGTCCGAGATCATAGGCGTTTTGAGAACCTTTTACCCTAACCAACCGATACCAGCAGCAATGCCTGTCAGAGTTGCCGCTTCGACAACAGTGTTTACGACTTTGTTGTCCATCGAGACTATACTAAAGCTAAATCTATTCCATAATTGTACGAGGAGGCGTAGGCTCGGGTGGCGGGTGAGTAAGATTTGGCTTCTGCTGCGGTTGCTTGAGATGCGCTAGATACAGACTATACAGACTGGCGAAGAGGCTCCCTGCGGCAACCAGGAGCCCCCAATTCCAGCTTGTCGTAGCTCGGTGTGGTTCGTCGCGAGCCCTCTCTCGAGCCAGAGCTTGTCGACCTTCTTTGTTCCTAGCCGCGAGGGCTCGGCCAGCCGCGACCTTCTTAGGATCCTTCTGCTTATTCGGAGCTACGGGAGCGGCCGGCGTTGTAATACGATCTTCTTCTTCCATCACTTTCAGACAGGGTTCGTATACTATACAAACACCAAAAAATTGCCAGCGGGCACCTAGCGATCCACAATGTCGTCCACAGGAGCGCTTGCGTCTGGACCTGCGGCCGTCAAAGACTCTGTGTGGCAACCTACATGCGCCAGTGCAGCCACTAGCGCCACCAATCGACCTCCGTTGACAGCGATCCAGCCAGCTCCGTAGCTCAACTCACGTCGGATCAGAGCATCCTGCTGGAGGTCTGTTAACAGTGCCTGCTCGGAATCCAGTTTTTTCCCTACTGCTCCCAACAAATGGCCTACCGCCTTGCACGCGACCTTCAAAACCCCGCTAGAGAGACTGTGCTCGACCTGCTTTCCGAGGGTCACCTGGTAACGAAGATGGAGCGAAGCAACCTCCTTCGTCGAGAGCTTGTGGACGTCGCCCAGCGACAGCTCCTTCCCCAAGTACTCCTTGGTATTGCCCGCGGCCGCGAGAATAGCCAGCGCCTCCCGTTCGTCCCGAGCATCGTCTACGGGAGGCTCGCTGGGACATATCCCTTCTTCGCGGAGAATTTCATCCAGCACGGTGTCATCTATGACTATATATCCGCCGAAACAATTTTGCTGGGGGCTGGGATTTCCAACACGATATCGAATGGATGGCGGAGACGGAAGCAAAGTCTGGCGTACGGATGCTCCTTGAGCGCGGATAGCATTTGGTGTCGCTCCTCCTTCGAGTGGCCCACCCCGTAGTTCTCCCAAAGCGTTTTCCCGTCGAGCTCGCTCGGGCTGTAAAACGTCAACATCGCGGCTACATTCTCCCGGAACGCTTTTGCCACGCTCGTGTTATTGTTGGGTCAAAAGCCATACTTAAAAATTCTTGTGCCTGCCAGAGAAAGCCAGCTCGATCAAAGCGCTGCGATGTCTTTTTACGTCCTCACTGGCGGCGCAGTCGTCCAGAATAAGCAACACCTGGCCACGTCCTTCGAAGACCGCGACCGCCAACCGGAGGCACTTCTCAATTTCACCACCCGAGTTCCCCGGCGCCAGGGCTACGAAGCCGGGGTCCTTCCGGGCAAATCCCCGATATGTTTTGTTGTGAGCGTAGGTGGGGCAAATCAAACACACGACGTGGAACTTCCCACGAAAAGGACCACGGAGAGCTTCGACGACCAGTCTCGACTTCCCGGACGCCGTTGGACCAACGATAAGCAGATGGCCGGGTATCAAATCGGTAAGACAATCCATCCCTTATATAGGACGGCGATTAATAGTAGGCAACTTGGCTTCCAAGGTCGAATGCTGCGTCTCCTAGGAGGAAGATGTGGCAGTTGCCATGACCACTACCGCCGGTCTTTCGATAGATCCGGAACTGAAGATTTTTTCCCGGGCCAACGGCTGCTTGTCCGTCGCCGTGCACAAGGTGGTCGCGTGCCGTGCGGAGATCGATGAAGATCCCATATTTGTCATTGAAGAACCCCGTAGGACTGACCACCGGGTTATGAGCTGGGGGGTGCACCAACCATTCTGCTCCGGCTCGCGCGGTCTCCCAAATATCTGCGGGGAGCATGCCGCTGGGGTACAGCGTGTTGAGGACGCCGTTTAAGTCGAACTCATTCTTTGTCACGCCCGGGTTCGGGAAGGCTTCGCTGTGTCGTCCTCCCGCGGGGAACTGGTTGACGAACAGGAACAGGACACCCACAAAGCTTTTGAGTTGCACGGGGATGTTGTCCGTGAGAATTGTCTCGGTGGCCTTCGCAAAGGAGATCACTTTGTAGTGCGAGATGTGGTTGTAAAGAACCACGCTCGGGATGTGCTGCGCGTAACCGGGGGACTCAATCACCTGATACACCAGTTCTATGTTTTTTAGTGTGTAGCTCCCAATCTTGGTCGGATCCGAGCTTACGATGACATCTTTGGCGGCGGCGAGGGTGAGCTCCAACCTAATTGGTGGAAGACTCGCCGTATGGAGAACACCGTGGGTGCGCAAGAGCTCGAAATCAAGTGGTAGCCGATATTTTGGGAAGGCCTCGGCAATTGCTACGTCCCCTGCCACATCGCCTTTGTCTTCTGCCTCTGAGCGGATTTTGTTGACCGCGGTTGTCTGGATCCCTTGCTCGATACGTTTAGCTCGCTCTTCGGTGGGCAGCCACAGGTCGGAGAACGCTCCAACAAGGTCAGCGCGCTCCAGGTCCTCTAGGGTTTTATCGCCCATCTTGACGATCCTTCGCCGAATCAAACAGCGCCCCAGGTTGTCGACAACGCGATTGTTGGCGTGCTTCGACGATCCCCCTAACGACACCTCGCCTACAAGGGCTAGGGTGTCTGGGACTAGGACGGTGTCGACTGGAAGTCTGGGAATGTCAACGTAAAGAGTCTCTTTGTGGATCGCCGAGCTCGGGTTAAAGGTCAAGCGGTGGGTGACGCGTTTTCCTTTTGCGGCCATGAGAGCGCGCGGCTCCTCCCTTGGGTCAAGCTTTTTGGAGATGTACGCCATTTTATTTGTCTTGTATGTATAGACAGAAACAAAAATGGATATCAACCCTGATGAGATGACCCCTTTGATACCCTCTGATGACGACCCGGACGAGCCCGCCGGTGCTGAAGGTGAGGAGACTAGTAACCCGTTTCCAACGTTGCCCGACGATGACGAAGGTAACGAGCAAATCGGGATGTATAACTTAAGATCGCGTCCACGTGAGCCTGCCACAGCAGAAACGTCGTTTTCGACCGACCCTGTTACTGGGAAGCCAATTGATACAATGTTGTTGCAGGGGGCACGCCCAAGAACGAAGATGGTGACCAACCCTTTTGACGGGAGGCCAATCAACGAAAAACTGCTGAAAGATGCGAAGTTGGAATTGGAGAGCGAATATCCCAAAGCTAACGGTTACGAAATCGGTATTGTCGGTTGCCGTATTATGATTCGTGTGTGGGAGGGGGAAAATAAGACGTGGCGACCACTGCGAAACTTGGATGGCGGTTTTACGCAGAACTTCTCTAAAGAATTGAAAGAAGTTCTAGGACCCTCCGTGGGTGAGATGATCGAAGAACATAACAACACAATAGAAAACCTCGAGCAGCAAAACCGACAAGACAAGGAGATAATAGACGCTCACGATATTTCACCCGAAGGTAGACGTGCTTTGGAGGCGCGGATTGCAGCGCGCGCGGAAGAGATTCAAGAACTCGAGCTGGAAAGAGAATCCTTGGAAGAGCGAATGTCTCTGCGGGACCGCGTTCGGGCTATTTTCAAGAAATACGGAGTAGGGGTCCTGGGGGTTCTCGTAGCGGCTGGAACGGTCATTGGGGTTATCTTGGGGGCTTTACAGCGGGGGCTCGCCGGCGTAAGCGCAGGGGGTAGGGCGGGGGTTGAAGACCATCGGAAAAAAGATTGGAGCCCTCCTTCCTGGAGCCATAGGCGCCATTGTCTCATTCCTCTTCCGCACGGCTGGAGAAGTTGTTGGTTTCTTAGCCAAAAACGCCTGGCTCTTGATCGTAGCCGTGGTCGTGTTTCTCATCGAGCGCTACAAGAAGAAGTCTACCTAAACAACCACCAAGTCGCACCTGCGGCCACAACAGTGACTGCAGCTAAATTTCGCTCGTGCGCGGACGGCGCGACGGGGGCTTTAGTTTTCGGGACAAGTGGGACTGGGGGTTCTATTTTCAGCGTTGTTTCCGATACAAGGGGGACTGGGGCTTTTGTTTTCGGTGTTGTTTTCGGGACAAGGGGGATTGGGGCTTTTATTTTCGGCGTGCGGCGTTGTGTCCGCTCGTTCACACGCGGATTGACCCCGAAAGTCATATCGCTGGTCACTTTCTGGAGTTCGTTGTTGTACCCGATCACGCTGTCTGAATTAATAACAAGGCGGCTGGGGAGCAACCAGTGCCCCGGGGCGACGGCCAGATTTAGCTGCGCTCGGGCGTCGGACAGAGCTCGTTGATAGTTCTGGATTCCGACGGCGATATCGTTTACTACGATGATCTCCTCTAGTAGTTGACGGAATATTTGACGAGTCTCAACAGCACCGCCGCTCTCTCCTACGATATTGGACCGTGTTTTGACTTGCGAGCCAAGAACACAATATACCAAAGCCTCGATACTCCGATTTAGACGACCCATGCCCGCCTTCGTCAATCCTTCACCCTTTTTTAGACCAAACCAGCTGTATTGTGTTCCGCCGTGGACATCGTTTCGGATAAAGGTCAACACATTATTGAAAAACTTTAAGGGCACCTTCCCGAAACTCTTTTTCTCTCCCTCATCTGAGAAGACATTCTTGCCACCAGACCATGTGTTGGCCGAGATGTCATCGCCACGGATGACGTGCAAGTTCTTAGCCCCTTTGCCTGGATGCGTTATAAACACGTCTCCAAGACCGTGGTTTCGACCGCCCTTCCAGCGAAAATCCGGGGCTCTAGGCAGACCGAATTCGATGCAGAGGCTTTCAAAGGCGTACTTGCGGTATGGGTTGTTTGTTTTTTGGAACGCCTTGAGTAGATGTAAAAGGCGGGCTCCAGGACAAAACCAAATCAAAAATTAAAAAAAATGAAAATGGGCTCTAGGACAAAATTAAAAATTAAAAAAAAAATAATAGGCGAGGTATAAAAAATCAAAAATTAAAAAAATGAAAAAAGGACAAAATTAAAAAATAATGGGTGAGGTATAAAAAAATCAAAAATTAAAAAAAATTGAAAAAATTAAATATGATTTAGAAGGAAGAATAACAGTATACAATACAAATGGATCAATTGAAAGATGTCGAATTAAAAGAAATTGTGAAAGAATTGCGTATACGAGGCAGAAGTCGTATGCGAAAAGCTGAAAAAATACAAGCATTACGCGAAATGGGAATCAATACAAATGAAGATTTGGAAAATTATAGGCAAAGACTTAATGAAGAACAGCCTATTATTACTACACCGCCAACACCGGCGCCCGATATACCACCCGGTTCTCCCCAACCAATACTAATACCAGAAACACCACCCCCAAATTCAATAAAGATAAAACCAAAACCAAGAAAAAATATTATAAAAAGGAAACTAGCGCCAACTTTTATAAAACCACAAAAGCCATCAAACAAAACTTTTAATTGGGGAAATTATTCATTTAAGGTTATGGATAAAGATGTGTTTTATAAAAATCTTACGGATTTAACCAATAAAAATATTATAAAACTTACTAATAATGAACCCAGAAAAAATGTAAATATATCTGATAGTGTGAGAGATGAATTAGTTGAAAAACAATTCAATATAGAAGAACAACAAACAGCATTAAGAGGTTATTTGAAAACTCACAGGATAAATGGAAAAAAGGGGTATGGACCAAAAGTATTTTTAAATAATATAAAACCAAAAGTTATTGATCTAATTAACAAGCAAAAGAAACCGATAAAGATAAAATTTTTATTTACATGTAAGTTTATAAAAAAAAATCTCGCCACAAGACAGACTGACGAAAATTCAGGATATTTTCATTCAACAGTAGAAACGATTACTTCATCAAGCGATTTATCTGAATTATTTAATATTATGACAAATTACCAACTTGAATCGATTGAGCAGTTTCAAAATGAGGGTTCTGGATGGCAATTCGATCAAGTTGAATATTTTGATATCAACATCGATCCTTTTGAACCTTTTGTTGGAAGTTCATATATTAATTTGCCGCAAAAATTAGTGGTAAAAAATGCGATTATTAATGTTAGGAATGAGAATGATCCCGAGTGTTTTAAGTGGGCCGTAACTTCTGCCGTATATAAAAAAGATATTCACCCAGAGAGAAAAAACAAAGAAATGGTTGAAAATTCGAAGAAATTCAACTGGTCGGGAATAGAATTTCCCACTTCATTAAAACAGATTGATAGGTTTGAAAAGCAAAACCCCTACTACACGATTAATGTTTATGGATATGACAAAGATGATGTATACCCACTAAGAATAAGTAAAAAACAAAAAGGTTATTTAATCAACCTACTTTTAATATCAGAAGATGAAAATAATCATTACTGTTGGATAAAGAATATGAGTAGATTGTTAGCGGCAAAAGTTAGTAAACACAAATCTAAGATGTATTTTTGCCCCAGATGTTTAAACGCATTTCAGTCAGAAAAATCATTGGAAAAACATCTAGAATACTGCGGCGCAAATAAAGAAGTTAAGATTGAAATGCCAAAAGATGAAGATGGAAATCCAAAGTATATTAAATTCAATAATTATAATAGAAAAATGCGAGTGCCATTTGTTGTATATGCGGACTTTGAGAGCTTTCCTGAGAAAATACATACCTGTTCGCCGGATGAAAGAGAAAGTTATACTAATCAATATCAGAAACATAAAGCATCAGGATTCAGCTATCTCATAAAGTCTTTTGATGATAAAATATTTCCACCCGCGCTTGTACAATATACCGCCAAATCCCCGGATGATGATATCCCTCAGATATTTATAAAAAATTTGGAGCAAGATATTAAGAAAATTTATAATAATACAAAATATCAAAAGAAGGTGGGGGATATGTCAGAAATGGATAAAAAAGAATATGAAAATGCTACTCACTGCCATATATGTGAAGAAAAATTAGGAGAAGATAAGGTATTAGATCACTGTCACCTTACAGGAAAGTATAGGGGGGCGGCCCATAATGAATGTAACTTAAATTACAAGATTCCAAAATTCTTTCCAGTTATATTTCACAACTTATCTGGATATGATGCGCATATTTTTATCAAGAATCTCGGTGTAACAGAAGGTAAAATAAACTGCATACCAAATAATGAGGAAAAGTATATTTCTTTCACAAAGCAAATTGTGGTTGATGAATTTATAAATAAAGAAGGTAAGCAGATTGAGGTGAAGCGCGATATTAGATTCATAGATTCATTTAAATTTATGTCAACAAGCCTAGAAAAATTAGTAACTAATCTACCAAAAGAATCTTTCAAAAACTTAAATATTTTCTATGAAGGTGAAGAATTAAAGTTATTGCTGAGAAAGGGTGTATTTCCATATGATTGGTTTGATGGATTAGATAAACTCAGTACAAACCAACTTCCACCAAAGGATGCATTCTATTCAATACTAAACGATGAAAATATATCAGATAATGATTATAAACATGCGCAAAATGTTTGGGAAACTTTCAATATGAAAACTATGAGGGATTATCATGATCTTTATCTTAATTCAGATGTGCTGCTTTTAGCCGACGTATTCGAGAATTTTAGAGATGTTTGTAGTAAAAATTATAGATTAGATCCTGCACATTATTATACTGCGCCCGGACTAGCTTGGGATGCGGCATTAAAGATAACAAAAGTAAATTTAGAGTTGCTAACTGATATAGATATGCTGCTTATGATTGAGAGAGGTATCCGAGGTGGCGTATCCATGATTTCTACTAGATATGGGAAAGCAAATAACCCATACATGAAAAACTTTGATATTAACAAAATAGTAAGTTATATTATATATCTCGATGCAAATAATTTATATGGAGGAGCAATGAGTAGGCCACTACCTACTCACGGTTTTAGATGGATGAATGAAAAAGAACTTACATACTGGAAAAATATGCCCTGCATACTAGAGGTTGATTTAGAATACCCAACCCACCTTCATGATTTACATAATGATTACCCGCTTGCTCCAGAGAGATTTTTAATTAATAAGGTTGCGAAACTAATTCCAAATCTAAACAATAGGGTAAAGTATGTTGTTCATCATGAAACATTAAAACTTTACGAAAGTATTGGATTAAAAGTTACAAAAATTCATAGAGGAATTACATTTGAAGAATCAGAATGGTTAAAACCATACATTGAATTGAATACTAACCTAAGGGCTAAAGGAAATAACGATTTTGAGAAAGATTTCTTCAAGTTAATGAATAATTGTGTGTTTGGCAAAACTATGGAAAACATTAGAAATAGGGTTGATATTAAATTAGTTACTAATGAAAAAGATGCTAAAAAATTAATATCAAAACCTAATTATCAACATCGCACTATCTTTTGTGAAAATCTTGTAGCCATCCATATGAAGAAAAAAAAGTTAGTATTCAATAAACCAGTTTATTTGGGCATGTGTATTTTAGATTTAAGTAAAACAATAATGTATGATTTTCATTATAATTATATAAAACCAAAATATGGAGAAAAAGCAAAATTGTTGTTTACAGACACAGACAGTCTTGTTTATGATATAGAAACAGATGATTTCTATAAAGATATAAGCCCAGATGTAAAGCATAAGTTTGACACAAGCAACTTTCCTAAAAAACATAAATCTGGTATAGAGACCAACATAAATAAAAAAGTTATAAATATGTTCAAAGATGAAGCCGGAGGCGAACAGATAGCTGAATTTGTTGGCCTACGAGCTAAGCTTTATTCTTACAGAATGGATGAAGGTGAAGAAGAAAAGAAATGTAAGGGAATGAAGAAAGTAGTTGTAAAAAAGACCATAAACTTTGATGATTATAAGAGATGTCTATTCAATAAAGAACCCCAGATTAGAAAGATGAATGTAATAAGAAGCCGCTTACATGATGTTTATACTGAAACGGTTAATAAAGTTGCACTATCTGCCGATGATGATAAGAGAATAATTTGTAAAGACGGAATAAATACTTTCGCTATAGGCCATTACCGTTTCAAAACAGAATTTGGCGGAAGTTCTGTATCATAAGGAATAATCTGCAATTCTTCTCTAACAAATCCTCGTCTCGGGCCGTCAACTAAATAATATAAAACCGGCTGATTAGGTGAAATCACACTTCTAGAAATATCATAAACTTTTATACTCCAAATAGGATCTGTAGCCCGACTTTTTTCACCGCCCTCAAGTTCGCCTGGAGATAATAAATATCTAACTTTAACACTGGGAGGTAATCTAACCTCATCAGGCCCCACCGCGCGTTTATAATTTTTAGTTTCAATATCAACCCCCTTCAGTTTTATAGCCTCATCGGGCTCTTTACCAGTTATTCTTGTTTTTGTATTATTCAAAGTTTTTAGAATAGCTGGTAATCTTTTCACCCACACTCTAGATCTGGTATCACTAATCATTTCTTGCGCATATTGATGACTAAATAATCTTTCTCCCAATATTCTGTTTGCGTTTTCCACAAATGCTTGGGCTCTATGATTACCAGCTTCACTTCTTTGTATCCCCACATTATGGTAATTCATGAGTTTACTAACTTCGCCCATAAATTCTTTTCCAGGATCAACCATTAATGTTTTAGGGTATTTCAATCTTCTAGAATATATTTTTGTAAAAGCTTCTGATATCTCTCGACTTTCTTTTGAAGTTAATGGCTCCGCATCTTTATATCTCGAGGCGATATCAACCACAACTAACGCATATTTATATGTTTTTCTTCCAACTCTATCATGCGGTAAAAATAATAAATCTGCTTGGTGAATATGATTTGGTTTATTCACAGTCCAATGCGGTCTAGGTATATATTTTGGAGCTGGAAGATAGATTTGCCATATTGCTTGTTTCTGCAACCATTGTTTTGCCTCATTTTCACTTACTTTCGCCTTCTCAGCTAATTTAGGAATCGCGGAATATCCTTTCCAATACCCTTTAGCCGAATAATATATTTTTGACATCATTTTAAAATTAACAAAGTATTTTATAAATTAAAATGGTGGAGGAAACAAAATTTAGCGATTATCAAATTAATCTTATGAAAAAAATTATTAGAAAAAAAATTCTATATATGGAAGATGGCGATAAAATTTTTAATATTATGATTTTAATTCCTGAGGCGAGAGAATTTTTATTAAAACATATTAGCAAATTAGAGCAAAGGGGTTTAAAGGTTAGACAAAGTATCTTATAAATTACAATGACGTCAGAAAAAATTAATCCAAACAGAATTCCAAGAGAACCCTTTGGTTTGAAGGCAGAATCAACATTAAATCGAATTACTCTAAATCCATCATCAGCCAGTCCTGGAGAAACATTATATATAAATATTCCAAAACTTTCTGAGAATTTAGTGATTGTTCCTGGAAGCGTATCTCTTTTGTTTGATTTGGATGTTGAAGGTCATGTAAACAATAGATTTGTTAATAATTTAGGAGCTAATCTTGTTTACAGATTAAAAGTTCTTTTTGGAGGAGAAACATTGCAAGATACACAAAGATATGATCTATTTCAAACATATCACGATTTATTTTTATCAAAAGAAGATAGAAAAGATAGATTAAAACAAGGAATTTCTTTGGAAAATATTAGAAAACTTAGAACAAATGCGGGTGATAAGGATGATTCTGATGTAAAAGAAGTAGCCCTTGCAGTAGTACATAATACAAAGTATAGAATACCAATAAATCATCCTATTTTAAAAGATCATGGGGTTTTTTATCCAAAAGCATTAGAAAATCATTTAATATTTGAGATTACATTAGCTCCCGTTTCTGATATTGTTGTTTATTCTGATACAACTAAAACACCATCATATTCGCTCAAAAATTTAGAATTAGAATATTCATCAATTTCAAGCGAATATTTAGCTAAAGAAGCTAAATCAACTTATCAAATTGGTAAAGGATTCTTTTATGAAAATGTTACTTTACACAAAACTTTTACATTTTTAACTGGAGCTGATGAAGTTATTAATCAACATGTTAATTTACCTAGAAGATCAATGAGTGGAATATTATTTTTGTTTATTGCTCCATATGCTGGAGGTGCAAGAGATTCAGAAAATTTTTTTTACCCTGGAATAACTTCTGTTAATATTGATGTTGATGGCGTGCCAAATCGAATATACTCTAGAGGTATGATTCCATCAGATCTTTGGGAATCTGTGAAAAAACGATTCAAGAGAGAAAAAATTTCACTAAAAGAAGGGGATTTTTATACAAATAAGTTTGCTCTTTGGATTGATACTAGAACTCACCCAGATAATAATATTCATGGCGGAGGACTAGCTCTAAATAATACGCATGATGGAGTAAAAATAGAAATTAAAAGGAAAAAAAGCGGCACATCAAGCTCGGCAGTAATAACTTGCCATATGTTTGTTGTGGCCGATGCAATGATGGAAATAATGAATTCAAGTTTGAGATCAATTAAGTACTAAAAACATAATGTTATGATACAAAATCATGGAAGATTTACGAGATAAAATACCATTCCATTGTATCATAACTGGACCAACAAATTGTGGGAAAACAAAGTACCTAATTGAACAGCTCCGCGGTCCTTTCCGAAAAGTTTTTGAATATATTGTTTTAATTTGCCCAACTTATTCTAAAAATAAAACATATCATAATTTTGCTCGTGGGGACAAGAGATTCTTTGTATTATCACCAGATGCAAGTAATGTAGATGAGATTAATGAATTGTTAAATGATTGTCAAATTTTATTCTCTGGACTCAATACTTTAATAATTTTAGATGATTGCGCTGTATCCACCGATCTGAAGAAAAGATCTAATAAATTTATAGATTTAGCATTTTCTGGAAGGCATCACGGATTATCAATGTGGGTTCTAACCCAGCAATTAACATCAATAGCAAAACCATTTCGGGAAAATGTGGCTTGTGTTGTTACTTTCCATAATCCATCGCAGAAAGGTATGAAAATGTTTTTCGAAGATTATGGGGGAGATATGGATTATGAATTGGGTAAAAAGTTTGTTCAACTCCTGAAAACTGAAAAATATTCTAGACTATGTTTGAGTTTGCGCTATCCATTTAATTGTTATTTGGAGATTCCAAACGGAGCGTAGCGAAGTGCGGAACTCAACCTGAAGTGGTCTAAAAGAATCAATGTTGTATTACAAAATGTCAAAAATTGAAGATTACATTGAAGAAAAGACAGACCAACCGTCGGAAAAAGATAATGATGAAATTGAAATAAAACAAGAATCACTCGCCATTCTCGCCGCTCTAGGAACAACAAAGGAATATCTTGGGGTTGAAATGAGTTTGGGTGATATAAAAAAATTATCGGAACGCGATGTAGAAAAATATTTTAATCGATATCAAGCGGTAATGGGTAAGAAAATTAACGGTGGGTTGGTAGATTCATCCTTACAATTAATTTCTAAAATTATTTCATATTTAGTTCCGGTTGATGATATAGAATCTCTTTGCGATGATTTGAAGAAGGATGATTTGGTTAATCGTGAATTAACAAACATTGTTGGGCTCTTAGCATTGAAAGCAGGAAGGCTGGCTGCACTTGCTAGCGGGTTATTTCAGGTTGCTAAACACATTAAATTCAACAAAGAACCAGTAAATTCTAACATAAATGATCAGGAAACTAAGCAATCTACTGAAGGTGTTGATACTGTATATTAAACATATCTAAAAACTTATTTTCAGCATCTAAATAATAATGTCTGAACAATCTGAAGTTGAGCAAATTACAGCTGATCCAGCACCTGAAAATAAAGATACTAAAAAGAGGGAAAAAGATCCTAAAAAAGTAGCAGCTGGTAAAAAATTAGCTGAATATAATAAAAAAGCAAAAGAAGCATTAGCTAGGGAGATGAAACGCGAAGAGACCCTACGGGCTACAGAGAAAAATGATGAATCAAATCACCGCGAAGCGAAATCATGGCTTCCAGAGTTATCTTTTACTACTGTTTTATCTGTTGTTGGATTAGGGTTTACAGCATTTGATCTTTTTATGAGATATAAGGAAAAAGCTAGGGTTGAATATTCTAATAGGATAGCTGATTTATCACAAGTTCCACAATTACCGCAACCTTCAAAAATTCCATTGCATTTAACTCCAAAATCTTTAGGAATGGAATAATCTCTAAAGCCATTTAAAAGTTTCTTACTGATACAGTAAAAAATTATGTCAAGCGAAAACAAACTTGTGAAAACTGTTACTGATTCGGCGGTACTTATTGGATTAGGGGCTGGAGTTGGATATGTGGCTAAAAAGGTAATGAAAGAATCATTTTTGAATGACCCATCCTCAAGTATTACAAATTATGCAAAATGGGTGGCTGTATTATCCGGAAGTATGTATCTTAAAACATATTTAGAGGATCAAAAGATTTTACCAAAATAATTAAATATGGCAGCAATAGCGATGATGATTGGTGGGGCTATATTAAATGCAACAGCATTTGTTGGTGGAAATTATCTTGCAAAAAGTCTTTCAGGACATAATGTGGATACAGAAAAAATACGACACGATAAAGCATTAGAAAAATATCAAAAAGATTACGCCGAATATCAGGAAAAAAGACAAAAAATGATTGATTGGAAAATGAAGAAAAAAGATGAAAAATATCAAGCATCAAAAAATATTTCGACTACAAACCAAGCTTTTGAATTGTATGGTCAAATGACCGAACCTAAATTTTCTGATTATTACAAACCAAGCGATGAACAAAAAACAGGAGAAATGATATATGTTGGAGCTGGAATATTGGGTTTAGGTTACGCAGTTAGTAAATTTTTATAAATTATTATTTGTTATGTAACCAGTAATTTGGTTATATAACATAAAAGATTAATAATTATATATTTATTTTAATGATATAAGGCTTCCAGCGTCACTATCAGAGTCTAAATCTAAATTTTCCATAAGTTCAGATGCTGATGCTGCGTTAGAAATAATTACTTCTGGGTTATGTCTACGACGAGATAATCTTTTCATTTTAAAATCTTGTTTTACAGCGGCATCATAAATTTTTACCTGAAGCGAAATAAAATTACCAATAAATATTGATTCAATTTTAACATTAGATTCTGCAACGCAGCTATTATGCATTAAATCTTCTACTTTTATTTCTTCATCAGTATCCATATCATAAAATTTAGTTAAAAATCCTCCTTGTCTTTTAGATTCAATTAATTTTGCATATAATGTTGGACCTCTATCAGGAACTTTTTGCATATAAGTTTTATTTTTTTCATCTGTGATTTTTACCATTTTCCAATAAAGAGGATTTAAACCCCCCTTGCTTTTAGTAAGATCAGATCTTTCCAACTCGTATTTCTCAATTTTATCTCTATTTTCTAATAAATGATCAATACAACAATCTACTATTTTATTAAAAGTATCAATCCATTTTTCTTCTTCTGGTGTGGGCTTAATTCCACTCCATAAACATAAAGGGAAAACATGTCCAGTAGTTTTATTTGTTTCTGGGCTTTTATTTACTGAAACCCCAAATGAATATAAACGACTAGTTGGAATAACAAGCTCTCCTTCTGTTCCATCTTCATTTTTTGTGAAAATTTTAATTCGTTTAAATTCAACCTTTGGTTTACTTCCTGGAATTTCTCCAAAAATTACTTTAGAAAAGACCACGCTTTCTTTTGGATTATAATTATAAATATCTATTAATTGTGTAGTTTCATTCATCATTTTATTTTTATATATATTTTTTTTTAATCATTAAATCAAATTTTATTTTTTATTATAAAAAGTTTTAGTCTAAAGATTTATTACTGATGAGTAAAAAATCATGGCAGAAGGACCAGAAGATTTCGATCCAACTGAACTAAATAAAACAAAAGATGATGATGATAATAGAGATAATGATGATACACTTTATATGACTCCCCAAAAAACATCTACATCTTATCAAAATCCTGGTTATGACGAGGAAGAGGAAGAGGAAGAGGAAGAAACTTCATTCGGCGGTATTAGAGAAAATCAACCCCTTTTAAAAAAGATGCAAGAAAAAGAAGAAGCTGAAGATGGAATAAAAGCGGCATATCCACAACCAAAATTTCAAAAATTTATGGCATATCTAAAAGATATAGGACAAGGAATAAAATTGCCCACCATTAAATTGCCAAACAGAAGTAATGCGGCTGAATATGTTCTTAGAGGTGGAGAATTTAGAAATTTTAAAACGGGAGCTAAACTTCCTGATGGGCAATTAAAAAATGCTTTAGGACCTAGAGCAGAAGAAATTGTGGAAGAAAATGATCGTGAGATTAAAAAGATGAAAGAATTACAAAACAAAAATAGAGAGGAGAGAAAATTCCTAAAGGATAAGCCGTTGAAAACGCCAGAGGAAACGACTAGAATAGAGACTTTAGATGAAGAATTTGATGTTCGTAATGATGAAATTACCAAACTAGAGGTTGAGAGTGAGAAAATCTTGGAAAGAATGTCATTACGAGAACGAATTAAGGATATCTTCAAAAAGCATGGTTTTACAGTTTTTGCTGTTCTAAGTGCAGTTGGTTTAGTAATTGGTGTTATAGTTTCTAGTCTTTCAAGGGGTTTATCAACTTTGGGAAGGGGTTTAGGAAATGGATTAAAAACTATAGGTAAAAAATTAGGCGAAATATTGCCTGGAATGATTGGCGCAATAGTTAGCTTTTTATTCAAAACTGCGGGTCAAGTTATTAGCTTTTTAGGAAAGAATGCGTGGTTATTAATAATGGCTGTGGTTTTATATTTTGTAGAAAACATAAAGAAGAGAAAGTAGATCTAAAGATATCACACTGATCAGTAAAATACAATATGGATGACTACAATAAAATTTATCCCCAATTACCTAATAATCCAGATCCTATTAATTTCAGACTACAAAAATCAAGCGAAGTATTACAAAATCTTGAGAAAGAAATTAAACATTACGAAGAAGTAAGGAAAAAATATAATAGGGCGAGAACCATATTTACAAAAATAAGTGTTTCTGGTGGTATGATTTCAGTTATTCTATCTGCAAGCGGTTTAGGAACTTCTCTCACGGGTTTTGGCGCTATTGTTGGGGTTCCTTTGGGGGTTGTGGGTGGAGTTTTTGGGGGATTATCTGTTGGATTTGGAATTGCATCAAAAAGACTTTCTAATAAAGTTAGTAAACATGAACAAACAGCTGCAATTGCAAAATCAAAATTAAACACAATTAACGATTTAGTTTCAAAGGCTTTGAAAGATAATGTTATATCCGATCAAGAATTTTCTATAATTTTAGCTGAGTTGGAAAAGTTTCAAAAACTAAAACTAGAAATACGACAAAAATTTAGAAAAGACGCAGAAAAAAACTTCGACATGTCTGTGATAAGGAGGGAAGTTCGCGAAAATCTATTAAAAGAACTTACCGGACATTAAAACTTTCATATGAGAAAACTGAAGTTGGTTGTAATTGTTTTGCGGGAATTAAAAGAGAGGTTAATTGAATTTACATCTTATTCTAGATCTAAAGATCAGATTAATTGGAACACAAAGAATAAGATGTTATTTGAGGATTTCAAGACCCGATACCCAAAAGCCAACCTTGGTAAATTTACATTTATTAATGATTCATTTGGTGGATATATTAAATGGAAAGTTAATGGGGTAACAGTTATGTCCGATGATGATCCTTCTGGAAAAACATGGACTGATGATCTTCCTACTAATTTGAAAACCCAATTATGGCGCGATTTAGGATTAGAAAATGGTTCGTTTCCAGAAAGTTTATCATCTGCAAAAAACAAAACATATCCAATACCTGGTATTAAATTCGATGAATCAGCAAAAAATGTAACAGAAATGTTAATTATTTTAAATATATATGTTTCAGATAAAGATAACTTCACTGCGCCAATGAAAAATGTGTTTAAAAATCAAACTGTAGGACTTACTAGTGGTAAAGAAGCTAGAGCTTGGTTGAATAAACCAAATATTAATCACTGGCCGCAACAATTAAACATGGCGGTTTGGTGCGCAACATCTGGATGCGGTGTAAGTTTAAATGATAGTTTAAATTACCCCAAAGTTATTAGAAGTTTTTTTATATTTCACATTTACTTTACAATAAGAAGAATATTATATGAATTATCTGTACCATTACCCGGCGAACAAACTTTTTCTTTAAAAAATAACCCATACAACAAAAATGCTTATAATCGTTTATGCGCAGAATTTGGTTTAAGCAATAATCAAGATTATAAAGGATTAAATAAGCCTTTGGCTGATTTTAGATGGAAAGGGGGTGCAAATCACGGTGTTGGAGATGTATTCATTGATTATGGAAAAGGATATGTACCACCCGGAAGCGTTCATGGTCAAGGAGGGGGAAATCAAAATGTTAGAATTGTAAGAGGTTATGATACAGAAGCTAATATATGGCCAAGCGGTTCAAATAGATTTTCCGATGATGGAGGTAAAAAAATAGATGGGAATTTAATATCTATGCTTCGAAATGATTACTTTGTTGATTTTCAATATGCATGGTTTATACCAGAATCTGGATATGGATTAACAAATGCTGGATTAGGAAGAATAAATAGATCGGTTGAAGCTTTTGTTTATTGCGTTTTGGGAGCCCAAGTTAATACTAGGAATTCAATTATTGGTAATGGGGGAAGAGCATTTGAAACTCAGCAAGAATTTATAGATTTATTTGAAAGCTCTGTGATTGAAAATGATATCGCAAATTCAAATCAAAGATATCAAATGGCGGTTCAAGAATCAAAAGTACGGCTCGATTTGGCTATAGCTCCTAATGTTTTGTTAATGCCGAGCAATTTAATTATAAATACAGAAAGCGTTATCGGATACAATAATAATCTGAAAATAGCAACAGAAGATATGAAATTTGGGGTAAATAATTCAATAAATGTTGGAACAAAAAATGTTGGAATAACTCATAGTTTAGGAACATCAAAGGTTTTATTAAATACTAATGCTAAACCTAGGAATCCTAAATTAAACAATATCGATGAATCAAACAATAGCGAAGAAGTTAGTAATATAGAAACATCTTCCCATCAAAATACTCTTATTGTTTTAATATTCGCTGGAGGGTTATTATCTTGGTTTTTATTTCGATAAAAATTAATCTAAACATATACCTTCTAAATGAAAAATGTTTAGCATTACAATGTATAATTCAGAAACTAGGGTTTATTTAGACCCTCCAATGAAATACGTTAGTGAATTACAACTTTTAGATTGTAATATTAAAACAAAAAAACTAATAACTTTAAAGAATCAAGAAAAAATAACTGATGAACAAGATAAAACTTTAGTAATATTTAATCCAGGAACATATTCCATAAATGATATAAAAATATTAATTGAGCTCAGCGAAAAGGGTAAAAATATAACAATGATTATCGGAGATAATTTTGCTTACATAATCAACAATAAACCAGTTAACATTAAATTTACCCGGGGTTTACAAAATTCTTTAGGGGTGCCAGAGGTTTTATTTAAAATAACTCAAATAGATATAACTATAAAAGAACCTTTTAGACTTTTATGCAGCATAGTTGATAATAGAATGTCATACACGAATAAAGGCAACCTTGTAAAAATACAACCATCCCAATTACTAGCAAACATTCCATCAAAAGATTATCCATCTATTCCAATTAGAAAATATGATAACTTTATTAGTCACTTTGATTTAACCATTTTAGACTCTGATTGGAAAAAGTTTAATCTAAAAGGAGAATCTGTAACTTTTAGTTTAAGATTTAAATAAATTTTGTTATGTAACCATTTATTGGGTTATATAACATAAATATATTATATTAATATTCTTCACCCCATCTTTCTTTCAAATCTCTTAACTCTTCAAAATCAATACACCAATCTAAATATCTAGATGGATGCCATGCTATGGTTATAAGCTCATTATGTAAGTCTTTATGAAATTTACGTTTTTGATATAACTTATAAGAATTTACAACTATTTTAACGCTCAATAAATTAACAATAAAATTTTTATCAAACTTATTAATATCACATTCCTTATCATAATAAGCATTATATTCTCCAACTTTGTCATAATATTCATCATAACCATTCAAACGAACATAATATCCATCAACATATTCATAAATACCACAAAGATTATTATCAACATACTCTTTTAACCATTCTTTATAATCTTCATTTGCAGCATTTAATAAATCTTTTACAAAATTATTAACACATATACCATTCAAACCAAAATCTATATCTCCGAAATAACCAAGACTTCCTGCATAATAACAATTATCATCATAATAACAATTATCATCATAAATAATTTCAAAATAAATACAGCATTTTTCCCCATCAATAATAGAACGATTTTTTGATATATTTTTTAACAAATCTTCTTTTATTTCTTCTATAAAATCACAAATATTAAGCTTTTTATCGTTTTCATAATCTTTAATAATACTTTTTGTTTCCATATTTTTTATTTTATATCCTTAAATCATAATTATTTTTTTAATTTTATTTTACATTCTTTACAAGATGATTTTTGTTTCGTGTGTTCGCATATTTGCGATCCTCCACATTCTTTACATTGTTGTTTTTGATTATTATGTATACATATTTGAGACCCACCGCATTCTTTACAACGATACTTATATTTATTATGTTTACATATTTGTGATCCTCTACACTTTTTACAAACATACTTAATTTTGCCATGTTCGCATATTCGAGACGATCCACACTCTTTGCAATCATACTTAATTTTTTCATGAACACATATTTGAGACCCCCCACACTCTTTACAAAACACCTTGATTTTTTTATGTTTGCATATCTGGCCGCCGCCACACTCTTTACAATAATCCTTAAATCTGTTATGTTTGCATATTTTAGAACCGCGGCACTCTTTACATTGTTGTTTTTGATTATTATGTATACATATTTGAGACCCGCCACATTCTTTACAAAAACATCTTTGCTTGTTATGTTCACATATTTGAGATCCAGCGCACTTTTTACAGTAATATTTGCATATTCCATGAATACAGTAATAAAAATATTTTTTTGTGGGTTTTATCTTTATTGAATTTTTGGAAAGGCTGGTTGGTGTTTCTGGTATTAGTGTTGGTTGGGGAGAACTGGGTGGTATATCGGGCGCCGGTGTTGGCGGTGTAGTAATAATAGGCTGTTCTTCATTAAGTCTTTGCCTATAATTTTCCAAATCTTCATTTGTATTGATTCCCATTTCGCGTAATGCTTGTATTTTTTCAGCTTTTCGCATACGACTTCTGCCTCGTATACGCAATTCTTTCACAATTTCTTTTAATTCGACATCTTTCAATTGATCCATTTGTATTGTATACTGTTATTCTTCCTTCTAAATCATATTTAATTTTTTCAATTTTTTTTAATTTTTGATTTTTTTATACCTCACCCATTATTTTTTAATTTTGTCCTTTTTTTTCATTTTTTTAATTTTTGATTTTTTATACCTCGCCTATTATTTTTTTTTTAATTTTTAATTTTGTCCTAGAGCCCATTTTCATTTTTTTTAATTTTTGATTTGGTTTTGTCCTGGAGCCCGCCTTTTACATCTACTCCTTGTCTCCAGGGAGGGGACAGCCGAGCTCGAATAGGATACGGCGGACGGTGAAGTACACGTGGAAGCGAAGAAGCCCCTGAACGATGGGTGGGAAGGTTTTATTGCCCGGGTCGGTAATAGACACCCCACACCCCGCAGTTGCGCACCATGTGGCGACGTTTAGCTGTTGTGGCCAATATTCGTACTTCGGAGAAGAGAGCCATTGGTGCGCCTCCTTGGCCGAGCGATGTGTAATGGTTGTTTCTTTCCATATATCTCGGACTCCTGATTTGAAAGAAATTTTTGGGTCAACAAAGATCTCTAGCTCTCGAAGCAGCGGTGTGATTTCAGAGCCTGTTTCAGCGAACGGAACGGCAGGCACGGGGTATTTGTCCGGGCTGCGGAGAAGAAGAGCTTGTGGAAAATTGCTCTGTTTAGGAAATTTAATTTTTTCCAAGGTTTTACCGAAATGTTCTACGGTCTTTTTTGGAATAGAGCTTTTTATAACAGACCAAAGATCTATTTCGTGGGATTGATCCATGGTGTATATATGCAGGTAAATAAAATGTCCCTCAGCATATTGGCAAGTGAGGGTGTGAATGAACTTCACCCTCCGGTCGGTGGCGAGCTCTCGAGTGTTGCAGCTCGAACCGTGAAGATCCCTGAAACAAAAATCACATTACCTAAAACGGTGAATATATATCGCGTGCTCGATTTATTACAACTGTCCAGTATTTTAACCAGTAAGCCGAAAAATGCTATTTTGGTCACCATTCCAAAAGGCGAGTACAACCTCTACTCTCTCCAACAGGCTTTCGTCTCAGGGTATGTCAAGGAAGTCCCCGCGGACACTTGTGAACTTAGGATAACCGCTACTGGGGTGTATTTCTTCTCGAAAGTACAGGTGATCCTAGACAAAGAGCTAGCCGACTTGTTGGGGATATCCGAAGTCCCGCGCAATATGATTCTCGTTCCTGTACAATGGGGCCCGCCCTCTGTTTCAATCTACTGCGATTTGGTGGACCCCAACAAGTCGTATGAGGGGGGCAAGCCCTCCTATCTGCTAGCGAAGGTCGAGCCTTTGAAGCTTCAAGGCCCTTCGGTGTGGCATTTGCGACCGTTTTATCTCCCCCTCGATCCCTCAAAAAGAAGCCTCTTTCGAATTTGGACGGTACCGACGACCAGGGCAGAAGTTTTGTTGGAGCCCTGTATATAGGACATGGAATCTGATTGTTTGTACCCAAAAGTTCCCACCGCCCCCAACGATGAGGGGCATTCGTTTCGGCTTCAAAAGATTTGCGATATTCAGACCGCACTAAAAAGCAGTATCGCCCACTATGAAGGCGTTCGAAAAAAATATACCCGCTCTCGGGCAATTTTGAACGGGGTAGCTTTGACGACTGGAAGCCTGAGCGTTATACTTTCGGCTTCAGGTCTGACCGCCTCTTTGACCGGCCTTGGGATTGTCGTCGGGGTTCCGTTGGGTGCTATTGGCGGCATCTTCGGCATCGTTTCAGCCTCTATGGTCAAGGTCGGTAAACGTATCACCGTAAAGATCTCCAAGCATGAGAGAACCGTCGCGATTGGTGAGACGAAGTTGAGTACCATCGATGACTTGGTTTCGAAAGCCTTGCAGGATAACCAAATCAGCGCTACCGAATTTAAACTTATTCTCTGTCTGAGGTTGAAAAATATGAAACTCTCAAGCGCGAGATTAAACAAAAAGCTTTGACAAAAAACGAGGACCTCGATCTGACAAAGCTGCGGACCGAGATTCGCAGCGAACTGGTCGCAGAAATGCGCGAAAAACTCGCTTGAATCTAGGGTTTTATTTCCACGTTGAACGATGACTTCAGCTTGGTCCATAGATCCTCGTATTTTCGAAGCGTCGTCGGTCGAATGTTTGAGATGTCGCACAGGGCTGCTCTTTCGGGGTCCTTTCGGAGTTCGAAGATTACTTTCAACAGCCATATCAGCTTTGGAAGCCGGTGGTAGCCTGAGACAAGATCCAAGTTGTCCTCAATACGATTCACGAGGTTTACTATCGATTTTCTTTCGAGTAAATCCAGCCCGAACTCTTTCATCAACAATTTTTGCAACGAGGACCTTCTAGTTTTTGATCTTGGTCTAGGTATATACCACTCGTTTCGCCGGTCGGTTGGAAAGTTCCATGTAAGATGATCAAACTCACCCGAAACCACACGCTGGCAAAGTCGAGGGCTGGCTAAAAGATACCCCTCAATGTCTTCTGGATTGGGACGGGGAGAAATTGGAGGGTCTTCTAAGAAAGAGGTTGATAAGTTTTTTAACTGCGAGAGGTAAGTAGAGGAATAGTTTGCTTTTTTCAAGCTGGCAGCGACCGTTACATCCATTTTTGCGGTCTATTGGTTGCTACTCTCTAATTACCTACCCGAAAAAGGATGGGAATAGATCCCGGAGGCGACACCTAGCGCCACAATGTGTCCACCCACGTCATAGCGGCGCCGAAGTTAGGGGCCCCGAAACCCCCGAAGTCGTCGTCATTCATTGTTTCAAACGCCTCCATCAAGTCGAAGGCATCGTTTAGCATTTGTATGAGAGCGTACTCCCTTTCACGAAAGGGGAGAAGCCCCCCGCCCCAATTGCGGAGCCAACGCACATGTGCCTTCACGCACTCGTGGTGCAGCAGGCGCGCCTCTGCGTTCGACCATTCGACCAACGCATGAAATCGGGTTTTACCCATATCATATGTGAATGGGCAAATGCTGGAATAATTATTAATTATCTTGCCAAATTGGACCAGCAACCCCTCCCTCACCCACTCGGCGCGCCTGTCCTCCTCGACCCCCTCAAAGTGGCCGCCCCTAATCTGGGCTCGCAGCCCCTCGTCGCCACTGAACCAGGCCAGTGCGGTGTCCTTGGTATTATGCCTATACCGGGGGAGTCGTTCTACGCGCTCAATGTGCGCGCGGGCGTTCGGGTCCCCTAACAAGGCCCGACGAAGGTCTTCTTTGGTCCTTAACCTAGACCTTCACGGAATTTTGAATCTTGTTGCTAAAGAGCGTAACTCTTTGACGGTAAACATACTGTGGAAATACTTTTGGTGTCGCCACTCTCTAAATGGAAATACTTTTGTGACGCGCGCGTTGCGCCAACGTTTTTCCGAAGATTTATAGTATGCATATTTGTCTAAATTGAAATAGCTCATTAATTTTCGGAAAACGCTCGGAAAATCTTCGGGTCATCTTCGGCTCATCTTCGGATCATCTTCGCGCATGTTTGCCTTGGGAACCTTGCCGCCTTTCAATACAGCTTCTAGAGTAGTTTATACGATTTGGCCCTTTCCACACTGAAAAACGGCTTCTAGCGTGTGGTATTTAACTGTCACCTCTTATCCTATTTTTGTTTTATACTTGGGGACCTTTCCACGATGAAAAACGGTTTCTATAGTAGGTGGTATTGAATTGACTCCTCCTATACTACTGCTAAACAGATTAACTAATTAGGGAAATATGTAGTTTAATCAGGTAAATAGTTAGTCTAGTCAGGTATATAACTTGTCCAGTCGGATAAAAAAGTAGGTTAATTAGACAAATACATAGGCTAATTAGATAACAAGATAATTATATGATCTAATCAGGTTAAAGGGTAGGCTAAACCGGTATGTAAAAAGGCCAATGCGCTAAGACCATAGGCCAAATAAGTAAATAAAAAGGGAAATCCGGTAAATGGGGTAATAAAATAAGCATATCTGCCAATCTAGTACATACATAGGTTAACTAGGTAAAGTTATTTGCCCAATCAGGTAAATAGCTAGGCCATTTAGGCAAATACATAGGCTAATAAGATAAGAAATAGAATGATTAGTTAAATATATAGGCTAAGCAGGTAATTAGATAGACTAACTTATTAAATGCATAGGCTAATAAGACAAATAGATAAGCTACTTAGAAAATTATATAGTGTAATCAGGTAAACAGATAGGCTAACTAGGCAAATACATAGAGTAATCAGATAAATAGATAAATGAATTAGGTAAATATGTAGCCTTATTAAGTAAATAGGTAGGCTAGTTAGCTTAATACATAGGCTTATCAAATAATTAGATAAATTATTAAGGTAAATATATAGCCTAATCAGGTAATAAAATATATACATAACCCAATCAGTTAAACCTAACAGCCAAATAGGTATATACATAGACTAATGCTGTAATTAAATTAACCAATCAAATAAGGACATATGCTAATTGAGTACACACATAGGCTAACTAGATAAACTCATCAGGGAATCAGGTAAAGAGATAGGCTAATTAGGACACTACAACGGCTAATTAAATAAATAGATAAACTAATTAGGGAAATATATAGGTTAATCAGGTAAATAGTTAGGCTAGTCAGGTATATAAATTGGCCAATCGGGTAAACAATTAGGTTAATTAGGCAAATACATAGGCTAATTAGATAACAAGATAATTATATAATCTAATCAGGTAAAAGGATAGGCTAAACAGGTATGTAGAAAGGCCAAGGAGCTACGCTTATAGGCCAAATAAATAAATACAAAATCTAATCCGGTAAATAGAGTAGTAAAATAAGCATATCTGCCAATCTAGTACATACATAGGTTAACTAGGTAAGGTTATTTGCCCAATTAGGTATTAGATAGGCCAATTAGACAAATACATACGCTAATAAGATAAAAATATAGACTAATTAGTTAAATATATAGGCTAAGCAGGTAAATAGATAGACTTATTTAGCAAATACATGGGCTAATTGGACAAATAGATAAGGTAATTAGGAAATATATAGTGTAATCAGTTGAACAGATAGGTAACCAGTAAAATACATAGAGTAGTCAGATAAATACATAAATTAGGTAGGTAACTAATAACTGATTAGGGAAATAGTTAGAGTAATCAGGTATATAAATGGGCAAATGGGATAACCTTATTCTTACCTGATAACCTGATCCCTCAGGTTATCAGGTAAGAATATAGGCTAATTAGGCAAAGACATAAGCTAATTAGGTAAATAGATTAACTCATTAGGAAAATTTAAACTCTAATCGGTTAAATAGTTGGCAAAGTCAGGTAAAAAATAGGTTAATTTGGCAAATACATAGACTATATTGATAACAGAACAAACTAGTTACATAAAAATATAATTTCATTAGGTAAAAGAATAGACCGAACAGGATAAGCCCAACAGCAATATACTTATAGCTACTTATACACATATACAGCCACACTTATTACAGCTACTCAACTGACTAAGCATACTATAGCTACTAAACTGACTACAACTAATACAGATACTACACTTACTATACTTACTACACTTATTACAGATACTAAATTTACTACATTTATTACAGATGCTACAGCTACTACACTTCCTATAGCTACTACAGCTGCTACACTTAATACAGCTACTACAGCTACTAATTGTATTAAAGCTACTAACACTAATATAATTATTCTAGCTAATACAGCATCTACAGCTACTACACGAACTACAATTACTACATTTACTTGACTTACTACACATAATAGAGTTACTACACTTACTACACCTACTACAGCTACCATACTTACTACACTTACATCAGCTATTACTATTACTATTGTTACTACATCTACTACACCTTATACACTTATTACAGATACTACAGGTCATAAACTTATTACAACTACTAAAGCAAACTACACTTACTGCAGCTACTAGAGCAACTACAGCTACCACACTTACTACACTTACGACATTTACTACACTTACTACACATACTAGAGCCACTGCACTTACTACAACTACTAGACTTACTATAATTACTTAACTTATTCCAGATACTACACTTAATAGACTAAATAGGGCTACACTTACTACAGCTAGTTCACTTACTACACCTACTTTAGATACTACATTTACTATACTTACTAAACTTACTACACTTACTACAGATACTACAGCTAATACGCTTACTACAATTACTACATCTACTACACTTACTCAAATTACTAAACTTATTAAAGCTGCTTCACTTAGCACACTTACACACTTTAGCTACTAAATTTACTATACGTACTAAATCTACTACACTTACTACAGCTACTAGAGCTACTACACTTACTTCAGCCAATACACTTACTAAACATACTACAGCTACTACAATTACTAAACGTAAATAAAGCTACTACACTTACTACACTTACTATAACTTATTGGAGATAGTACAGCTACTACACTTACTAAAGCTACTACAGCTACTACACTTACAACAGGTACTACAGCTAACACACTTACTACATGTACTAGAGCTACTACACTTACTTCAGCCACTACACTTACTAAAGCTACGACAGCTACTACACTTATGACAGCTACGACCGCTACTACACTTACTACACTAGCTACACATACAGCTACTATATTTACTATACTAGAGCTACTACACTTACGAAACCTACTACAGCTACTAAACTTACAATACTTACTACACTTATTACAGATGGTACACTTACTACGGATCCCACAGCTACTACACTTATTACAGCTATTACAGCTACTACACTTACTACAGCTACAAACGCAGCTACACTTACTACAGCTACTAAACTTACTATACTTACTTTAACTACTGCATCTACTATACTTACTAAATTATCTACACTTACAACACTTACTACAAATACTACATCTGCTACACTTATTAGAGCTACTACAGCTACTACAATTACTACAGCTACTAGAGCATCTACAGCTACTACACTTACTACTTTTACTACATTTACTACACATACAAGAGCTACTACATTCACAACTGATATTATAGCTTATACAGTTACTGCAGCTCCTACAGCTACTACATTTACTAAAGCAACGATAGCAGCTACAGCTTATACACTTACTACACTTACTACAGCTACTAAACTTACTTCACTTACTAAAGCTACCTCACTTCATACACTTACTTTAACTTGTACATTTACTATGCCTAATAAATCCACTACACTTACTAGACTTATAACAGATACTACAGCTAGCTCACCTATTACAGCTACTAAAGCTACTACACGTACTACAGTTCTTACTACAGTCACTACGGCTACTACACTTACTAAACTTACTAAACTTACTTTAATTTCTACAGCTACCACACTTACCACACATTTGCTATAATTACTACACATACTACACTTACAACATCAACTAAACTTACTACACATACTGCAGCTGCTACACGTACAACAATCACTACACCTACTACACTTACTACAGCCACGACACATACTACAGCCACTACAGCTACTACAACTATTACACTTACCACAACTACTAGAGTTAATAGACTTACAAGAGCTACAACACTTACTACAGTTACTAAAGCTACTCAACTTGCTACAGGTTGTTTAGCTACTATCTATACGTACTACATCTACTATACTTACTACACTTACTACAGATACTACAGATACTACAAATATAACACTTGCTAAAGCTACTAAACTTACTACAGCCACGATAGATACTAATGCTACTAGAGCTACTTCAGATACTACACTTACTACAGTTACTAGAGCTACTACAACTACTACATTTACTATAATAACTACACTTATTACACTTAATACACTTTCTACAGCAACTACACTTAAAACAATCAATAAAGCTATTATACTTGCTACACTCATTACAGCTATAATAATAATAATAATATTTAATATTTATATTGCGCATTTTCTATAAAATAATCAAATGCGCATTACAATGAATAAAAAATAAAATAAACCTATTTACAATTTCTATAAAATCAAAAACGGAAATTACACTATTTACAATTAACTATAAGAAAAATAATATACAGAAGAACTATGTAAAAATCCAAATATAACCTAATTGTATTAACAAAATGCCTTCTTGAATAAAAATGTCTTAAGGTTCCTTTTAAAATCATTTGTGGTGCAAGCAGATCTAATGCTTATGGGAAGACTGTGCCAAAGCCGTGGTGCTGCCATCATGAAGGATCGATCTCCCATGGTAGCCTTTGTGAAATGCTTTGGAGTGCTCAAAAGAATTCCCTTGTTATTTCGCCGTAAATCATAGCGGGATGGCGGTAAAACAGAAATTAAATCAATGAGATATTTAGGAGCTGAGCCCTGGAGTACTTTAAAGGTGATCAAAAGGATTTTAAACTCGATGCGTAGGCGGATAGGCAACCAGTGAAGTTGTTTAAGGAACGGCGTAATATGACAGTGTTTAGGTGCGCAGAAAATCAATCGCGCACTGGCGTTCACAACACGTTGGAGTTTTCGCACCTGATGGTCTGGAACTCCATAGAGTAGACTGTTGCAATAGTCTAACCTACTGGTTATAAATGCATGAATCAGTTTCTCAGTACATTCGCTAGTAAGGTATTTTCGTATGTGCCGGATATTATACAGATAGAAGAATGCACTACCACAGGTCTTTGTTATATGCGTTGCCATATCCATGTGCCAGTCGAACCAGGAGCCCAGATTTTTCGCCGAGTATACGGGAATTACATCAACATCGCCAACCCTAATACTGCTAACAGACACTTTAGATAGCTGCTTGCTCATGCCGATCACTAGAAACTCAGTCTTATCATCGTTCAACATCAACTTATCATTAATCATCCATGAACGAACATCAGCGATGCATTTCTCCATAGCATCCAGCGCCTCGGCTTCACACGTACTCTCTAATGGGCGAAACGACAAGTATAATTGAGTATCATCTGCGTACGAGTGTGCAGACGGCAGGTGAGATTTAATAATACTAAAAAGTTTACTAGCATAGATAGTAAAAAGTAGGGGACCAAGGCATGAACCCTGAGGCACCCCACATTCTAGGTCAAACTTTTTGGATAGAGCACCATTTATTATAACTTGTTGCGATCGACCTCTCAGATAGGATAGAAACCATTGAAGAGCTGTCCCACGTAGGCCGAGCAGTGACTGGAGTCTATGAGTAAGAATGTCATGGTCCACAGTGTCAAAGGCGGCGCTGAGGTCCAAGAGAACTAAGAGTGTCACATGACCCATGTTCATATTCATAAGAATATCATTCTTAACTCTCAATAACGCCGTCTCAGTAGAGTGATGCTCACGATACGCACTCTGCATTTCCGGGAACAAGCCATTGTTAAGCATATGGGTCTGTAACTGGATAGCAACCGCTTTCTCTGTAAGCTTAGAAGTAAACTGTAAGTTGCTTATTGGGCGGAAGTTCTTGTTTACCAGTTCGAGTCCAGGTTTCTTAAGCAATGGATGCACCAAGGCATTTTTCCACTCATCAGCAAACCGACCAGTTTTTAGTGATAAATTAATCATCTTCGTGATGACAGGGAGTAGATGGTCCAGCTGTACAGACAGTATAGAAGATGGAAGTGGATCAAGGTCACACGATTTCTTACAGGCTAGTGCTAAGTTCTTTACATCCTCCTCAGTGAGTAGCGCAAATTCAGAGAAAGAAGGATCAGTCATTTCCGAGGTGGAAGTATAATCAGATTCTTTGGCAGCACTTGAAGGGAACTGAGTGCTATACGCCAGCTTAGATCTTATTGCAGTGATCTTATGAACAAAGTAGTCCCCCATATCGTTGGCGAGCTTAATAGCATTCGTGTGAGGGGGGAGAGTTTTATCAGCCTGAATATTCAATAGACGCTTGCTCTCCCGAAATAGCTTTGACTGATTTGAGCTGTTTTCTTCAATAAATTTACTATAATATGTTTTTCTTGCGTTGTTCATTAGATATATAACATAATTTCTCTTGGATTTGAAAGTTAGAAGGTCCGAGGCCAGTCCAGTCCTCCTCCACCGTTTCTCAGCTTTCCGTCTGTCACGCCTTGCCTGCATAATCTCGTCATGAAACCAAGGCGGCCTGGGCCTATTTCTTATTTTCCGTGATTGTATCGGGGCATGCTTGTTTAATAGTGATGACAGCGTTGTGTTGTAGCAATTAACTAATTTGTCCAAGTCGTCAGGTGGATCGATATACAAAGTCGAATTGCGAATGTCCTCAGCGAGCAGTACAGAATCAATAGACTTCAACTTCCTGTATTCAGCTCGCTTTAGTTCTATGACTGGCCTACGTGTCCTTAAACTACATATCACGGCAGCATGATCAGAGATAAATCTCTCAGAAAACGGCTCTTCAGCAACGAAATCATCAGATTGGCGTGTAATGATGAGATCTAGAGTGTGGCCGTGTATATGGGTAGGTTGCTTCACATGTTGGACAAGACCCATTGCGTCTAAAAGATCTCTGAAGTGTAGGTTATTAGGATCAGTAGGCACATCCATATGGAAATTAAAATCGCCAGTTATCAGTAACTTATCGGTAGACATGACAACAGATTCGAGGTATTCAGCAAACTCGTGAAAGAAAACACCAGCAGTTATTGGATGGTCTTCTGAATACGGCGGTCTATACACAATAAGAATGCGCACACGAGTAGGACCAAAACTGACCAGCCATTCAGAAACCTCAAACGACGTTTTCTCGTCAGAATTAACATTACTGACATTGATTCCTTCTTTGACTAACAGTGCAGTGCCACCACCCCTGCGGCCAGGTCGCGGACAGTGAACAAGCGTTCTATATCCGGGCGGAGTGAGCTCGCTCAAAATCGCAGAATGATGATCTTTAAGCCAGGTCTCACATATGGTAAACAAATCCGCTCTTACATCGCACACTAAGTCCACAAAAGCAGCTGATTTATTATTCAACGACCTAGCATTTAGAGTACACAAGGTCAACTGTTGATCACTGGGATACAAACGAACGCGATTCGGTGTTATTAGGTTTTCAGCGTTTCGCGACGATCTGGAGCGTTGGGTATTTTGTATCAAACCATTGAGGCGTGATGAAGTGTGAGCAGGTCCTGGGTTGAGCTTAAACACCAAATCGCCCAACAACAGTGGACGAAATGTAGCAGTGGTGTTAAAATAGTATATGTACGGGCGCCTCTGTCTCTTAGCACCAAAGCGTCTCAGGAATGCAGGTCGGAGTGTGCCTTTATGTAGATCGATACTGATTACTCTTTCACATTGTTTCGCGATCCGTGTTCCAGGGAACAATGCACTGAGTTCAACTAATGAAGTTGTATTGTCCGCTCTGTTGTCCACGATGCAAATTTTGCTCTTCTGCCATCCAAGACCACAAGTCGAAGGAGATCCAAATATCAATAATTCCGGCACCAATACATTTCTGGTGAGTTCAAAACTCGAGGTGGAGATTCCACATTGCCTTAGACATATATCTTCGTGTTGTGTTTTCCGAAAAAGGACTGCAGAGAGTAGAAAAAGGACCCTTAACACGGAGGCAAACATAGCGTGCCACGCTTTGTAGATTCGCTATTGTAGCTATTAGACTTGCTACACTTACCACAGCTACTAAAGTTACTAGAGCTCCTAGAGCTACTACACTTACTACACTTACTACAGCTACTACAAATACTGTAGTTATTGAACTTACTATACGTCTACAGCTACTACACTTACTTCAGCTACTGCACTTACTACACCTACCACACTTACTACAGCTACTACACTTACTACAGCTACTACAACTACTACACTTACTACATCTACCACACTTACTATAGCTAACACACTAACAACACTTAATACAGCTAATACATTTAATACACCTACTACAGCTCTTAGACTTAATACAGATACTGCAGTCACTACACTTATTACAGCGACAAAAGCTACTACGCTTACCACAGCTACTAGAGCAATTACAGCTACTACAGCAACTACAGATACCACAGCAACTACAGCTACTACACTTACTACACATACAACAACTACTACAGCTCTTACACTTACTACAGCTACTAGAGCTGCTACACCTACTAGAGCTACTACCTTTACTCCATTTACTATAATATTTACACTTACTACACTTACTACAGCTGCTACACTTACTACAGATACTACAGCTACTACAATTTTTAAAGCTACTACAGCTACTAAACTTACTAACGCTACTACAGCTAGTACACTTACTACGGCTACTACACTTTCTAAACATTAACTACACTTCCTGCACTTTCTAAACGTACTACAGCTACTAAATTTACTAGAGCTACTACAGCTAGTACACTTTTTACAGCTACTATAGCTACTACACTTACTACAGTTACTAAACTTACTACACTTACTTTAGCTACTATCATTACTATATTTACTACATCTACTACACTTACTACAGATAGTACAGCTACAACATTTATTACAGCTATTAAAGCTACTACACTTACTACAGCTACTAGAGCAACTACAGCTACTATACTTACTATACGTACGACATCTACTACACTTCCTGCACATACTAGAGCAAGTACACTTACTACAGATACTACAGCTAAAACATTTACTTCAGCTACTACAGCTACTACACTTACCACAGCAACTACTAGCTACTAATCTTACTACAGCTAGTCAACTTACTAAATTTGTAAAAGCTTATTCACTTACTACACTTACTTAAGCTACTACATTTCCTATACTTACTACATCTACTACACTTACTGCACTTATTATTACTGGTAAACTTAGTAAACATACTACAGATACTATAGCTACAACACCGGCTAATGCTACTACAGCAACTACACTTACTAAAGCTACTACACATACTAAACATACTACCGCTACTAAACATACTACACCTAATACACCTACTACACTTACTATACCTCCTACTCTTATTACAGATACTTCACTTAGTGTATTTACTACAGATAATACTGCGACTAAACTTACTAAAGATACTACAGCTACTACGCTTATTACGGGCACTACCGCTACAACACTTAATATAGCTGCTATAGCTAGTACACTTACTTCAGCAAACTAAACTTACTACACTTATTAAAGCTACTTCATTTAGTACACTTAAGATAGCTACTATATTTTCTATACTTACTACATCTACTACACTTACTACACATACTACTGCTAGTAAGCTTAGTATACTACTACAGATATTACAGCTACTACACTTTCTAAAGCTACAACAGCTTCTAAACTTGCTACAGGTACTACAGCTACTACACTTACTAATGCTACTACACTTACTAAACATACTTTAGCTACTAAACTTACTACACTTAATACACCTACTTCACTAACTATACTTACTACACTAGTTAAAGATAGTACACGTAATACATTTACTACAGATACTACAGCTACCAGACTTACTAAAGCTACAACAGCTACTACACTTATTACCGCTACAAGAGCTACTACACTTAACATAGCTACTACAACTACTACACTTAATTTAGAAACTAAATTTACTAAACTTATTTAAGATAGTTTACTTACTACACTTAGTATAGCTACCATATTTTCTATATTTACTACATCTACTAGACTTACTACAGATACCACAGCTTTTACACTTATTACAGCTACTACAGCTACTACACTTACTACTGCTACAAGAGCAACCACAGATACTACACTTACTACACTTACTACATTTACAACACTTAATACACATACTAGAGCTACTACACTTACTACACCTAGTAAAGATACCAGATTAACCATAATTACTACACTTATTACAGATACTACACTTACTACACTTACTACAGCTACGACAATTACTACACTGACTACAGCTACTAAACTTATTACACTTACTACACTTACTAAGGCTACTACAATTTCCACAGTTACTACAGCTAATACACTTACTACACTGATTACATATACTACACAGACTACAGTTACTACATCTAGTACACTTTTTAAACTTAATACACCTACTAATCTTACTACCCCTACTACAACTAAAACACTTCCTAAACTTCCAACGGCTACTACACTTACTACAGCAACTACACTTGCTACACTTACAAGAGCTACTACACTTACTACAGCTACTACGGCTACTAAACTTACTGCGGTTTCTACAGCTACTACCGTTACTACATTTGCTATAATAACTACACGTACTACAATTACAGCATTAACTACAGTTACTACACATACTATAGCTATTAGACTTAATAGACGTACTACAGCTACTGCACTTACCACAGTTACTACAGCTACTAAACTTAATACACCCATTACAAATACTATACTTACTACACTTACTACAGGCACTACACTCACTAATTTTACCACAGCAAACGATCTTACTACAGTTATTAAAGCAATTAAGGCTTGTAAACTTACTGCACTTTCTAAAGCTACTAAATTTGCTATAATTGCTACACCTACTAAACTTACGAAACCAACTACAGTTACTACAGATACTATAGCTATTAGACTTACTACACTTACTACAGTCACTGCAGCTACTACTCTTTTAAAGCTACTACAAATACTACAGCTACTACACTTACAACAGCTACTTGAGCTACTACACTTACTAGAGCTACTACACTTACTATAATTACTAAACCTAAAACAAATACTACAAATACTAGACTTACTATACTTACTAAACTTATTACAGATACTACACTTACTACACTTACTACGGCTTCTACACATACTACACTTACTAAAGCTACTCGTTCACTTACTACACTTACTTTAGTAAGTATTTATTTTTTATACTTACTGTAGCTACTACACTTCCTATACTTACTAAACCTACTACACTTACTACAGCTACTAAATGTACTAAACGTACTATAGCTTCTCTGCTTACTAAACTTATTAAGGCTACTTCACTTACTACAATTTGTTTAGCTACTACATTACTACATTACGTACTAAATCTACTACACTTACCACAGATTCTAAAGCTACTACACTTACAAAAAGCTACTACAGCTATTAGACTTACTACAGCTACTAGAGCTACTACACTTACTAGAGCTACTACACTTACTAAACATACTACAGCAACTAAACTTACTACACCTAATACAGCTACTACACTTCTTATACTTACTACACGTAATACAGATCCTACAGGTACTACACTTACTAAAGCTACTACAGCTTCTACACTTACTAAAGCTACTAGAGCAACCACAGCTACTACACTCACTACACTTATTACATTTACTACACTTGCTAAACATAGTAGAGTTACTACACTTACTAAAGCTACTAGAGCAACTAAAATTACTACAGCTACTACGTTAGAAAACTTTCTATACTTTCTAAAGATGCCACAGTTACTTTATTTGCTATAATTAGTAGACCTACTACACTTACTACACCAACATCACATACTTCACATACTACAGCTACAACAATTACTACAGTCACTACAGCTTCTACTCTTACTACAGCTACTACAGATACTACAGCTACTGCAGCTACTACAGCTATTACACTTACTGTAGTAAGTAAGTAAGAGCTACTGAAGTTAGTACACTTACTACAGTTACTGCAGCTACTCCCCCTCTTAAAGCTACTACAGTGACTACACGTGATAGAGCTTCTTAAGCTACTACAGTTACTACAACTACTAAAGTTTCTACACTTACTTAAGCTATTTCACTCCCTACAATTTCTTTAGCTACTACATTTACTATACTTACTAAACGTACTACAATTACTACAGATACTACAGCTATTAGACTCACTACAGCTATTACAGCTACTACACTTACTACAGCTACTCAACTTGCTAAACTTATTAAAGCCGTTACATTTACTATACTTACTACATCTACTACTCTTACTACACTTACTACAGCTACTAAACTTACTACACTTACTACACCTACTAGACCTACTACACTTTCCACACTTACTACAGCTAATACACTTACTACACTCATAAAGGCTACTATACTTACTACACTTACTACAGCGCCCTCAACTGCCACAGTTACTACAGCTACTAAACTTACTACAATCATTACAGATACTACACTTATTACAGTCACTACAGCTACTTCACTTACTACAGCAACTACACTTTCTACACTTACTAAACCTATAAACTTACTTTACTTTCTACCGCTACCACACTTACCGCACATTTGCTATAATAACTGCACATACTACAGCTGCTACACTTACTACAATCATTACAGCTACTACACTTACTACACTTACTTCGGCGAGTGCAATTTCAGCTTTTTGAAAAACTCACAAGTTTAAATTAATTCCAAATTGAACGAGAAAAGCCGTATGATTACTTATTAATAATATAAACATGAAAAAATTCACCTGGAGGAAGTGCCGGAAGATCTCATTGCGGACGGACAGGAAGTAAGCATTTGACGCGGATTTGACACTTTATTTACTGATTGGCTGATGAAGATCAACTGATAACGCTACGAACTCAAAGCGGTTCGTTTAAAAATAAAGAATATCATAATCCAGAAAATCGATATGTAATTTGCACTGGTGTTACACTTTTTGCACTGGAATAACACTTTTTGCACTGGTGTTACACTTCAACTGCACTGCTCTCAACCAATCAGAATCGAGTAATTTTTTCATGTGTATTATTAGCGTAGTAAGTGTAGTAGCTGTAGTTGCTGTGGTATCTGTAGTTGCTGTAGTAGCTGTAATTGCTCTAGTAGCTGTGGTAAGCGTAGTAGCTTTTGTCGCTGTAATAAGTGTAGTGACTGCAGTATCTGTATTAAGTCTAAGAGCTGTAGTAGGTGTATTAAATGTATTAGCTGTATTAAGTGTTGTTAGTGTGTTAGCTATAGTAAGTGTGGTAGATGTAGTAAGTGTAGTAGTTGTAGTAGCTGTAGTAAGTGTAGTAGCTGTAGTAAGTGTGGTAGGTGTAGTAAGTGCAGTAGCTGAAGTAAGTGTAGTAGCTGTAGACGTATAGTAAGTTCAATAACTGCAGTATTTGTAGTAGCTGTAGTAAGTGTAGTAAGTGTAGTAGCTCTAGTAGCTCTAGTAACTTTAGTAGCAGTAATGAGTCTAGCAAGTATAATAGCTTTATTGATTGTTTTAAGTGTAGTTGCTGTAGAAAGTGTAGTAAGTGTAATAAGTGTAGTTATTATAGTAAATGTAGTAGTTGTAGTAGCTCTAGTAAATGTAGTCAGTGTAGTATCTGAAGTAGCTCTAGTAGCATTAGTATCTATCGTGGCTGTAGTAAGTTTAGTAGCTTTAGCAAGTGTTATATTTGTAGTATCTGTAGTATCTGTAGTAAGTGTAGTAAGTATAGTAGATGTAGTACGTATAGATAGTAGCTAAACAACCTGTAGCAAGTTGAGTAGCTTTAGTAACTGTAGTAAGTGTTGTAGCTCTTGTAAGTCTACTAACTCTAGTAGCTGTGGTAAGTGTAATAGTTGTAGTAGCTGTAGTGGCTGTAGTATGTGTCGTGGCTGTAGTAAGTGTAGTAGGTGTAGTGATTGTTGTACGTGTAGCAGCTGCAGTATGTGTAGTAAGTTTAGTTGATGTTGTAAGTGTAGTATGTGTAGTAATTATAGCAAATGTGTGGTAAGTGTGGTAGCTGTAGAAATTAAAGTAAGTTTAGTAAGTTTAGTAAGTGTAGTAGCTGTAGTGACTGTAGTAAGTGTAGTATCTGTAATGATTGTAGTAAGTGTAGTAGCTGTAGTAACTGTGGCAATTGAAGGCGCTGTAATAAGTGTAGTAAGATAGTATATTTTTTGAGTGTAGTAAGTGTATTAGCAGTAGTAAGTTTGAAAAGTGTAGTAGCTGTAGTGAGTGTAGTAAGTGTAGTAGATGTAGTAAGTATAGTAAATGTAATGGCTAAAAGAAGTGTAGTAAGTGAATTAGCTTTAATAAGTTTAGTAAGTTGAGTAGCTGTAATAACTGTAGTAGGTAGTTGTAGCTGTAGTAAGTGAAGTACCTTTAATAGCTGTAGTGAGTGTAATAGCTGTAGTATCTGTAGTAATTGTAGTAGGTTTAGTAAGCATAGTAAATGTACTAGCTAAAGAAAGTGTAGTAAGTAAACTAGCTGTAGTAAGTGTAGTATGTGTAGTAGCCCTATTAACTCTATTAAGTTTAGTATCTGGAATAAGTTAAGTAATTATAGTAAGTCTAGTAGTTGTAGTAAGTGTAGTAGCTCTAGTATGTGTAGTAAGTGTAGTAAATGTAGTAAGTGTAGTAAGTGTGGTAGCTGTAGTTGCTTTAGCTGTATTAGGTGTATTAAGTGTAGTAGCTAAATATAATTAGTAAGTGTAGTATATGTGGTATGTGTAGTAAGTTATATAGCTGTAGTGAGTGTATTAGACGTAGTAAGTATAGAAAATGTAGTACCTAAAGTAAGTTTAGTAAGTGAACTAGCTTTTATAACTACTAAGTTGAGAACTGTAGTACGTGTAGTAGCTTTAGTAGCTGTAATAGGTGAGCTAGCTGTAGTATCTGTTATAAGTCTAGTAAGTGTAGTAGATTTATTAGGCATAGTAAATGTAGAAGTTAAAGTAAGTGTATGAAGTGAGGTAGCTTTCGTAAGTGAAGTAAGTTTAGTAGCTGTAGTAAGTGTAGCAAGTGTATGAGCTGTAGCTGCTATCGTTGCTTTAGTAAATGTAGTAGCTGTAGGAGCTGCAGTAACTGTATAAGCTATAATATCAGTTGTGAATGTAGTAGCTCTTGTATGTGTAGTAAATGTAGTAAAAGTAGTAAGTGTAGTAGCTGTAGATGCTCTAGTAGCTGTAGTAATTGTAGTAGCTGTAGTAGCTCTAATAAGTGTAGCAGATGTAGTATCTGTAGTAAGTGTTGTAAGTGTAGATAATTTAGTAAGTATAGTAGATGCAGTAGTTAAGGTAAGTATAGTAAGTTTAGTAGCTGTAGTAAGTGTGGCTGCGTTTGTAGCTGTAGTAAGTGTAGTAGCTGTAATAGCTGTAATAAGTGTAGTAGCTGTGGGATCCGTAGTAAGTGTACCATCTGTAATAAGTGTAGTAAGTATAGTAAGTTTAGTAGCTGTAGTAGGTTTCGTAAGTGTAGTAGCTCTAGTATAGTAAATATAGTAGCTGTATGTGTAGCTAGTGTAGTAAGTGTAGTAGCGGTCGTAGCTGTCATAAGTGTAGTAGCTGTAGTAGCTTTAGTAAGTGTAGTAGCTGTACTATCTCCAATAAGTTATAGTAAGTGTAGTAAGTGTAGTAGCTTTATTTACGTTTAGTAATTGTAGTAGCTGTAGTATGTTTAGTAAGTGTATTGGCTGAAGTAAGTGTAGTAGCTCTAGTAGCTGTAGTAAGTGTAGTAGGTTTAGTACGTATAGTACATTTAGTAGCTAAGTAAAGGTAATCATACGGTTTCGAGTTCAATTTGGAATTAATTTGCACGAGTGAGTTTTTTTAAAAGCTGAAATTGCACGAGCCGCTTCGGCGAGTGCAATTTCAGCTTTTTGAAAAACTCACAGGTACAAATTAATTTCAAATTGAACGAGAAAAGCCGTATGATTACTTATTAATAATATAAACATGAAAAAATTCACCTGGAGGAGGTGCCGGAAGATCTCATTGCGGACGGACAGGAAGTAAGAATTTGACGCGGATTTGACACTTTATTTACTGAAGATCAACTGATAATGCTACGAACTCAAAGCGGTTCGTTTAAAAATAAAGAATATCATAATCCAGAAAATCGATGTGTAATTTGCACTGGTGTTACACTTTTTGCACTGGTATTACACTTTTTGCACTGGTGTTACACTTCAACTGCACTGCTCTCAGCCAATCAGAATCGAGTAATTTTTTCATGTATATTATTAAGTGTGTAAGTGTGCTAAGTGAAGCAGCTTTAATAAGTTTAGTAATTTGAGTAAGTGTAGTAGATGTAGCAATTGTAGTAAGCGTATTAGCTTTAGTATCTGTAGTAAGTGTAGTAAGTTTAGTAAGTATAGTAAATGTAGTAGCTAAGTAGGTGTAGTAAGTGAACTAGCTGTAGTAAGTGTAGTATGTGTAGTAGCCCTATTTAGTCTATTAAGTGTAGTATCTGGAATAAGTTAAGTAAGTATAGTAAGTCTAGTAGTTGTAGTAAGTGCAGTGGCTCTAGTATGTGTAGTAAGTGTAGTAAATGTCGTAAGTGTAGTAAGTGTGATAGCTGTAGTTGCTCTAGTAGCTGCAGTAAGTGTAGTTTGCTTTAGTAGTTGTAATAAGTTTATCACCTGTAGTATCTGTAATAAGTGTATAAAGTGTAGTAGATGTAGTAACAATAGTAATAGTAATAGCTGAAGTAAGTGTAGTAAGTGTGGTAGCTGTAGTAGGTGTAGTAAGTGTAGTAACTCTATTATGTGTAGTAAGTCAAGTAAATGTAGTAATTGTAGTTCGCGTAGTAGCTGTAGATGCTGTATTAGCTAGAGTAATTATATTAGTGTTAGAAGCTGTAATACAATTAGTAGCTGTAGTAGCTGTATTAAGTGTAGCAGCTGTAGTAGCTATAGGAAGTGTAGTAGCTGTAGCATCTGTAATAAATGTAGTAAATTTAGTATCTGTAATAAGTGTAGTAAGTGTAGTAAGTATAGTAAGTGTAGTATCTTTATTAGTTGTAGTCAGTTTAGTAGCTATAGTATGCTTAGTCAGTTGAGTAGCTGTAGTAAGTGTGGTTGTATATGTGTATAAGTACCTATAAGTATATTGCTGTTGGGCTTACCTGTTCGGTCTATTCATACACATGACTAAATTATATTTTTATGTAACTAGTTTGTTCTGTTATCAAGATAGTCTATGTATTTGCCAAATTAACCTATTTTTTACCTGACTTTGCCAACTATTTAACCGATTAGACCTTAAATTTTCCTAATGAGTTAATCTATTTACCTAATTAGCCTATGTCTTTGCCTAATTAGCCTATAGTCTTACCTGATAACATAAGGGATTTATCCCATTTGCCCACTTATATACCTGATTACTCTAACTATTTCCCTAATCAGTTATTAGTTACCTACCTAATTTATCTATTTATCTGATTACTTTATGTATTTACCTGGTTAGCCTATCTGTTTAAATGATTACACTATATATTTCCTAATTACCTTATGTATTTGTCTAATTAGCTCATGTATTTGCTAAATAAGTCTATCTATTTACCTGCTTAGCCTATATATTTAACTAATTAGTCTATATTTTTATCTTATTAGCCTATGTATTTGCCTAATTGGCCTATCTAATACCTAATTGGGCAAATAACCTTACCTAGTTAACCTATGTATGTACTAGATTGGCAGATATGCTTATTTTACTACTCTATTTACCGGATTAGATTTTGTATTTATTTATTTGGCCTATAAGCGTAGCTCCTTGGCCTTTTTACATACCTGTTTAGCCTATGTGTGTACTCAATTAGCATATGTCCTTATTTGATTGGTTAATTTAACTACAGCATTACTCTATGTATATACCTATTTGGCTGTTAGGTTTAACTGATTGGATTATGTATATATTTTATTACCTGATTAGGCTATATATTTACCTTAATAATTTATCTAATTATTTGATAAGCCTATGTATTAAGCTAACTCGCCTATCTATTTACTTAATAAGGCTATATATTTACCTAATTTATTTATCTATTTATCTGATTACTCTATGTATTTGCCTAGTTAGCCTATATGTTTACCTGATTACACTATATATTTTTCTAAGTAGTTTATCTATTTGTCTTATTAGCCTATGCATTTGCTAAATTAGTCTATCTATTTACCTGCTTTGCCTATATATTTAACTAATTAGTCTATCCTTTTATCTTATTAGCCTATGTATTTGCCTAATTGGCCTATCTATTTACCTGATTGGGCAAATAACTTTATCTCGTTAACCTATGTATGTACTAGATTGGCAGATATGCTTATTTTATAAGCTTATTTACCGGATTTCTCTTTGTATTTACTTATTTGACCTATGGGCTTAGCTTATTGTCCTTTTGACATACCGGTTTAGCCTATCCTCTTACCTGATTAGACTATATAATTATCTTGTTATATAATTAGTCTATGTATTTGCATAATTAACCTATTTTTCATCCGATTGGACAATTTATATACCTGACTAGCCTAACTATTTAGCTTATTAACCTATATAGTTCCCTAATTCGTTTATCTATTTGTGTAATTAGCCGATATAGTGTCCTAATTAGCCTATCTATTTATCTAATTGCCTGGTGAGTCTATCTAGTTTGCCTATGTATGTACTCTATTTGCTAACTTGGTCTATTTACCTGCCTAGCCTTTATATTTCACTAATTAGTTTATTCTTTTATCTTATTAGCTTATGTATTTGCCTAATTGGAATAACTATTTACCTGATTAAGCAAATAACTTTACCTAGTTAACCTATGTATGTACTAGATTGGCGGATATGCTTATTTTATTACTCTATGTATTTACGAAATTAGCCTTTGTATTTATTTTTTTGGCCTATGGGCTTAGCTTATTGGCCTTTTTACATACTGGTTTAGCCTACCCTTTAACATGGTTATATTAATAATTATCATGTTATCTAATTAGCCTATGTATTTGCCTAATTAACCTAATTTTTTACCCGATAGGACAAGTTATATACCTGACAAGCCTAACTATTTACCTGATTAAACTACATATTAGGACACTAGATTGGCTAATTAGATAAAAGGATAAACTAATGAGGGAAATATGTAGGTTAATCAGGTAAATAGTTAGGCTAGTCAGGTATATAAATTGTCCAATCGGGTAAAAAATAAGTTAATTAAGCAAATACATAGGCTAATTAGATAACAAGATAATTATATAATCTAATCAGGTAAGATTATAGGCTAAACCGGTATGTCAAAAGGCCAATAAGCTAAGCCCATAGGCCAAATAAGTAAATACAAAGAGAAATCCGGTAAATGGGCTTATAAAATAAGCATATCTGCCAATCTAGTAGATACATAGGTTAACTAGATAAATTTATTTGCCCAATCAGGTAAATAGATAGGCCAATTAGGCAAATACATAGGCTAATAAGACAAGAGAATAGACTAATTAGTTAAATATATAGGCTAAGCAGGTAAATAGATAGGCTAGTCAGATATATAAATAGCCTAATCATGTGGGCCCAACAGCCGAAGAGGTTACTACATGGGCTAATCCACTTTGGCGAATAACCTAATGAAATGAGCACATATGGTAATTAAGTAAATACATAGGCAAACTAGATAGACTCATTAGGCATTTAAGTAAATAGATAGGCTAATTAGGACACTATATCGATTAATTATACAAAAAGATTAACTAATTAGGGAAATATATAGGTTAATCAGCTAAATAGGGAGGCTAGACATAGGTTAGACAGGTATGTAAAAAGGCCACTCAGGTAAGCCCATAGGCAAACTAAATAAATACAAAGGCTAATCCGGTAAATATATAGAGTAATAAAATAAGCATATCTAAATAGACTACACACATAGGCTAACTAGATAAACTTATCAGGAAATCTGGTAAATAGTTTAGCTAATTAGGACACTACATCGGCGAATTAGCTAAACAGATTAAGTAATTAGGGAAATATGTAGTTTAATCAGGTAAATAGTTAGGCTAGTCAGGTATATAACTTGTCCAATCGGATAAAAAAGTAGGTTAATTAGACAAATACATAGGCTAATAAGATAACAAGATAATTATATAATCTAATCAGGTTAAAGGGTAGGCTAAACCGGTATGTAAGAAGGCCAATAGGCTAAGCTTATAGGCCAAATAAATAAATACAAAGGCTAAACCGGTAAGTACATAGAGTAATAAAATAAGCATATCTGCCAATCTAGTACATACATAGGTTAACTAGGTAAAGTTATTGCCCAATCAGGTAAATAGACATTCCAATTAGGCAAATACATAAGCTAATAACATAAAAGAATAAACAAATTAGTGAAATATAAAGGCTAGGCAGCTAAATAGATAGACCAATTTAGCAAATAGAGTACGTACATAGGCTAACTAGATAAACTCATTAGGAAATCAGGTAAATAGATAGCCTAATTAGGACACTAGATAGGCTAATTAGATAAGGGATAAACTAATTAGGAAAATATGTAGGTTAATCAGGTAAATAGTGAGGCTAGTCAGGTATATAAATTGTCCAATCGGGTAAAAAATAAGTTAATTAAGCAAATACATAGGCTAATTAGATAACAACATAATTATATAATCTAATCAGGTAAAAGGATAGGCTAAACCGGTATGTCAAAAGGCCAATGAGCTAAGGCCATAGGCCAAATAAGTAAATACAAAGGGAAATCCGGTAAATGGGGTAATAAAATAAGCATATCTGCCAATCTTGTACAAACATAGGTTAGCTAGGTAAAATTATTTGCCCAATTAGGTAAATAGATAGGCCAATTAGGCAAATACATAGGCTAATAAGATAAAGGGATAGACTAATTAGTTAAATATATAGGCAAAGCAGGTAAATAGATAGACTAATTTAGCAAATGCATAGGCTAATAAGACAAATAGATAAGCTAATTAGAAAAATATATAGTGTAATCAGGTAAAAGAATAGGCTAACTAGGCAAATACATAGAGTAATCAGAAAAATAGATAAATGAATGAGGTAAATATATAGCCTTATTAAGTAAATAGATAGGCTAGTTAGCTTAATACATAGCCTTATTAATTAATTAATTAGATAAATTATTAAGGTAAATGTATAGCCTAATCAGGTAATAAAATATATAAATAGCCCAATCAGTTAAATCTAACAGCCAAATAGGTAGATACGTAGACTAATGCTGTAAATAAATTAACCAATCAAATAAGGACATATGCTAATTGAGTACATACATAGGCTAACTAGATAAACTCATAGGCAATCAGGTAAATAGATAAGCTAATTAGGACACTACATCGGCTGTTTAGATAAATAGATTACCGAATTAGGGAGATTTATAGGCTAATCAGTTAAATAGATAGGCTAGTCAGATATAGAAATAGCCTAATCAGGTGGGCCAAACAGCCGAATAATTAATACATGGGCTAATCCGGTTGATGAATAAACTAATGAAATGAGCATATATGGTAATTAAATACATACATAGGCAAACTAGATAGACTCACTAGGCAATTAGATAAATAGATAGGCTAATTAGGACACTATATAGGCTAATTAGACAAATAGATAAACTAATTAGGGTAATATGTAGTTTAATCAGGTAAATAGTTATGCAAGTCAGGTATATAACTTGTCCTATCGGGTAAAAAATTTGGTTAATTAGACAAATACATAGGCTAACTAGATAAACTCATAGGCAATCAGGTAAATAGATAACCTAATTAGGACACTACATCGGCTAATTAGATTAATAGATTACCTGATTAGGGAAATATATAGGCTAATCAGTTAAATAGATAGGCTAGTCAGATATAGAAATAGCCTAATCAGGTGGGTTTAACAGCCGAAGAGCTTAATACATGGTCTAATCCGGTTGATGAATAAACTAATAAAATAAGCATATATGATAATTAAGTACATACATAGGCAAACTAGATAGACTCACCAAGCAATTAGATAAATAGATAGGCTAATTAGGACACTGTATCGGCTAATTACACAAATAGATAAACTAATTAGGGAACTATATAGGTTAATAAGGTAAAAAGTTAGGCTAGTCCGGTATATAAATTGGCAATTCTAGTTAACAATTAGGTTAATTAGGCAAATACATAGGCTAATTAGATAACAAGATAATTATATAATCTAATCAGGTAAAAGGATAGGTTAGACAGGTATGTAAAAAGGCCACTCAGCTAAGCCCATAGGCCCATTAAATAAATACAAAGGGTAATCCGGGAAATACATAAAGTAATAAAATAAGCATATCTAAGTAGAGTACACACATAGGCTAACTAGATCAACTTATTAGGAAATCTGGTAAATAGATAGGGTAATTAGGACACTACATCGGCTAATTAGCTAAGCAGATTAACTAATTAGGGAAATGTGTAGTTTAATCAGGTAAATAGTTAGGCTAGTCAGGTATATAACTTGTCCAATCGGATAAGAAAGTAGGTTAATTAGACAAATACATACGCTAATTAGATAACAAGATAATTATATAATCTAACCAGGTTAAAGGATAGGCTAAACCGGTATGTAAAAAGGCCAATTAGCTAGGCTTATAGGCCAAATAAATAAATACAAAGGCTAAACCGGTAAATACATAGAGTAATAAAATAAGCATATCTGCATATTAAGTACATACATAGGTTAACTAGGTAAAGTTATTTGCCCAATCAGGTAAATAGATAGGCCAATTAGGCAAATACATAGTGCTAATAAGATAAGATGATAGACTAATTAGTTAAATATATAGGCTAAGCAGCTAAATAGATAGACTAATTTAGAAAATGCATAGGCTAATATGACAAAGAGATAAGCTACTTAGAAAAATATATAGTGTAATCAGGTAAACAGATGGGCTAACTAGGCAAATACATAGAGTAATCAGATAAATAGATAAATCAATTAGGTAAATATATAGCGTTATTAAGTAAATAGATAGGCTAGTTAGCTTAATACATAGGCTTATCAAATAATTAGATAAATTATTAAGGTAAATATATAGCCTAATCGGGTAATAAAATATATACATAACCCAATCAGTTAAACCTAACAGCCAAATAGGTATATACATAGACTAATGCTGTAATTAAATTAACCAATCTAATTAGGACATATTCTAATTGAGTACACACATAGGCTAACTAGATAAACTCCTCAGGGAATCAGGTAAAGAGATAGGCTAATTAGGACACTACAATGGCGAATTAAATATATAGATAAACGAATTAGGGAAATATATAGGTTAATCAGGTAAATAGTTAGGCTAGTCAGGTATATAAATTGGCCAATCGGGTAAACAATTAGGTTAATTAGGCAAATACATAGGCTAATTAGATAACAAGATAATTATATAATCGAATCAGGTAAAAGGATAGGCTAAACAGGTATGTAAAATGGCCAAATAAATAAATACAAATAAATAAATACAAAATCTAATCCGGTAAATAGAGTAGGAAAATAAGCATATCTGCCAATCTAGTACATACATAGGTTAACTAGGTAAGGTTATTTGCCCAATTAGGTATTAGATAGGCCAATTAGGCAAATACATACGCTAATAAGATAAAAATATAGACTAATTAGTTAAATATATAGGCTAAGCAGGTAAATAGATAGACTTATTTAACAAATACATGGGCTAATTAGACAAATACATAAGGTAATTAGGAAATATATAGTGTAATCAGTTAAACAGATAGGCTAACCAGGCAAATACATAGAGTAATCAGATAAATAGATAAATTAGGTAGGTAACTAATAACTGATTAGGGAAATAGTTAGAGTAATCAGGTATATAAGTGGGCAAATCGGATAAATCCCTCAGGTTATCAGGTAAGAATATAGGCTAATTAGGTAAATAGATTAACTCATTAGGAAAATTTAAGGTCTAATCGGTTAAATAGTTGGCAAAGTCAGGTAAACAATAGGTTAATTTGGCAAATACATAGACTATCTTGATAACAGAACAAACTAGTTACATAAAAATATAATTTAATCAGGTAAAAGAATAGACCGAACAGATAAGCCCAACAGCAATATACTTATAGGTACTTATACACATATACAGCCACACTTACTACAGCTACTCAACTGACTAAGCATACTATAGCTACTAAACTCACTACAACTAATACAGATACTACACTTACTATACTTACTACACTTATTACAGATACTAAATTTACTACATTTATTACATATGCTACAGCTACTACAGCTACTAATTGTATTACAGCTTCTAACACTAATATAATTACTCTAGCTAATACAGCATCTACAGCTACTACACGAACTACAATTACTACATTTACGTCCCTTACTACACATAATAGAGTTACTACACTTACTACACCTACTACTGCTACCACACTTACTACACTTACTTCAGCTATTACTATTACTATTGTTACTACATCTACTACACCTTATACACTTATTACAGATACTACAGGTGATAAACTTATGACAACTACTAAAGCAAACTACACTTACTGCAGCTACTAGAGCAACTACAGCTACCACACTTACTACACTTACGACATTTACTACACTCACTACACATACTAGAGCCACTGCACTTACTACAACTACTAGACTTACTATACTTACTTAACTTATTCCAGATACTACACTTAATAGACTAAATAGGGCTACTACACATACTACACTTACTACAGCTAGTTCACTTACTACACCTACTTCAGCTACTACATTTACTATACTTACTAAACTTACTACACTTACTAGAGATACTACAGCTAATACGCTTACTACAATTACTACATCTACTACACTTACTCAAATTACTAAACTTATTAAAGCTGCTTCACTTAGCACACTTACACACTTTAGCAACTAAATGTACTATACGTACTAAATCTACTACACTTACTACAGCTACTAGAGCTACTACACTTACTTCAGCCAATACACTTACTAAACATACTACAGCTACTACAATTACTAAACGTAAATAAAGCTACTAAACTTACTACACTTAATATAACTTATTGGAGATAGTACAGCTACTACACTTACTAAAGCTACTACAGCTACTACACTTACAACAGTTACTACAGCTAACACAATTACTACATGTACTAGAGCTACTACACTTACTTCAGCCACTACACTTACTAAAGCTACGACAGCTACTACACTTATGACAGCTACGACCGCTACTACACTTACTACACTAGCTACACATACAGCTACTATATTTACTATACTAGAGCTACTACACTTACGAAACCTACTACAGCTACTAAACTTACCATACTTACTACACTTATTACAGATGGTACACTTACTACGGATCCCACAGCTACTACACTTATTACAGCTATTACATCTACTACACTTACTACAGCTACAAACGCAGCTAGACTTGCTACAGCTACTAAACGTACTATACTTACTTTAACTACTGCATCTACTATACTTACTAAATTATCTACACTTACAACACTTACTACAGATACTACATCTGCTACACTTATTAGAGCTACTACAGCTACTACAATTACTACAGCTACTAGAGCATCTACAGCTACTACACTTACTACTTTTACTACATTTACTACACATACAAGAGCTACTACATTCACAACTGATATTATAGCTTATACAGTTACTGCAGCTCCTACAGCTACTACATTTACTGAAGCAACGATAGCAGCTACAGCTTATACACTTACTACACTTACTACAGCTACTAAACTTACTTCACTTACGAAAGCTACCTCACTTCATACACTTAAATTAACTTCTACATTTACTATGCCTAATAAATCTACTACACTTACTAGACTTATAACAGATACTAGAGCTAGCTCACCTATTACAGCTACTAAAGCTACTACACGTACTACAGTTCTCAACTTAGTAGTTATAAAAGCTAGTTCACTTACTAAACTTACTTTAGGTACTACATTTTCTATACTTACTACGTCTAATACACTCACTACAGCTATATAACTTACTACACATACCACATATACTACACTTACTAATCATATTTAGCTACTACACTTAATACACCTAATACAGCTAAAGAACCTACAGCTACCACACTTACTACACTTACTACATTTACTACACTTACTACACATACTAGAGCTACTACACTTACTACAACTACTAGACTTACTATAATTACTTAACTTATTCCAGATACTAAACTTAACAGATTTAATAGGGCTACTACACATACTACACTTACTACAGCTAGTTTACTTACTACACTTTCTTTAGCTACTACATTTACTATACTTACTAAACCTACTACAATTACTACACATACTACATTTATTACACTCACTACAGCTATTAAAGCTACTTCACTTACTACAGCTACAACTACCTACTACAGTTATTACAGCTACTCAACTTACTAAACTTATTAAAGCTAATTCACTTACTACACTTCTTTTAGCCATTACATTTACTATACTTACTACATCTACTACACTTACTACACTGACTAGAGCTACTACACTTTTCAAACTTACTACTGCTAATACACTTACTACACTCAAAAAATATACTATCTTACTACACTTACTACAGCGCCTATAATTGCCACAGTTTCTACAGCTACTACACTTACTACAATCATTACAGATACTACACTTGCTACAGTCACTACAGCTACTACACTTACTAAACTTACTAAACTTACTTTAATTTCTACAGCTACCACACTTACCACACATTTGCTATAATTACTACACATACTACACTTACAACATCAACTAAACTTACTACACATACTGCAGCTGCTACATGTACAACAATCACTACACCTACTACACTTACTACAGCCACGACACATACTACAGCCACTACAGCTACTACAACTATTACACTTACCACAGCTACTAGAGTTAGTAGACTTACAAGAGCTACAACACTTACTACAGTTACTAAAGCTACTCAACTTGCTACAGGTTCTTTAGCTACTTTCTATATGTACTACATCTACTATACTTACTACACTTACTACAGATACTACAGATACTACAAATATAACACTTGCTAAAGCTACTAAACTTACTACAGCCACGATAGATACTAATGCTACTAGAGCTACTTCAGATACTACACTTACTACAGTTACTAGAGCTACTACAACTACTACATTTACTATAATAACGACACTTATTACACTTAATACACTTTCTACAGCAAGTACACTTAAAACAATCAATAAAGCTATTATACTTGCTACACTCATTACAGCTATTAGACTGGCTACACTTACCACAACTACTAAAGTTACTTGAACTACTAGAGCTACTACACTTACTACACTTACTACAGCTACTTTAAATACTGCAGTTATTGAACTTACTATACGTCTACAGCTACTACACTTACTTCAGCTACTGCACTTACTACACCTACTACACTTACTACAGCTACTACACGTACTACAGCTACTACAACTACTACACTTACTATAGCTACCACAGTTACTAAAGCTAACACACTAACAACACTTAATACAGCTAATACATTTAATACACCTACTACAGCTCGTAGACCTAATACAGATACTGCAGTCACTACACTTATTACAGCTACTAAAGCTACTACGCTTACCACAGCTACTAGAGCAATTACAGCTACTACAGCAACTACAGCTACCACAGCAACTACAGCTACTACACTTACTACACATACAACAACTACTACAGCTCTTACACTTACTACAGCTACTAGAGCTGCTACACCTACTAGAGCTACTACCTTTACTCCATTTGCTATAATACTTACACTTACTACACTTACTACAGCTGTTACACTTACTACAGATACTACAGCTACTACAATTCTTAAAGGTACTACAGCTACTAAACTTACTACAGCTACTACAGCTAGTACACTTACTACGGCTACTACACTTTCTAAACATTAACTACACTTCCTGCACTTTCTAAACGTACTACAGCTACTAAATTTACTAGAGCTACTACAGCTAGTACACTTCTTACAGCTACTATAGCTACTACACTTACTACAGTTACTAAACTTACTACACTTACTTTAGCTACTATCATTACTATATTTACTACATCTACTACACTTACTACAGATAGTACAGCTACAACATTTATTACAGCTATTAAAGCTACTACACTTACTACAGCTACTAGAGCAACTACAGCTACTATACTTACTATACGTACGACATCTACTACACTTCCTGCACATACTAGAGCAAGTACACTTACTACAGATACTACAGCTAAAACATTTACTTCAGCTACTACAGCTACTACACTTACGACAGCTACTACTAGCTACTAATCTTACTACAGCTAGTCAACTTACTAAATTTGTAAAAGCTTATTCACTTACTACACTTACTTAAGCTACTACATTTCCTATACTTACTACATCTACTACACTTACTGCACTTATTATTACTGGTAAACTTAGTAAACATACTACAGATACTATGGCTACAACACCAGCTAAAGCTACTACAGCAACTACACTTACTAAAGCTACTACACATACTAAACATACTACCGCTACTAAACATACTACACCTAATACACCTACTACACTTACTATACCTCCTACTCTTATTACAGATACTTCACTTAGTATATTTACTACAGATAATACTGCGACTACACTTACTAAAGATACTACAGCTACTACGCTTATTACGGGCACTATCGCTACAACACTTAATATAGCTGCTATAGCTGGAACACTTACTTCAGCAACTAAACTTACTACACTTATTAAAGCTACTTCATTTAGTACACTTAAGATAGCTACTATATTTTCTATACTTACTACATCTACTACACTTACTACACATACTACTGCTAGTAAGCTTAGTATACTACTACAGATATTACAGCTACTACACTTTCTAAGGCTACAACAGCTTCTAAACTTGCTACAGCTACTACAGCTACTACACTTACTAATGCTACTACACTTACTAAAAATACTTTAGCTACTAAACTTAGTACACTTGATACACCTACTTCACTAACTATACTTACTACAATAGTTAAAGATAGTACACGTACTACATTTACTACAGATACTACAGCTACCAGACTTACTAAAGCTACAACAGCTACTACACTTATTACCCCTACAAGAGTTACCACACTTAACATAGCTACTACAACTACTACACTTAATTTAGAAACTAAATTTACTAAACTTATTTAAGATAATTTTTTTTACTACACTTAGTATAGCTACCATATTTTCTATATTTACTACATCTACTAGACTTACTACAGATACCACAGCTTTTACACTTATTACAGCTACTACAGCTACTACACTTACTACTGCTACAAGAGCAACCACAGATACTACACTTACTACAGTTACTATAGATACTACACTTACTACATTTACTGCAGCTACTACAGCTACTTACCCTACTTCAGCTACTAGACTTAGCTACTACTATAGCTACTACGCTTACTATACTTACTAAACCTAGTACACCTAATATACTTACTACACCTTCTACACTTAGTACAGCTACTTACATTTACTACAGCTACTACAGCTACAACCCTCACTACACTAACTGCAGCTACTACACTTACTACACTTACTAAAGCTACCACACTAAGAAGACTTACTACAGCTACTACATTTAGAACAGCTACTACAGCTACTACACTTACTACACTTACTACATTTACTACACTTACTACACTTAATACAGCTACTACAGCTACGACTTGTATTACAGCTTCTAACACTTATATTATTACTGCAGCTATTACAGCATCAACAGCTACTACACGAGCTACAGTTACTACATTTACTTCCCTTACTACACATAATAGAGTTACGACACTTACTACAGCTACCACACTAACTACACTTACTTCAGCTATTACTATTACTATTCTTACTACATCTACTACAATTTATACACTTATTACAGATACTACAGCTGATAAACTTATTACAACTACTAAAGCAAACTACTCTTACTACAGCTACTAAAGCAACTACAGCTACCACACTTATTACATTTAATAAACCTACTACACATACTTGAGCCACTGCACTTACTATAACTACTAGACTTACTATAATTACTTAACTTATTCCAGATACTACACTTAATAGACTAAATAGGGCTACTACACGTACTACACTTACTACAGCTAGTTCACTTACTACACCTACTTTAACTACTACATTTACTATACTTACTAAACTTACTACACTTACTACAGATACTACAGCTTATACACTTACTACAATTACTACATCTACTACACTTACTCAAATTACTACACTTATTAAAGCTGCTTCACTTACCACACTTACTTTAGCTACTACATTTACTATACGTACTAAATCTACTACACTTACTACAGCTACTACACTTACTACAGCTACTAGAGCTACTACACTTACTTCAGCCACTACACTTACTAAAGCTACTACAGCTACTACAATTACTAAACGTAAATAAAGCTACTACACTTACTACACTTACTACACATACAGCTACTATATTTACTATACTAGAGCTACTATACTTATAAAACCTACTACAGCTACTAAACTTACCATACTTACTACACTTATTACAGATGGTACACTTACTTCGGATCCCACAGCTACTACACTTATTACAGCTATTAGAGCTACTACACTTACTACAGCTACAAACGCAGCTACACTTACTACAGCTACTAAACTTACTATACTTACTTTAACTACTGCATCTACTATACTTACTAAATTATCTACACTTACAACACTTACTACAGATACTACATCTGCTACACTTATTAGAGCTACTACAGCTACTACAATTACTACAGCTACTACACTTACTACTTTTACTACATTTACTACACATACAAGAGCTACTACATTCACATTTGATATTATAGCTTATACAGTTACTGCAGCTCCTACAGCTACTACATTTACTAAAGCAACGATAGCAGCTACAGCTTATACACTTACTACACTTACTACAGCTACTAAACTTACTTCACTTACTAAAGCTACCTCACTTCATACACTTACTTTAACTTCTACATTTACTATGCCTAATAAATCTACTACACTTACTAGACTTATAACAGATACTAGAGCTAGCTTACCTATTATTGCTACTAAAGTCTAGTAGTTGTAGTGAGTGCAGTGGCTCTAGTATGTGTAGTAAGTGTAGTAAATGTCGTAAGTGTAGTAAGTGTGGTAGCTGTAGTTGCTCTAGTAGCTGCAGTAAGTGCAGTTTGCTTTAGTAGTTGTAATAAGTTTATCACCTGTAGTATCTGTAATAAGTGTATAAAGTGTAGTAGATGTAGTAAAAATAGTAATAGTAATAGCTGAAGTAAGTGTAGTGAGGTAGCTGTAGTTGCTTTAGCTGTATTAGGTGTATTAAGTGTAGTAGCTTAATATGCTTAGTAAGTGTAGTATATGTGGTATGTGTAGTAAGTTATATAGCTGTAGTAAGTGTATTAGACGTAGTAAGTATAGAAAATGTAGTACCTAAAGTAAGTTTAGTAAGTGAACTAGCTTTTATAACTACTAAGTTGAGAACTGTAGTAAGTGTAGTAGCTATAGTAGCTGTAAAAAGTGTACTAGCTGTAGTAGCTCTAGTAAATTTAGAAGCTGTAGTACGTTTAGAAAGTGCAGAAAGTGTAGTTAATGTTTAGAAAGTGTAGTAGCTGTAGTAAGTTTAGTAGCTGTAGTAGCTTTAAAACTTGTAGTAGCTGTAGTATCTGTAGTAAGTGTAGCAGCTGTAGTAAGTGTAGTAAGTGTAAATATTATAGTAATTGGAGTAAAGGTAGTAGCTCTAGTAGGTGTAGCAGCTCTAGTAGCTGTAGTAAGTGTAAGAGCTGTAGTAGTTGTATGTGTAGTAAGTGTAGTAGCTGTAGTTGCTGTGGTATCTGTAGTTGCTGTAGTAGCTGTAATTGCTCTAGTAGCTGTGGTAAGCGTAGTAGCTTTTGTAGCTGTAATAAGTGTAGTGACTGCAGTATCTGTATTAAGTCTAAGAGCTGTAGTAGGTGTATTAAATGTATTCGCTGTATTAGGTGTTGTTAGTGTTTTAGCTATAGTAAGTGTGGTAGATGTAGTAAGTGTAGTAGTTGTAGTAAGTGTAGTAGCTTCAGTAAGTGTAGTAGCTGTAGATGTGATGAGTGTAGCAAGTATAATAGCTTTATTGATTGTTTTAAGTGTAGTTGCTGTAGAATGTGTAGTAAGTGTAATAAGTGTAGTTATTATAGTAAATGTAGTAGTTGTAGTAGCTCTAGTAACTGTAGTCAGTGTAGTATCTGAAGTAGCTCCAGTAGCATTAGTATCTATCGTGGCTGTAGTACGTTTAGTAGCCTTAGCAAGTGTTATATTTGTAGTATCTGTAGTATCTGTAGTAAGTGTAGTAAGTATAGTAGATGTAGTACCTATAGATAGTAGCTAAACAACCTGTAGCAAGTTGAGTAGCTTTAGTAACTGTAGTAAGTGTTGTAGATCTTGTAAGTCTACTAACTCTAGTAGCTGTGGTAAGTGTAATAGTTGTAGTAGCTGTAGTGGCTGTAGTATGTGTCGTGGCTGTAGTAAGTGTAGTAGGTGTAGTGATTATAGCAAATGTGTGGTAAGTGTGGTAGCTGTAGAAATTAAAGTAAGTTTAGTAAGTGTAGTAGCTGTATTGACTGTAGTAAGTGTAGTATCTGTAATGATTGTAGTAAGTGTAGTAGCTGTAGTAACTGTGGCAATTGAAGGCGCTGTAGTAAGTGTAGTAAGATAGTATATCCTTTGAGTGTAGTAAGTGTATTAGCAGTAGTAAGTTTGAAAAGTGTAGTAGCGCTAGTAAGTGTAGTAAGTGTAGTAGATATAATAAGTATAGTAAATGTAATGGCTAAAAGAAGTGTAGTAAGTGAATTAGCTTTAATAAGTTTAGTTAGTTGAGTAGCTGTAATAACTGTAGTAGGTAGTTGTAGCTGTAGTAAGTGAAGTACCTTTAATAGCTGTAATGAGTGTAATAGCTGTAGTATCTGTAGTAATTGTAGTAGGTTTAGTAAGTATAGTAAATGTAGTAGCTAAAGAAAGTGTAGTAAGTGAACTAGCTGTAGTAAGTGTAGTATGTGTAGTAGCCCTATTAACTCTATTAAGTTTAGTATCTGGAATAAGTTAAGTAATTATAGTAAGTCTAGTAGTTGTAGTAAGTGTAGTAGCTCTAGTATGTGTAGTAAGTGTAGTAAATGTAGTAAGTGTAGTAAGTGTGGTAGCTGTAGTTGCTTTAGCTGTATTAGGTGTATTAAGTGTAGTAGCTAAATATGATTAGTAAGTGTAGTATATGTGGTATGTGTAGTAAGTTATATAGCTGTAGTGAGTGTATTAGACGTAGTAAGTATAGAAAATGTAGTACCTAAAGTAAGTTTAGTAAGTGAACTAGCTTTTATAACTACTAAGTTGAGAACTGTAGTACGTGTAGTAGCTTTAGTAGCTGTAATAGGTGAGCTAGCTGTAGTATCTGTTATAAGTCTAGTAAGTGTAGTAGCTTTATTAGGCATAGTAAATGTAGAAGTTAAAGTAAGTGTATGAAGTGAGGTAGCTTTCGTAAGTGAAGTAAGTTTAGTAGCTGTAGTAAGTGTAGCAAGTGTATGAGCTGTAGCTGCTATCGTTGCTTTAGTAAATGTAGTAGCTGTAGGAGCTGCAGTAACTGTATAAGCTATAATATCAGTTGTGAATGTAGTAGCTCTTGTATGTGTAGTAAATATAGTAAAAGTAGTAAGTGTAGTAGCTGTAGATGCTCTAGTAGCTGTAGTAATTGTAGTAGCTGTAGTAGCTCTAATAAGTGTAGCAGATGTAGTATCTGTAGTAAGTGTTGTAAGTGTAGATAATTTAGTAAGTATAGTAGATGCAGTAGTTAAAGTAAGTATAGTAAGTTTAGTAGCTGTAGTAAGTGTAGCTGCGTTTGTAGCTGTAGTAAGTGTAGTAGCTGTAATAGCTGTAATAAGTGTAGTAGCTGTGGGATCCGAAGTAAGTGTACCATCTGTAATAAGTGTAGTAAGTATAGTAAGTTTAGTAGCTGTAGTAGGTTTCGTAAGTGTAGTAGCTCTAGTATAGTAAATATAGTAGCTGTATGTGTAGCTAGTGTAGTAAGTGTAGTAGCGGTCATAGCTTGTAATAAGTGTAGTAGCTGTAGTAGCTTTAGTAAGTGTAGTGGCTGAAGTAAGTGTAGTAGCTCTAGTACATGTAGTAAGTGTGTTAGCTGTAGTACCTGTTGTAAGTGTAGTAGCTGTAGTAGCTTTAGTAAGTGTAGTAGCTGTACTATCTCCAATAAGTTATAGTAAGTGTAGTAAGTGTAGTAGCTTTATTTACGTTTAGTAATTGTAGTAGCTGTAGTATGTTTAGTAAGTGTATTGGCTGAAGTAAGTGTAGTAGCTCCAGTAGCTGTAGTAAGTGTAGTAGATTTAGTACGTATAGTACATTTAGTAGCTAAAGTGTGTAAGTGTGCTAAGTGAAGCAGCTTTAATAAGTTTAGTAATTTGAGTAAGTGTAGTAGATGTAGTAATTGTAGTAAGCGTATTAGCTGTAGTATCTGTAGTAAGTGTAGTAAGTTTAGTAAGTATAGTTAATGTAGTAGCTAAAGTAGGTGTAGTAAGTGAACTAGCTGTAGTAAGTGTAGTATGTGTAGTAGCCCTATTTAGTCTATTATGTGTAGTATCTGGAATAAGTTAAGTAAGTATAGTAAGTCTAGTAGTTGTAGTAAGTGCAGTGGCTCTAGTATGTGTAGTAAGTGTAGTAAATGTAGTAAGTGTAGTAAGTGTAGTAGCTGTAGTTGCTCTAGTAGCTGCAGTAAGTGTAGTTTTCTTTAGTAGTTGTAATAAGTTTATGACCTGTAGTATCTGTAATAAGTGTATAAAGTGTAGTAGATGTAGTAAAAATAGTAATAGTAATAGCTGAAGTAAGTGTAGTAAGTGTGGTAGCTGTAGTAGGTGTAGTAAGTGTAGTAACTCTATTATGTGTAGTAAGTCAAGTAAATGTAGTAATTGTAGTTCTTGTAGTAGCTGTAGATGCTGTATTAGCTAGAGTAATTATATTAGTGTTAGAAGCTGTAATACAATTAGTAGCTGTAGTAGCTGTATTAAGTGTAGCAGCTGTAGTAGCTATAGGAAGTGTAGTAGCTGTAGCATATGTAATAAATGTAGTAAATTTAGTATCTGTAATAAGTGTAGTAAGTATAGTAAGTGTAGTATCTGTATTAGTTGTAGTCAGTTTAGTAGCTATAGTATGCTTAGTCAGTTGAGAAGCTGTAGTAAGTGTGGCTGTATATGTGTATAAGTAGCTATAAGTATATTGCTGTTGGGCTTAAGTGTTCGGTCTATTCGTTTACCTGATTAAATTATATTTTTATGTAACTAGTTTGTTCTGTTATCAAGATAGTCTATGTATTTGCCAAATTAACCTATTTTTTACCTAACTTTGCCAACTATTTAACCGATTAGACTTTAAATTTTCCTAATGAGTTAATCTATTTACCTAATTAGCCTATGTCTTTGCCTAATTAGCCTATATTCTTACCTGATAACCTGAGGCATTTATCCCACTTATATACCTGATTACTCTAACTATTTCCCTAATCAGTTATTAGTTACCTACCTAATTTATCTATTTATCTGATTACTCTATGTATTTGCCTGGTTAGCCTATCTGCTTAACTGATTACACTATATATTTCCTAATTACCTTATCAATTTGTCTAATTAGCCCATGTATTTGCTAAATAAGTCCATCTATTTACCTGCTTAGCCTATATATTAAACTAATTAGTCTATATTTTTATCTTATTAGCCTATGTATTTGCCTAATTGGCCTATCTAATCTATCTTACCTAGTTAAATTATGTATGTACTAGATTGGCAGATATGCTTATTTTACTACTCTATTTACCGGATTAGATTTTGTATTTGTTTATTTGGCCTATAAGCGTAGCTCCTTGGCCTTTTTACATACCTGTTTAGCCTATCCTTTTACCTGATTAGATTATATAATTATCTTGTTATCTAATTAGCCTATGTATTTGCATAATTAACCTAATTGTTTACCCGATTGGCCAATTTATATACCTGACTAGCCTAACTATTTACCTGATTAACCTATATATTTCCCTAATTAGTTTATCTATTTATCTATTTAGCCGTTGTAGTGTCCTAATTAGCCTATCTCTTTACCTGATTCCCTGATGAGTTTATCTAGTTAGCCTATGTGTGTAGTCAATTAGCATATGTCCTTATTTGATTGGTTAATTTAATTACAGCATTAGTCTATGTATATACCTATTTGGCTGTTAGGTTTAACTGATTGGGTTATGTATATATTTTATTACCTGATTAGGCTATATATTTACCTTAATAATTTATCTAATTATTTGATAAGCCTATGTATTAAGCTAACTAGCCTATCTATTTACTTAATAAGGCTATATATTTACCTAATTCATTTATCTATTTATCTGATTACTCTATGTATTTGCCTAGTTAGCCCATCTTTTTACCTGATTACACTATATATTTCCTAATTACCTTATCTATTTGTCTACTTAGCCCATGTATTTGCTAAATAAGTCTATCTATTTACGTGCTTAGCCTATATATTTAACTAATTAGTCGATCCTTTTATCTTATTAGCCTATGTATTTGCCTAATTGGCCTATCTATTTACCTGATTGAGCAAATAACTTTACCTAGTTAACATTATGTATGTACTAGATTGGCAGATATGCTTATTTTATTACCCCATTTACCGGATTTCCCTTTGTATTTTTTTAGTAGCTTATCTATTTCTCTTATTAGCCTATGCATTTGCTAAATTAGTCTATCTATTTACCTGCTTAGCCTTTATATTTAACTAATTAGTCTATCGTTTTATCTTATTAGCCTATGTATTTGCCTAATTGGCCTATCTATTTACCTGATTGGGCAAATAACTTTACCTAGGTAACCTATGTATGTACTAGATTGGCAGATATGCTTATTTTATTACCCCATTTACCGGATTTCCCTTTGTATTTACTTATTTGGCTTATGGGCTTAGCTCATTGGCCTTTTGACATACCGGTTTAGCCTATCTTCTTACCTGATTAGATTATATAATTATCTTGTTATCTAATTAGCCTATGTATATGCTTAATTAACCTATTTTTTACCCGATTGGACAATTGATATACCTGACTAGCCTAACTATTTATCTGATTAACCTACATATTTCAGTAATTAGTATATCTCTTTATCTAATTAGCCAATCTAGTGTCATAATTCGGCTATCTTATATCCTAATGAGTTTATCTAGTTAGCCTATGTATGTACTCTATTTGCTAAATTGGTCTATTTATCTGCCTAGCCTTTATATTTCAGTAATTAGTTTATTCTTTTATCTTATTAGCCTATGTATTTGCCTAATTGGAAAGTCTATTTACCTGATTAAGCAAATAACTTTACCTAGTTAACCTATGTATGTACTAGATTGGCAGATATGCTTATTTTATTACTCTATGTTTTTACCGGATTAGCCTTTGTATTTATTTTTCTGGCCTATGGCCTTAGCTAATTGGCCTCTTTACATACCGGTTTAGCCTACCCCTTAACCTGATTAGATTAAATAATTATCTTGTTATCTAATTAGCCTATGTATTTGCCTAATTAACGTAATTTTTTACCCGATAGGACAAGTTATATACCTGACTAGCCTAACTATTTACCGAATTAAACTACATATTTTCCTAATTAGTTTATCTATTTGTCTAATTAGGCGATATAGTGTCCTAATTAGCCTATCTATTTATCTAATTGCCTGGTGAGTCTATCTAGTTTGCCTATGTATGTATTTAATTATCATATATGCTCATTTTATTAGTTTATTCATCAACCGGATTAGCCCATGTATTAATTTCTTCAACTGTTGGGCCCACCTGATTAGGCTATTTCTATATCTGACTAGCCCATCTATTTAACTGATTAGCCTATATATGTAAAAAGGCTAATCAGCTAAGCCCATAGGCCAAATAAATAATTACAAAGGCTAATCCGGGAAATCCATAGAGTAATAAGATAAGCATATCTAAATAGAGTACACACATAGGCTAACTAGATCAACTTATCAGGAAATCTGGTAAATAGATAGGCTAATTAGGACACTACATCGGCTAATTAGCTAAACAGATTAACTAATTAGGGAAATACGTAGTTTAATCAGGTAAATAGTTAGGCTAGTCAGGTATATAAATTGTCCAATCGAGTGAAAAATAGGAAGCAAATACATAGGCTAATTAGATAACAAGATAATTATATAATCTAATCAGGTTAAAGGGTAGGCTAAACCGGTATGTCAAAAGGCTTGTGAGCTAAGGCCATATAAGTAAATACAAAGGGAAATCCGGTAAATGGGGTAATAAAATAAGCATATCTGCAATTCTAGTACATACATAGGCTACCTAGGTAAAGTTATTTGCCCAATCAGGTAAATAGATAGGCCTATTAGGCAAATACATAGGCTAATAAGATAAAAGGATAGACTAATTAGTTAAATATATAGGCAAAGCAGGTAAATAGATAGACTAATTTAGCAAATGCATAGGCTAATAAGAGAAATAGATAAGCTACTTAGAAAAATATATAGTGTAATCAGGTAAACAGATAGGCTAACTAGGCAAATACATAGAGTAATCAGATAAATAGATAAATGAATTAGGTAAATATATAGCCTTATTCAGTAAATAGATAGGCTAGTTAGCTTAATACATAGGCTTATCAAATAATTAGATAAATTATTAAGGTAAATATATAGCCTAATCAAGTAATAAAATATATAAATAGCCCAATCAGTTAAACCTAACAGCCAAATAGGTATATACATAGACTAATGCTGTAGTTAAATTAACCAATCAAATAAGGACATATGCTAATTGAGTACATACTAGGCTAACTAGATAAACTCATCAGGGTATCAGGTAAAGAGATAGGCTAATTAGGACACTACAACGGCTAATTAGATAAATAGATAAACTAATTAGGGAAATATATAGGTTAATCAGGTAAATAGTTAGGCTAGTCAGGTATATAAATTGGGCAATCGGGTAAACAATTAGGTTAATTAGGCAGATACATAGGCTAATTAGATAACAAGATAATTATATAATCTAATCATGTAAAAGGATAGGCTAAGCAGGTATGTAAAAAGGCCAAGGAGCTACGCTTATAGGCCAAATAAATAAATACAAAATCTAATCCGGTAAATAGAGTAGTAAAATAAGCATATCTGCCAATCTAGTACATACATAGGTTAACTAGGTAAGGTTATTTGCCAAATTAGGTATTAGATAGGCCAATTAGGCAAATACATAGTCTAATAAGATAAAAATATAGACTAATTAGTTAAATATATAGGCTAAGCAGGTAAATAGATAGACTTTTTTAGCAAATACATGGGCTCATTAGACAAATTGATAAGGTAATTAGGAAATACATAGTGTAATCAGTTAAACAGATAGGCTAACCAGGCAAATACATAGAGTAATCAGATAAATAGATAAATTAGGTAGGTAACTAATAACTGATTAGGGAAATAGTTAGAGTAATCAGGTATATAAGTGGGCAAATGGAATAAGTCCCTCAGGTTATCAGGTAAGAATATAGGCTAATTAGGCAAAGACATAGGCTAATTAGGTAAATAGATTAACTCATTAGGAAAAGTGAAAGTCTAATCGGTTAAAAAGTTGGCAAAGTCAGGTAAAAAATAGGTTAATTTGGCAAATACAAGACTATCTTGATAACAGAACAAACTAGTTACATAAAAATATAATTTAATCAGGTAAACGAATAGACCGAACACTTAAGCCCAACAGCAATATACTTATAGCTACTTATACACATATACAGCCACACTTACTACAGCTACTCAACTGACTAAGCATACTATAGCTACTAAACTGACTACAACTAATACAGATACTACACTTACTATACTTACTACACTTATTACAGATACTAAATTTACTACACTTATTACAGATGCTACAGCTACTACACTTCCTATAGCTACTACAGCTGCTACACTTAATACAGCTACTACAGCTACTAATTGTATTACAGCTTCTAACACTAATATAATTACTCTAGCTAATACAGCATCTACAGCTACTACACGAACTACAATTACTACATTTACTTGACTTACTACACATAATAGAGTTACTACACTTACTACACCTACTACAGCTACCACACTTACTTCACTTACTTCAGCTATTACTATTACTATTGTTACTACATCTACTACACTTTATACACTTATTACAGATACTACAGGTCATAAACTTATTACAACTACTAAAGCAAACTACACTTACTGCAGCTACTAGAGCAACTACAGCTACTACACTTACTACACTTACGACATTAAGTACACTTACTACACCTACTAGAGCCACTGCACTTACTACAACTACTAGACTTACTATACTTACTTAACTTATTCCAGATACTACACTTAATAGACTAAATAGGGCTACTACACATACTACACTTACTACAGCTAGTTCACTTACTACACCTACTTCAGCTACTACATTTACTATACTTACTAAACTTACTACACTTACTACAGATACTACAGCTAATACGCTTACTACAATTACTACATCTACTACACTTACTCAAATTACTAAACTTATTAAGGCTGCTTCACTTACCACACTTACAACCTTTAGCTACTAAATGTACTATACGTACTAAATCTACTACACTTACTACAGCTACTAGAGCTATTATACTTACTTCAGCCAATACACTTACTAAACATACTACAGCTACTACAATTACTAAACGTAAATAAAGCTACTACACTTACTACACTTACTATAACTTATTGGAGATAGTACAGCTACTACACTTACTAAAGCTACTACAGCTACTACACTTACAACAGGTACTACAGCTAACACACTTACTGCATGTACTAGAGCTACTACACTTACTTCAGCCACTACACTTACTAAAGCTACTACAGCTACTACACTTATGACAGCTACGACCGCTACTACACTTACTACACTAGCTACACATACAGCTACTATATTTACTATACTAGAGCTACTACACTTACGAAACCTACTACAGCTACTTAACTTACTATACTTACCACACTTATTACAGATGGTACACTTACTACGGCTCCCACAGCTACTACACTTATTACAGCTATTACAGCTACTACACTTACTACAGCTACAAACGCAGCTACACTTACTACAGCTACTAAACTTACTATACTTACTTTAACTAATGCATCAACTATACCTACTAAATTATCTACACTTACAACACTTACTACAGATACTACAGCTACTACAATTACTACAGCTACTAAAGCATCTACAGCTACTACACTTACTACTTTTACTACATTTACTACACATAAAAGAGCTACTACATTCACAACTGATATTATAGCTTATACAGTTACTGCAGCTCCTACAGCTACTACATTTACTAAAGCAACGATAGCAGCTACAGCTTATACACTTACTACACTTACTACAGCTACTAAACTTACTTCACTTACTAAAGCTACCTCACTTCATACACTTACTTTAACTTTTACATTTACTATGCCTAATAAATCTACTACACTTACTAGACAGATACTACAGCTAGCTCACCTATTACAGCTACTAAAGCTACTACACGTACTACAGTTCTCAACTTAGTAGTTATAAAAGCTAGTTCACTTACTAAACTTAATTTAGGTACTACATTTTCTATACTTACTACGTCTAATACACTCACTACAGCTATATAACTTACTACACATACCACATATACTACACTTAGTAATCATATTTAGCTACTACACTTAATACACCTAGCACAGCTAACGCAACTACAGCTACCACACTTATTACACTTACTACATTTACTACACTTTCTACACATACTAGAGCTACTACACTTACTACAACAACTAGACTTACTATAATTACTTAACTTATTCCAGATACTAAACTTAATAGAGTTAATAGGGCTACTACACATACTACACTTACTACAGCTAGTTCACTTACTACACTTTCTTTAGCTACTACATTTACTATACTTACTAAACCTACTACAATTACTACAGATACTACAGCTATTACACTCACTACAGCTATTAAAGGTACTTCACTTACTACAGCTACAACTACCTACTACAGTTATTACAGCTACTCAACTTACTAAACTTATAAAAGCTAGTTCACTTACTAAACTTACTTTAGGTACTACATTTTCTATACTTACTACGTCTAATACACTCACTACAGCTTTATAACTTACTACACATACCACATATACTACACTTACTAATCATATTTAGCTACTACACTTAATACACCTAATACAGCTAAAGCAACTACAGCTACCACACTTACTACACTTACTACATTTACTACACTTACTACACATACTAGAGCTATTACACTTACTTCAACTACTAGACCTACTATAATTACTTAACTTATTCCAGATACTAAACTTAATAGAGTGAATAGGGCTACTACACATACTACACTTACTACTGCTAGTTCACTTACTACACTTTCCTTAGCTACTACATTTACTATACTTACTAAACCTACTACAATTACTACAGATACTACAGCTATTACACTCACTACAGCTATTAAAGGTACTTCACTTACTACAGCTACAACTACCTACTACAGTTATTACAGCTACTCAACTTACTAAACTTATTAAAGCTAATTCACTTACTACACTTCTTTTAGCCATTACATTTACTATACTTACTACATCTACTACACTTACCACACTTACTAGAGCTACTACACTTTTCAAACTTACTACTGCTAATACACTTACTACACTTAAAAAATATACTATCTTACTACACTTACTACAGCGCCTTCAATTGCCACAGTTACTACAGCTACTACACTTACTACAATCATTACAGATACTACACTTACTACAGTCACTACAGCTACTACACTTACTAAACTTACTAAACTTACTTTAATTTCTACAGCTACTACACTTACCACACATTTGCTATAATTACTACACATACTACACTTACAACATCAACTAAACTTACTACACATACTGCAGCTGCTACACGTACAACAATCACTACACCTACTACACTTACTACAGCCACGACACATACTACAGCCACTACAGCTACTACAACTATTACACTTACCACAGCTACTAGAGTTAGTAGACTTACAAGATCTACAACACTTACTACAGTTACTAAAGCTACTCAAGTTGCTACAGGTTGTTTAGCTACTATCTATAGGTACTACATCTACTATACTTACTACACTTACTACAGATACTACAGATACTACAAATATAACACTTGCTAAGGCTACTAAACGTACTACAGCCACGATAGATACTAATGCTACTGGAGCTACTTCAGATACTACACTGACTACAGTTACTAGAGCTACTACAACTACTACATTTACTATAATAACTACACTTATTACACTTACTACACATTCTACAGCAACTACACTTAAAACAATCAATAAAGCTATTATACTTGCTACACTCATTACAGCTATTAGACTTGCTACACTTACCACAGCTAGTAAAGTTACTAGAGCTCCTAGAGCTACTACACTTACTACAGCTACTACAAATACTGCAGTTATTGAACTTACTATACGTCTACAGCTACTACACTTACTATAGCTACCACACTAACAACACCTAATACAGCTAATACATTTAATACACCTACTACAGCTCTTAGACTTAATACAGATACTGCAGTCACTACACTTATTACAGCTACAAAAGCTACTACGCTTACCACAGCTACTATAGCAATTACAGCTACTACAGCAACTACAGATACCACAGCAACTACAGCTACTACACTTACTACACATACAACAACTACTACAGCTCTTACACTTACTACAGCTACTAGAGCTGCTACACCTACTAGAGCTACTACCTTTACTCCATTTACTATAATATTTACACTTACTACACTTACTACAGCTGCTACACTTACTACACATACTATAGCTACTACAATTTTTAAAGCTACTACAGCTACTAAACTTACTAACGCTACTACAGCTAGTACACTTACTACGGCTACTACACTTTCTAAACATTAACTACACTTCCTGCACTTTCTAAACGTACTACAGCTACTAAATTTACTAGAGCTAATACAGCTAGTACACTTCTTACAGCTACTATAGCTACTACACTTACTACAGTTACTAAACTTACTACACTTACTTTAGCTACTATCATTACTATATTTACTACATCTACTACACTTACTACAGATAGTACAGCTACAACATTTATTACAGCTATTAAAGCTACTACACTTACTACAGCTACTAGAGCAACTACAGCTACTATACTTACTATACGTACGACATCTACTACACTTCCTGCACATACTAGAGCAAGTACACTTACTACAGATACTACAGCTAAAACATTTACTTCAGCTACTACAGCTACTACACTTCCCACAGCTACTACTAGCTACTAATCTTTTTTACAGCTAGTCAACTTACTAAATTGGTAACAGCTTATTCACTTACTACACTTACTTAAGCTACTACATTTCCTATACTTACTACATCTACTACACTTACTGCACTTATTATTACTGGTAAACTTAGTAAACATACTACAGATACCATAGCTACAACACCAGCTAAAGCTACTACAGCAACTACACTTACTGAAGCTACTACACATACTAAACATACTACCGCTACTAAACATACTACACCTAATACACCTACTACACTTACTATACCTCCTACTCTTATTACAGATACTTCACTTAGTATATTTACTACAGATAATACTGCGACTACACTTACTAAAGATACTACAGCTACTACGCTTATTACGGGCACTATCGCTACAACACTTAATATAGCTGCTATAGCTGGAACACTTACTTCAGCAACTAAACTTACTACACTTATTAAAGCTACTTCATTTAGTACGCTTAAGATAGCTACTATATTTTCTATACTTACTACATCTACTACACTTACTACACATACTACTGCTAGTAAGCTTAGTATACTACTACAGATATTACAGCTACTACACTTTCTAAGGCTACAACAGCTTCTAAACTTGCTACAGCTACTACAGCTACTACACTTACTAATGCTACTACACTTACTAAACATACTTTAGCTACTAAACTTACTACACTTAATACACCTACTTCACTAACTATACTTACTACACTAGTTAAAGATAGTACACGTACTACATTTACTACAGATACTACAGCTACCAGACTTACTAAAGCTACAACAGCTACTACACTTATTACCGCTACAAGAGCTACTACACTTAACACAGCTACTTCAACTACTACACTTAATTTAGAAACTAAATTTACTAAACTTATTTAAGATAGTTTACTTACTACACTTAGTATAGCTACCTTATTTTCTATATTTACTACATCTACTAGACTTACTACAGATACCACAGATTTTACACTTATTACAGCTACTACAGCTACTACACTTACTACTGCTACAAGAGCAACCACAGATACTTCACTTACTACACTTACTACACTTACTAAAGCTACTACAATTTCCACAGTTACTACAGCTAATACCCTTACTACACTGGTTACATATACTACACAGACTACAGTTACTACATCTAGTACACTTTTTAAACTAATACACCTACTAATCTTACTACCCCTAATACAACTAAAACACTTCCTAAACTTCCAACGGCTACTACACTTACTACAGCAACTACACTTGCTACACTTACAAGAGCTACTACACTTACTACAGCTACTACGGCTACTAAACTTACTGCGCTTTCTACAGCTACTACCGTTACTACATTTGCTATAATAACTACACGTACTACAATTACAGCATTAACTACAGTTACTGCACATACTATAGCTATTAGACTTAATAGACGTACTACAGCTACTGCACTTACCACAGTTACTACAGCTACAAAACTTAATACACCCATTACAAATACTATACTTACTACACTTACTACAGCCACTACACTCACTAATTTTACCACAGCAAACGATCTTACTACAGTTATTAAAGCAATTAAGACTCGTAAACTTACTGCACTTTCTAAACATACTAGAGTTACTACACTTACTAAAGCTACTAGAGCAACTAAAATTACTACAGCTACTACGTTAGAAAACTTACTATACTTTCTAAAGATGCCACATTTTCTTTATTTGCTATAATTAGTAGACCTACTACATTTATTACACCAACATCACATACTTCACATACTACAGCTACAACAATTACTACAGTCACTACAGCTTCTACTCTTACTACAGCTACTACAGATACTACAGCTACTGCAGCTACTACAGCTATTACACTTACTGTAGTAAGTAAGTAAGAGCTACTGAAGTTACTACACTTACTACAGTTACTGCAGCTACTCCACCTCCTAAAGCTACTACAGTGACTACACGTGATAGAGCTTCTTAAGCTACTACAGCTACTACAACGACTAAAGTTTCTACACTTACTTAAGCTATTTCACTCCCTATGATTTCTTTAGCTACTACATTTACTATACTTACTAAACGTACTACAATTACTACAGATACTACAGCTATAAGACTCACTACAGCTATTACAGCTACTACACTTACTACAGCTACTCAACTTGCTAAACTTATTACACTTATTACCGCTACAAGAGCTACTACACTTAACATAGCTACTACAACTACTACACTTAATTTAGAAACTAAATTTACTAAACTTATTTAAAATAGATTACTTACTAGACTTAGTATAGCTACCATATTTTCTATATTTACTACATCTACTAGACTTACTACAGATACCACAGCTTTTACACTTATTACAGCTACTACAGCTACTACACTTACTACTGCTACAAGAGCAACCACAGATACTACACTTACTACACTTACTACATTTACAACACTTGATACACATACTAGAGCTACTACACATACTAGAGCTACTACACTTAGCTATTAGACTTAATAGACGTACTACAGCTACTGCACTTACCACAGTTACTACAGCTACTAAACTTAATACACCCATTACAAATACTATACTTACTACACTTACTACAGCCACTGCACTCACTAATATTACCACAGCACCAGATCTTACTACAGTTATTAAAGCAATTAAGGCTTGTAAACTTACTGCACTTTCTAAAGCTACTAAATTTGCTATAATTGCTACACTTATTACACTTAGTACACTTACTACCCTTACTACACATACTACATCTACTACACTTACTACATTTTCTACAGCAACTACACTCAATCAAACAATCAATAAAGCTATTATACTTGCTACACTTATTACTACTATTAGACTTACTCCACTTACCACAGCTACTACAGTTACTAGAGCTACTAGAGCTACTACACTTACTACACTCACTACAGCTACTACACATACTGCAGTTATTAAACTTACTATACGTCTACAGCTACTACCCTTCCTACAGATACTACAGCTACTACACTTACTACAGCTACTACGGCCACTACACGTACTACAGCTACAAATCTTAATACAGTTTTTATATCTACTACACTTACTACAGTTACTAAACCTATTACAGTTACTACAGCGACTACATTTACTACAGCTACTACAGCTACGACACGTACTAGAGCTATTACACTCACTACACTTACTACAGCTACTACATTTACTATACTTACTATATTTACTACAGTTACTACAGATACTACAGCTACTTATCTTACTACAGCTACTAGACTTACTACACATACTACAGCTACTACGCTTACTATACTTACTAAATCTAGTACACCTAATATACTTACTACACCTTCTACACTTAGTACAGCTACTTGAATTTACTACAGCTACTGCAGCTACCACCCTTACTACACTAACTGCAGCTACTACACTTACCACAATTACTAAAGCTACCACACTAACAAGACTTACTACAGCTACTACATTTAGTACAGCTACTACAGCTACTACACTTACTACACTTACTACATTTACTACACTTACTACACTTACTACAGCTGCTACACTTTGTTAAATTTAGTACAGTTACTTCTCTGAGGTCATACATAAACTACTGTGCCAGAAAAGAGCCCAATGAAAATGTCATTTGGAGTTTGAACCATCCAAACCAACAATGTAGAATACTTTCTACAAAAGTCATAGCATGTAACTATTTGCTTTAAAACAGAAGTTGCAAGTTGCCCCCACAACATATAGATACGTTATTGCGCTGCACTGATTTTGACACCTTTACGATCTGTGCTGTAACATTATGTTTCTGTAACATTACACTCGAAGCAAAGTTTTTGTGTAGTGCTTATACAAATAATGTCAGTTTTTTAGAAATTGCCTTTTGCAAAGACTGTCATTCATAAAATACCATTAATTTGGTGGATTTTTCGAAAAAGTCATAGAATGTCACCCTCTGTGTGGAAACAGAAGTAGGAATTTGTACAGACAATGTAAATAACGGAGTAATGTGGTTGCCTAATAGCTCTCTCCCTATGTCCTAGCATCTAAGCTTAGAAGTAAACTGCAGGGTTGGTGCAAAAATAAGTGACTAAATATAGATCTGTACTGAGCCTAAACTAGAACAACAACATTAAAAACGAACTGAGATACACAAAACTGGTGCAGTCTTTTGTCTGCTAGGATTGTCGGTCTAAATGTAAACACTAAAGAAAACGAACACCTGTAAACTGAAGGCCACTGGATAACATTTGGAGATAGGCACCTTGTAGTCTTTGCTGCGAAACTGAGAGGTGATGACCTTTTGGAGCCCACAAGAAAGGTTCTCACTGACACTGACCACAAGACATTTCTCACGACCTTTCAATTTGCTCTTATTAATTCGCCGACAGAGACAGCAGCAGATTGTATGTTGGTACAAAACGAGCGGTAGAAACTATAAAGCCTGGCGGAGGAGGCGCAGACCATGTTAGATGTTGCACCGGTGTCCAAGGTCAGCAGCATGGGGTAAACATGATAGAAGGTGTTAAGGAGAGACGATTGGACTATGCTGACTCAGGATTTGTGGGATTGTAAGGTCACTGCTCTCATCAAAACGCTCGCACTCAAAAACCGACGTCTTCAGGGTCGCCTATCACCATGCGTGACCGAGCCCAAACTCGACATACATGTTGAGGTAGGTAATGGTAATCCATCAGGTTGAGTGGTATGTTGAAGCCGGGAATTTTGCAAGGCATGCAGGACAAGAGGGAGCGGCATCGACGTTGGCTTTGACCACTATTGGGATGCACATACCTTTGGTATCTTCAATGCAAAGTAACTTATCGAGAGGAGATCCAAGTGCACGGGAGATCTCAGCTTTTAGTAAGGCCAGGGTCATATTGCATAATTTTGAGCCATAGTTTTTTAGCTAAAACAGGTAATCCTGAGTGTATCAACAGGAGTAGTAGGGATTTGCCGATCCTAGGACATTTACCAAATCCTCGAAAACTCATCTTTTACATCTTGTTCCAAAATCAGCAACACTTACCAATAAATCAAAACCCAGTCCATGTAAGCCTAACGCTCCCGAAAGGCCTATAGAGTCTAAATATATAGCCTTATTAGGTAAATAGATAGGCTAGTTAACTTAATACATAGGCTTATCAAATAATTAGATAAATTATTAGGCTAAATATATAGCCTAATAAGGTAATACTATATATAAATAGGCCAATCAGTTAAACCCAACAGCCAAATAGGTACATACATAGGCTAATGCGGTAGTTAAATTACTTAATCAAATAAGGACATATGCTAATTGAGTACATACATAGGCTAACTAGATAAACTCATCAGGGAATCAGATAGATGGATGGGCTATTTCAGACACTACAACGGCTAATTAGATAAATAGATAAACTAATTAGGGAAATATATAGGGTAATCAGGTAAATAGTTAGGCTAGTTAGGTATATAAATTGGCCAATCGGGTAAAAAATTAGGTTAATTAGGCAAATACATAGGCTAATTAGATAACAAGATAATTACTCTAATCAGGTAAAAGCATAGGTTAGACACGTCTGTAAGAAGGCCAATCAGCTAAGCCCATAGGCCAAATAAATAAATACAAAGGCTAATCCGGTAAATACATAGAGTAATAAAATAAGCATATCTGCTAATCTAGTACATACATAGGTTAACTAGGTAAGTTTATTTGCCCAATCACGTAAATAGATAGGCCAATTAGGCAAATACATAGGCTAATAAAATAAAAGATAAACTAATTAGTTAAATATATAGGATAAGCAGGTAAATAGATAGACTAATTTAGAAAATACATGGGCTAATTAGACAAACAGATAAGCTAATTAGAAAAATATAAAGTGTAATCAGGTAAGCAATTAGGGTAACTAGGCAAATACAAAGAGTAATCAGATAAATAGATAAATAAATTAGGTAAATATATAGCCTTATTAAGTAAATAGATAGGCTAGTTAGCTTAATACATAGGCTTATCAAATAATTAGATAAATTATTAAGGTAAAGATATAGCCTATTCAGGTAATAAGATATATAAATAGCCCAATCAGTTAAACCTACCATTTAAATAGGTACATACATAGACTAATGCTGTAATTAAATTAACAAATCAAATAAGGACATATGCTAATTGAGTACATACATAGGCTAACTAGATAAACTCATAGGCAATAAGGTAAATAGATAAGCTAATTAGGACACTACATCGGCTAATTAGATAAATAGATTACCTAATTAGGGAAATATATAGGCTAATCAGTTAAATAGATAGGCTAGTCAGATATATAAATAGCCTAATCAGGTGGGCCCAACAGCCGAAGAGGTTACTACATGGGCTAATCCACTTGGATAAATAACCTAATGAAATAAGCATATATGGTAGTTAAGTACATACATAGGCAAACTAGATAGACTCATTAAGCATTTAAGTAAATAGATAGGCTAATAAGGACACTATATCGGTTAATTATACAAAAAGATTAACTAATTAGGGAAATATATAGGTTAATCAGCTAAATAGATAGGCTAGACAGGTATATAAATTGTCTAATCGGGTAAAAAAGTAGGTTAAATAGGCAAATACATAGGCTAACTAGATAACAAGATAATTATATAATCTAATCAGGTAAAAGGATGGGCTAAACCGGTATGTAAAAAGGCTAGTGAGCTAAGGCCATAGGCTAAATAAATAAATACAGAGCCTAATCCGGTGAATAGAGTAATAAAATAAGCATATCTGCCAATCTAGTACATACATAGGTTAACTAGGTAAAGTTATTTCCCCACCCAGGTAGATACTTCGGCCAATTAGGCAAATACATAGGCTAATAAGATAAAAGGATAAACTAATTAGTTAAATATATAGGCTAAGCAGGTAAATAGATAGACTAATTTAGCAAATACATGGGCTAATTAGACAAATAGATAAGCTAATTAGAAAAATATAAAGTGTAATCAGGTAAGCAGATGGGCTAACTAGGCAAATACATATAGTAATCAGATAAATAGATAAATGAATTAGGTAAATATATAGCCTTATTCAGTAAATAGATAGGCTAGTTAGCTTAATACATAGCCTTATCAAATAATTAGATAAATTATTAAGGTAAATATATAGCCTAATCAGGTAATAAAATATATAAATAGCCCAATCAGTTAAACCTAAAAGCAGAAAAGGTAGATAAATAGACTAATGCTGTAACTAAATTAACAAATCAAATAAGGACATATGCTTATTGAGTACATACATAGGCTAACTAGATAAACTCATAGGCAATCAGGTAAATAGATAAGCTAATTAGGACACTACATCGGCTAATTAGATAAATAGACTACCTAATTAGGGAAATATATAGGCTAATCAGTTAGATAGATAGGCTAGTCAGATATAGAAATAGCCTAATCAGGTGGGCCCAACAGCCAAAGAAATGAATACATGGGCTAATCCGGTTGATGAATAAACTAATGAAATGAGCATATATGGTAATTAAGTATATACATAGGCAAACTAGATAGACTCACCAGGCAATTAGATAAATAGATAGGCCAATTAAAACAGTATATCGGCTAATTAGACAAATAGATAAACTAATTAAAGAAATATGTAGTTTAATCAGGTAAATAGTTAGGCTAGTTAGGTATACAACTTGTCCAATCGGGTGAAAAATAGGTTAATTAATCAAATACATAGGCTAATTAGATAACAAGATAATTATATAATCTAATCAGGTAGAAGGATAGGCTAAACCGGTATGTCAAAAGGCCAATGAGCTAAGGCCTTAGGCCAAATAAGTAAATACAAAGGGAAATCTTGTAAATGGGCTTATAAAATAAGCATATCTGCAATTCTAGTACATACATAGGTTAACTAGGTAAAGTTATTTGCCCAATCAGGTAAATAGATAGGCCAATTAGGCAAATACATAGGCTAATAAGATAAAAGGATAGACTAATTAGTTAAATATAAACGCAAAGCAAGTAAATAGATAGACTAATTTAGCAAATGCATAGGCTAATAAGACAAATAGATAAGCTACTTAGAAAAATATATAGTGTAATCAGGTAAACAGATAGGCTAACTAGGCAAATACATAGAGTAATCAGATAAATAGATAAATGAATGAGGTAAATATATAGCCTTATTAAATAAATACATAGGCTAGTTAGCTTAATACATAGGCTTATCAAATAATTAGATAAATTATTTAGGTAAATATATAGCCTAATCAGGTAATAAATTATATAAATAGCCCAATCAGTTAAACCTAACAGCCAAATAGGTATATACATAGACTAATGCTCTAATTAAATTAACCAATCAAATAAGGACATATGCCAATTGAGTACATACATAGGCTAACTAGATAAACTCATAGGCAATCAGGTAAATAGATAAGCTAATTAGGACACTACATCGGCTAAATAGATTAATAGATTACCTAATTAGGGAAATATGTAGGCTAATCAGTTAAATAGATAGGCTAGTCAGATATAGAAATAGCCTGATCAGGTGGGTTCAACAGCCGAAGAGGTTAGTACATGGGCTAGTCCGGTTGATGAATAAACTAATAAAATGAGCATATATGGTAATTAAATACATACATAGGCAAACTAGATAGACTCACCAGGAAATTAGATAAATAGATAGGCTAGTTAGGACACTATATCGGCTAATTAGACAAATAGATAAACTAATTAGGGAACTATTTAGGCGGTTAAGCTAAACAGTTAGGCTAGTCAGGTATATAAATTGGCCAATCGGGTAAACAATTAGGTTAATTAGGCAAATACATAGGCTAATTAGATAACAAGATAATTATATAACGTAATCAGGTAAAAGGATAGGTTAGACAGGTATGTAAAAAGGATACTCAGGTAAGCCCATAGGCCAAATACATAAATACAAAGGCTAATCTGGTAAATACATAGTGTAATAAAATAAGGATATCTAAAGAGAGTACACACATAGGCTAACTAGATAAACTTATCAGGAAATCTGGTAAATAGATATGCCAATTAGGATACTACATCGGCAAATTAGCTAAACAGATTAAGTAATTAGGGAAATATGTAGTTTAATCCGGTAAATAGTTAGGCTAGTCAGGTATATAACTTGTCCTATCGGGTAAAAAATTAGGTTAATTAGGCAAATACATAGGCTAATTAGATAACAAGAGAATTATATAATCTAATCAGGTTAAAGGGTAGGCTAAACCGGTATGTAAAAAGGCCAATTAGCTAGGCCCATAGGCCAAAAAAATAAATACAAAGGTTAATCCGGTAAATACATAGAGTAATAAAATGAGCATATCTGCCAATCTAGTACATAGATAGGTTAACTAGGTAAAGTTATTTGCCCAATCAGGTAAACAGACATTCCAATTAGGCAAATACATAGGCTAATAAGGTAAAAGAATAAACTAATTAGTGAAATATAAAGGCTAGGCAGGTAAATAGACCAATTTAGCAAATAGAGTACATATATAGGCTAACTAGATAAACTCATTAGGAAATCAGGTAAAAAGATAGCCGAATTAATACATAGGCTTATCATATAATTAGATAAATTATTAAGGTAAATATATAGCCTAATCAGGTAATAAAATATATAAATAGCCCAATCAGTTAAACCTAACAGCCAAATAGGTAGATACATAGACTAATGCTGTAATTAATTTAACCAATCAAATAAGGACATATGCTAATTGAGTACATACATAGGCTAACTAGATAAACTCATCAGGGAATCAGGTAAAGAGATAGGCTAATTAGGACACTACAACGGCTAATTAGATAAATAGATAAACTAATTAGGGAAATATATAGGTTAATCAGGTAAATAGTTAGGCTAGTCAGGTATATAAATTGGCAAATCGGGTAAACAATTAGGTTAATTAGGCAAATACATAGGCTAATTAGATAACAAGATAATTATATAATCTAATCAGGTGAAAGCTTAGGTGAGACAGGTATGTAAAAAGGCTAATCAGCTAAGCCCATAGGCCAAATAAATAAATACAAAGGCTAATCCGGTAAATACATAGAGTAATAAAATAAGCATATCTGCTAATCTAGTACATACATAGGTTAACTAGGTAAGGTTATTTGCCCAATCAGGTAAATAGATAGGCCAATTAGGCAAATTCATAGGCTAATAAGATAAAAGGATAAACTAATTAGTTAAATATATAGGCTAAGCAGGTAAATAGATAGACTAATTTAGCAAATACATGGCTAATTAGACAAATAGATAAGCTAATTAAAAAAATATAAAGTGTAATCAGGTAAGTCGATAGGCTAACTAGGCAAATACATAGAGTAATCACATAAATAGATAAATGAATTAGGTAACTAATAACTAATTAGGGAAATAGTTAGAGTAATCAGGTATATAAATGGGCAAACCGGATAAGCCCCTTAGGTAATCAGATAAAAATATAGGCTAATTAGGCAAAGACATAGGCTAACTAGATAAATAGATCAACTTATTAGGAAATATTAAAGTCTAATCGGGTAAATAGTTAGCAGTCAGGTAAAAAAAGAGGTTAATTTGGCAAATACATAGACTATCTTGATAACAGAACAAATTAGTTACATAAAAATATAATTTAATCATGTGTATGAATAGACCGAACAGGTAAGCCCAACAGCCATATAATTAAATACATAGGCTACTCCGGTAAATAAATACACAAATTAAATAAGCCTATATGCTTAATTAGTACATACATGGATTAATCAGGTAAAGTAATCAGGTAATCAGGTATATAGACAAGCCAATTAGCGAATTCATAAGCTAATCAGATAAATAGAAATACTAATTAAGAAAATATATAGGCTAATCAGGAAAAGAGATACGCTAATTAGACATATAAATATGCTAGTTAGGTAAACCTAACAGGCATTTAAGTAAATATATAGGCTAATTTGGCAAAGACAGGCTAATTAGATAAAACGATAAACTAATGAGATAAATATATAATATAATCAGGTAAATAGGTAAGTTAAAAAGGTATGTTTATAGGCCAATCAGGTGAAACCAAGAGCCAAATAAGTACATACATAGGCTATTCAAATAAATACAAACAAAGGTTAATCAGGTAAAGTTATCAGGCATTCAGGTAAATTGATAGGGCAATTACGCAAGTACGGAGGGCAAAATAATTAGCTAATCAGGTAAATAGAAAGGCTAATTAGGCAAATACAAAGGCTAATCGAATAAATAAATAAACTAAATAGGAAAATATATACTGTCTTCAGGTAAGTACTTAAACTATTCGGCTATATAAATCGGCAAAACAAGTAAACCCATAAGGCTATCAGGTAAATAGGTAGGCTAATTAGGCAAAGACATAGGCTGATTAGATAAAGAGGTAAACTAATTAGGAAAATATGTAGTCTAATAAGCTGAATAGTTAGGCTAGATAGGTATATAAATAGGCATATCAGGCAAGCCTAACAGCCAAATAAATGAATACATAGGCTATTTAAATAAATAGATAGAGTAATTAGATGAATATATAGGCTAATCAGTTAAATAGATAGGCTAGTCAGATATATAAATAGCCTAATCATTTGGGCCCAACAGCCGAAGAGGTTACTACATGGGCTAATCCACTTTGATAAATAACCTAATGAAATAAGCATATATGGTAGTTAAGTACATACATAGGCAAACTAGATAGACTCATTAGGCATTTAAGTAAATAGATAGGCTAATAAGGACACTATATCGGTTAATTATACAAAAAGATTAACTTATTAGGGAAATATATAGGTTAATCAGCTAAATAGGTAGGATAGACAGATATATAAATTGTCCAATCGGGTAAAAAAGTAGGTTAAATAGGCAAATACATAGGCTAATTAGATAACAAGATAATTATATAATCTAATCAGGTAAAAGGATGGGCTAAACCGGTATGTAAAAAGGCTAGTGAGCTAAGGCCATAGGCTAAATAAATAAATACAGAGCCTAATCCGGTGAATAGAGTAATAAAATAAGCATATCTGCCAATCTAGTACATACATAGGTTAACTAGGTAAAGTTATTTCCCCACCCAGGTAGATACTTCGGCCAATTAGGCAAATACATAGGCTAATAAGATAAAAGGATAAACTAATTAGTTAAATATATAGGCTAAGCAGGTAAATAGATAGACTAATTTAGCAAATACATGGGCTAATTAGACAAATAGATAAGCTAATTAAAAAAATATAAAGTGTAATCAGGTAAGCAGATGGGCTAACTAGGCAAATACATATAGTAATCAGATAAATAGATAAATGAATTAGGTAAATATATAGCCTTATTCAGTAAAAAGATAGGCTAGTTAGCTTAATACATAGCCTTATCAAATAATTAGATAAATTATTAAGGTAAATATATAGCCTAATCAGGTAATAAGATATATAAATAGCCCAATCAGTTAAACCTAACAGCCGAAAAGGTAGATAAATAGACTAATGCTGTAACTAAATTAACAAATCAAATAAGGACCTATGCTAATTGAGTACATACATAGGCTAACTAGATAAACTCATAGGCAATCAGGTAAATAGATAAGCTAATTAAAACACTACATCGGCTAATTAGATTAATTGATTACCTAATTAGGGAAATATATAGCCTAATCAGTTAAATAGATGGGGTAGTCAGATATAGAAATAGCTTAATCAGGTGGGCCCAACAGCCAAAGAAATTAATACATGGGCTAATCCGGTTGATGAATAAACTAATAAAATGAGCATATATGATAATTAAATACATACATAGGCAAACTCGACAGACTCACCAGGCAATTAGATAAATAGATAGGCTAATTAGGACACTATATCGGCTAATTAGACAAATAGATAAACTAATTAGGGAAATATGTAGTTTAATCCGGTAAATAGTTACGCTAGTCAGATTTATAACTTTTTCTATCGGGTAAAAAATTAGGTTAATTAGGCAAATACATAGGCTAATTAGATAACAAGATAATTATATAATCTAATCAGGTAAAAGGGTAGACTAAACAGGTATGTAAAAAGGCTAAGGAGCTACGCTTATAGGCCAAATAAATAAATACAAAATCTAATCCGGTAAATAGGGTAGTAAAATAAGCATATCTGCCAATCTAGTACATACATAGGTTAACTAGGTAAGGTTATTTGCCCAATTAGGTATTAGACAGGCCAATTAGGCAAATACATACGCTAATAAGATAAAAATATAGACTAATTAGTCAAATATATAGGCTAAGCAGGTAAATAGATAGACTTATTTAGCAAATACATGGGCTAATTAGACAAATAGATAAGGTAATTAGGAAATATATAGTGTAATCAGTTAAACAGATAGGCTAACCAGGCAAATACATAGAGTAATCAGATAAATAGATAAATTAGGTAGGTAACTAATAACTGATTAGGGAAACAGTTAGAGTAATCAGGTATATAAGTGGGCAAATGGGATAAGTCCCTCAGGTTATCAGGTAAGAATATAGGCTAATTAGGCAAAGACATAGGCTAATTAGGTAAATAGATTAACTCATTAGGAAAATTTAAAGTCTAATCGGTTAAATAGTTGGCAAAGTCAGGTAAAAAATAGGTTAATTTGGCAAATACATAGACTATCTTGATAACAGAACAAACTAGTTACATAAAAATATAATTTAATCAGGTAAAAGAATAGACCGAACAGGTAAGCCCAACAGCAATATACTTATAGGTACTTATACACATATACAGCCACACTTACTACAGCTACTCAACTGACTAAGCATACTATAGCTACTAAACTGACTACAACTAATACAGATACTACACTTACTATACTTACTACACTTATTACAGATACTAAATTTACTACATTTATTACAGATGCTACAGCTACTACACTTCCTATAGCTACTACAGCTGCTACACTTAATACAGCTACTACAGCTACTAATTGTATTACAGCTTCTAACACTAATATAATTACTCTAGCTAATACAGCATCTACAGCTACTACACGAACTACAATTACTACATTTACTTGACTTACTACACATAATAGAGTTACTACACTTACTACACCTACTACAGCTACCACACTTACTACACTTACTTCAGCTATTACTATTGTTACTACATCTACTACACTTTATACACTTATTACAGATACTACAGGTGATAAACTTATTACAACTACTAAAGCAAACTACACTTACTGCAGCTACTAGAGCAACTACAGCTACCACAGTTACTACACTTACGACATTTACTACACTTACTACACATACTAGAGCCACTGCACTTACTACAACTACTAGACTTACTATACTTACTTAACTTATTCCAGATACTACACTTAATAGACTAAATAGGGCTACTACACATACTACACTTACTACAGCTAGTTCACTTACTACACCTACTTTAGCTACTACATTTACTATACTTACTAAACTTACTACACTTACTACAGATACTACAGCTAATACGCTGACTACAATTACTACATCTACTACACTTACTCAAATTACTAAACTTATTAAAGCTGCTTCACTTAGCACACTTACAAACTTTAGCTACTAAATGTACTATACGTACTAAATCTACTACACTTACTACAGCTACTAGAGCTACTACACTTACTTCACCCAATACACTTACTAAACATACTACAGCTACTACAATTACTAAACGTAAATAAAGCTACTACACTTACTACACTTACTATAACTTATTGGAGATAGTACAGCTACTACACTTACTAAAGCTACTACAGCTACTACACCTACAACAGGTACTACAGCTAACACACTTACTACATGTACTAGAGCTACTACACTTACTTCAGCCACTACACTTACTAAAGCTACTACAGCTACTACACTTATGACAGCTACGACCGCTACTACACTTACTACACTAGCTACACATACAGCTACTATATTTACTGTACTAGAGCTACTACACTTACGAAACCTACTACAGCTACTAAACTTACTATACTTACTACACTTATTACAGATGGTACACTTACTACGGATCCCACAGCTACTACACTTATTACAGCTATTACAGATACTACACTTACTACAGCTACAAAAGCAGCTAGACTTACTACAGCTACTAAACGTACTATACTTACTTTAACTACTGCATCTACTATACTTACTAAATTATCTACACTTACAACACTTACTACAGATACTACATCTGCTACACTTATTAGAGCTACTACAGCTACTACAATTACTACAGCTACTAGAGCATCTACAGCTACTACACTTACTACTTTTACTACATTTACTACACATACAAGAGCTACTACATTCACAACTGATATTATAGCTTATACAGTTACTGCAGCTCCTACAGCTACTACATTTACTAAAGCAACGATAGCAGCTACAGCTTATACACTTACTACACTTACTACAGCTACTAAACTTACTTCACTTACTAAAGCTACCTCACTTCATACACTTACTTTAACTTCTACATTTACTATGCCTAATAAATTTATTACACTTACTAGACTTATAACAGATACTACAGCTAGCTCACCTATTACAGCTACTAAAGCTACTACACGTACTACAGTTTTCAACTTAGTAGTTATAAAAGCTAGTTCACTTACTAAACTTACTTTAGGTACTACATTTTCTATACTTACTACGTCTAATACACTCACTACAGCTATATAACTTACTACACATACCACATATACTACACTTACTAATCATATTTAGCTACTACACTTAATACACCTAATACAGCTAAAGCAACTACAGCTACCACACTTACTACACTTACTACATTTACTACACTTACTACACACACTAGAGCTACTACACTTACTACAACTACTAGACTTACTATAATTACTTAACTTATTCCAGATACTAAACTTAATAGAGTTAATAGGGCTACTACACATACTACACTTACTACAGCTAGTTCACTTACTACACTTTCTTTAGCTACTACATTTACTATACTTACTAAACCTACTACAATTACTACAGATGCTACAGCTATTACACTCACTACAGCTATTAAAGCTACTTCACTTACTACAGCTACAACTACCTACTACAGTTATTACAGCTACTCAACTTACTAAACTTATTAAAGCTAATTCACTTACTACACTTCTTTTAGCCATTACATTTACTATACTTACTACATCTACTACACTTACTACACTTACTAGAGCTACTACAGTTTTCAAACTTACTACTGCTAATACACTTACTACACTCAAAAAATATACTATCTTACTACACTTACTACAGCGCCTTCAATTGCCACAGTTACTACAGCTACTACACTTACTACAATCATTACAGATACTACACTTACTACAGTCACTACAGCTACTACACTTACTAAACTTACTAAACTTACTTTAATTTCTACAGCTACCACACTTACCACACATTTGCTATAATTACTACACATACTACACTTACAACATCAACTAAACTTACTACACATACTGCAGCTGCTACACGTACAACAATCACTACACCTACTACACTTACTACAGCCACGACACATACTACAGCCACTACAGCTACTACAACTATTACACTTACCACAGCTACTAGAGTTAGTAGACTTACAAGAGCTACAACACTTACTACAGTTACTAAAGCTACTCAACTTGCTACAGGTTCTTTAGCTACTTTCTATACGTACTACATCTACTATACTTACTACACTTACTACAGATACTACAGATACTACAAATATAACACTTGCTAAAGCTACTAAACTTACTACAGCCACGATAGATACTAATGCTGCTAGAGCTACTTCAGATACTACACTTACTACAGTTACTAGAGCTACTACAACTACTACATTTACTATAATAACTACACTTATTACACTTACTACACTTTCTACAGCAACTACACTTAAAACAATCAATAAAGCTATTATACTTGCTACACTCATTACAGCTATTAGACTTGCTACACTTACCACAGCTACTAAAGTTACTAGAGCTCCTAGAGCTACTACACTTACTACACTTACTACAGCTACTAAAAATACTGCAGTTATTGAACTTACTATACGTCTACAGCTACTACACTTACTTCAGCTACTGCACTTACTACACCTACTACACTTACTACAGCTACTACACTTACTACAGCTACTACAACTACTACACTTACTACATCTACCACACTTACTATAGCTAACACACTAACAACACTTAATACAGCTAATACATTTAATACACCTACTACAGCTCTTAGACTTAATACAGATACTGCAGTCACTACACTTATTACAGCTACAAAAGCTACTACGCTTACCACAGCTACTAGAGCAATTACAGCTACTACAGCAACTAAAGATACCACAGCAACTACAGCTACTACACTTACTACACATACAACAACTACTACAGCTCTTACACTTACTACAGCTACTAGAGCTGCTACACCTACTAGAGCTACTACCTTTACTCCATTTACTATAATATTTACACTTACTACACTTACTATAGCTGCTACACTTACTACAGATACTACAGCTACTACAATTTTTAAAGCTACTACAGCTACTAAACTTACTACAGCTACTACAGCTAGTACGCTTACTACGTCTACTACACTTTCTAAACATTAACTACACTTCCTGCACTTTCTAAACGTACTACAGCTACTAAATTTACTAGAGCTACTACAGCTAGTACACTTTTTACAGCTACTATAGCTACTACACTTACTACAGTTACTAAACTTACTACACTTACTTTAGCTACTATCATTACTATATTTACTACATCTACTACACTTACTACAGATAGTACAGCTACAACATTTATTACAGCTATTAAAGCTACTACACTTACTACAGCTACTAGAGCAACTACAGCTACTATACTTACTATACGTACGACATTTACTACACTTCCTGCACATACTAGAGCAAGTACACTTACTACAGATACTACAGCTAAAACATTTACTTCAGCTACTACAACTACTACACTTACCACAGCTACTACTAGCTACTAATCTTACTACAGCTAGTCAACTTACTAAATTTGTAAAAGCTTATTCACTTACTACACTTACTGAAGCTACTACATTTCCTATACTTACTACATCTACTACACTTACTGCACTTATTATTACTGGTAAACTTAGTAAACATACTACACCTAATACACCTACTACACTTACTATACCTCCTACTCTTATTACAGATACTTCACTTAGTATATTTACTACAGATAATACTGCGACTAAACTTACTAAAGATACTACAGCTACTACGCTTATTACGGGCACTACCGCTACAACACTTAATATAGCTGCTATAGCTAGTACACTTACTTCAGCAACTAAACTTACGACACTTATTAAAGCTACTTCATTTAGTACACTTAAGATAGCTACTATATTTTCTATACTTACTACATCTACTACACTTACTACACATACTACTGCTAGTAAGCTTAGTATACTACTACAGATATTACAGCTACTACACTTTCTAAAGCTACAACAGCTTCTAAACTTGCTACAGCTACTACAGCTACTACACTTACTAATGCTACTACACTTACTAAACATACTTTAGCTACTAAACTTACTACACTTAATACACCTACTTCACTAACTATACTTACTACACTAGTTAAAGATAGTACACGTAATACATTTACTACAGATACTACAGCTACCAGACTTACTAAAGCTACAACAGCTACTACACTTATTACCGCTACAAGAGCTACTACACTTAACACAGCTACTACAACTACTACACTTAATTTAGAAACTAAATTTACTAAACTTATTTAAGATAGTTTACTTACTACACTTAGTATAGCTACCATATTTTCTATATTTACTACATCTACTAGACTTACTACAGATACCACAGCTTTTACACTTATTACAGCTACTACAGCTACTACACTTACTACTGCTACAAGAGAAACCACAGATACTACACTTACTACACTTACTACATTTGCAACACTTAATACACATACTAGATCTACTACACTTACTACACCTAGTAAAGATACCAGATTAACCATAATTACTACACTTATTACAGATACTACACTTACTACACTTACTACAGCTACGACAATTACTACACTGACTACACCTACTAAACTTATTACACTTACTACACTCACTAAAGCTACTACAATGTCCACAGTTACTACAGCTAATACACTTACTACACTGATTACATATACTACACAGACTACAGTTACTACATCTAGTACACTTTTTAAACTTAATACACCTACTAATCTTACTACCCATACTACAACTAAAACACTTCCTAAACTTCCAACGGCTACTACACTTACTACAGCAACTACACTTGCTTCACTTACAAGAGCTACTACACTTACTACAGCTACTACGGCTACTAAACTTACTGCGCTTTCTACAGCTACTACCGTTACTACATTTGCTATAATAACTACACGTACTACAATTACAGCATTAACTAAAGTTACTACACATACGATAGCTATTAGACTTAATAGACGTACTACAGCTACTGCACTTACCACAGTTACTACAGCTACTAAACTTAATACACCCATTACAAATACTATACTTACTACACTTACTACAGCCACTACACTCACTAATTTTACCGCAGCAAACGATCTTACTACAGTTATTAAAGCAATTAAGGCTTGTAAACTTACTGCACTTTCTAAAGCTACTAAATTTGCTATAATTGCTACACCTACTAAACTTACGAAACCAACTACAGTTACTACAGATACTATAGCTATTAGACTTACTACACTTACTACAGTCACTGCAGCTACTACTCTTTTAAAGCTACTACAAATACTACAGCTACTACACTTACAACAGCTACTTGAGCTACTACACTTACTAGAGCTACTACACTTACTATAATTACTAAACCTAAAACAAATACTACAAATACTAGACTTACTATACTTACTAAACTTATTACAGATACTACACTTACTACACTTACTACGGCTTCTACACATACTACACTTACTAAAGCTACTCGTTCACTTACTACACTTACTTTAGTAAGTGTTTATTTTTTATACTTACTGTAGCTACTACACTTCCTATACTTACTAAACCTACTACACTTACTACAGATACTATAGCTATTACACTTACTACAGCTACTAAATCTACTACACGTACTATAGCTTCTCAGCTTACTAAACTTATTAAGGCTGCTATACTTACTACAATTTGTTTAGCTACTACATTACTACATTACGTACTAAATCTACTACACTTACCACAGATTCTAAAGCTACTACACTTACAAAAAGCTACTACAGCTATTAGACTTACTACAGCTACTAGAGCTACTACACTTACTAGAGGTACTAGACTTACTAAACATACTACAGCAACTAAACTTACTACACCTAATACAGCTACTACACTTCTTATACTTACTACACGTAATACAGATCCTACAGGTACTACACTTACTAAAGCTACTACAGCTTCTACACTTACTAAAGCTACTAGAGCAACCACAGCTACTACACTCGCTACACTTATTACATTTACTACACTTACTAAACATACTAGAGTTGCTACACTTACTAAAGCTACTAGAGCAACAAAATTACTACAGCTTCTACGTTAGAAAACTTACTATACTTTCTAAAGATGCCACAGTTACTTTATTTGCTATAATTAGTAGACCTACTACACTTACTACACCAACATCACATACTTCACATACTACAGCTACAACAATTACTACAGTCACTACAGCTTCTACTCTTACTACAGCTACTACAGATACTACAGCTACTGCAGCTACTACAGCTATTACACTTACTGTAGTAAGTAAGTAAGAGCTACTGAAGTTACTACACTTACTACAGTTACTGCAGCTACTCCACCTCCTAAAGCTACTACAGTGACTACACGTAAATAGAGCTTCCTAAGCTACTACAGTTACTACAACTACTAAAGTTTCTACACTTACTTAAGCTATTTCACTCCCTACAATTTCTTTAGCTACTACATTTACTATACTTACTAAACGTACTACAATTACTACAGATACTACAGCTATTAGACTCACTACAGCTATTACAGCTACTACACTTACTACAGCTACTCAACTTGCTAAACTTATTAAAGCCGTTACTTTTACTATACTTACTACATCTACTACTCTTACTACACTTACTACAGCTTCTAAACTTACTACACTTACTACACCTACTAGACCTACTACACTTTCCACACTTACTACAGCTAATACACTTACTACACTCATAAAAGCTACTATACTTACTACACTTACTACAGCGCCCTCAACTGCCACAGTTACTACAGCTACTAAACTTACTACAATCATTACAGATACTACACTTATTACAGTCACTACAGCTACTTCACTTACTACAGCAACTACACTTTCTACACTTACTAAACCTATAAACTTACTTTACTTTCTACCGCTACCACACTTACCGCACATTTGCTATAATAACTGCACATACTACAGCTGCTACACTTACTACAATCATTACAGCTACTACACTTACTACAGCTACTACACATACTACAGCCAAATCAGCTACTACAACTATTACACTTACTACAGCTACTATAGCTAGTAGACCTGCAAGAGCTACTACGCTTACTACAGTTACTAAACCTACTTGCTACAGTTTGTTTAGCTACTACACTGGCTATACGTACTACATCTACTATACTTACTAAACTTACTACAGATACTACAGATACTACAGATACTACTTTATACACTTATTACAGATACTACAGGTGATAAACTTATTACAACTACTAAAGCAAACTACACTTACTGCAGCTACTAGAGCAACTACAGCTACCACACTTACTACACTTACGACATTTACTACACTTACTACACATACTAGAGCCACTGCATATACTACAACTACTAGACTTACTATACTTACTTAACTTATTCCAGATACTACACTTAATAGACTAAATAGGGCTACTACACATACTACACTTACTACAGCTAGTTCACTTACTACACCTACTTTAGCTACTACATTTACTATACTTACTAAACTTACTACACTTACTACAGATACTACAGCTAATACGCTTACTACAATTACTACATCTACTACACTTACTCAAATTACTAAACTTATTAAAGCTGCTTCACTTAGCACACTTACAAACTTTAGCTACTAAATGTACTATACTTACTAAATCTACTACACTTACTACAGCTACTAGAGCTACTACACTTACTTCACCCAATACACTTACTAAACATACTACAGCTACTACAATTACTAAACGTAAATAAAGCTACTACACTTACTACACTTACTATAACTTATTGGAGATAGTACAGCTACTACACTTACTAAAGCTACTACAGCTACTACACTTACAACAGGTACTACAGCTAACACACTTACTACATGTACTAGAGCTACTACACTTACTACAGCGACTACATTTGCTACAGCTACTACAGCTACGACACGTACTAGAGCTATTACACTCACTACACTTACTACAGCTACTACATTTACTATACTTACTATATCTACTACACTTACTACAGTTACTACAGATACTACAGCTACTTATCTTACTACAGCTACTAGACTTACTACACATACTACAGCTACTACGCTTACTATACTTACTAAATCTAGTACACCTAATATACTTACCTAATATACACCTTCTACACTTAGTACAGCTACTTACATTTACTACAGCTACTGCAGCTACCACCCTTACTACACTAACTGCAGCTACTACACTTACCACACTAACAAGACTTACTACAGCTACTACATTTAGTACAGCTACTACACTTACTACACTTACTACATTTACTACACTTACTACACTTACTACAGCTGCTACACTTTGTTAAATTTAGTACAGTTACTTCTCTCAGGTCATATATAAACTACTGTGCCAGAAAAGAGCCCAATGAAAATGTCATTTGGAGTTTGAACCATCCAAACCAACAATGTAGAATACTTTCTACAAAAGTCATAGCATGTAACTATTTGCTTTAAAACAGAAGTTGCAAGTTGCCCCCACAACATATAGATACGTTATTGCGCTGCACTGATTTTGACACCTTTACGATCTGTGCTGTAACATTATGTTTCTGTAACATTACACGCGAAGCAAAGTTTTTGTGTAGTGCTTATACAAATAATGTCAGTTTTTTAGAAATTGCCTTTTGCAAAGACTGTCATTCATAAAATACCATTAATTTGGTGGATTTTTCAAAAAAGTCATAGAATGTCACCCTCTGTGTGGAAACAGAAGTAGGAATTTGTACAGACAATGTAAATAACGGAGTAATGTGGTTGCCTAATAGCTCTCTCCCTATGTCCTAGCATCTAAGCTTAGAAGTAAACTGCAGGGTTGGTGCAAAAATAAGTGACTAAATATAGATCTGTACTGAGCCTAAACTAGAACAACAACATTAAAAACGAACTGAGATACACAAAACTGGTGCAGTCTTTTGTCTGCTAGGATTGTCGGTCTAAATGTAAACACTAAAGAAAACGAACACCTGTAAACTGAAGGCCACTGGATAACATTTGGAGATAGGCACCTAGTAGACTTTGCTGCGAAACTGAGAGGTGATGACCTTTCGGAGCCCACAAGAAAGGTTCTCACTGACCCTGACCACAACACATTTCTCACGACCTTTCAATTTGCTCTTATTAATTCGCCGACAGAGACAGCAGCAGATTGTATGTTGGTACAGCACGAGCGGTAGAAACTATAAGGCCTGGCGGAGGAGGCGCAGACCATATTAGAAGTTGCACCGGTGTCCAAGGTCAGCAGCATGGGGTAAACATGATAGAAGGTGTTAAGGAGAGGCGATTGGACTATGCTGACTCAGGATTTGTGGGATTGTAAGGTCACTGCTCTCATCAAAACGCTCGCACTCAAAAACCGACGTCTTCAGGGTCGCCGATCACCATGCGTGACCGAGCCCAAACTCGACATACATGTTGAGGTAGGTAATGGTAATCCATCAGGTTGAGTGGTATGTTGGCGTCCGGGAATTTTGCAAGGCATGCAGGACAAGAGGGAGCGGCATCGACGTTGGCTTTGACCACTATTGGGATGCGCATACCTTTGGTATCTTCAATGCAAAGTAACTTATCGAGAAGAGATCCAAGTGCACGGGAGATCTCAGCTTTTAGTAAGGCCAGGGTCATATTGCATAATTTTGAGCCATAGTTTTTTAGCTAAAACAGGTAATCCTGGGTGTATCAACAGGAGTAGTAGGGATTTGCCGATCCTAGGACATTTACCAAATCCTCGAAAACTCATCTTTTACATCTTGTTCCAAAATCAGCAACACTTACCAATAAATCAAAACCCAGTCCATGTAAGCCTAACGCTCCCGAAAGGCCTATAGAGTCTAAATATATAGCCTTATTAGGTAAATACATAGGCTTATCAAATAATTAGATAAATTATTAGGCTAAATATATAGCCTAATAAGGTAATAAGATATATAAATAATCAGTTAAACCCAAAAGCCAAATAGGTAGATACATAGGCTAATGCGGTAGTTAAATTACTTAATCAAATAAGGACATATGCTAATTGAGTACATACATAGGCTAACTAGCTAAACTCATCAGGGAATCAGATAGATGGATGGGCTATTTCAGACACTACAACGGCTAATTAGATAAATAGATAAACTAATTAGGGAAATATATAGGGTAATCAGGTAAATAGTTAGGCTAGTTAGGTATATAAATTGGCCAATCGGGTAAACAATTAGGTTAATTAAGCAAATACATAGGTTAATTAGATAACAAGATAATTATATAATCTAATCAGGTAAAAGGATAGGCTAAACAGGTATGTAAAAAGGCCAATCAGCTAAGCCCATAGGCCAACTAAATAAATACAAAGGCTAATCGGCTAAATACATAGAGTAATAAAATAAGCATATCTGCCAATCTAGTACATACATAGGTTAGCTAGGTAAAGTAATTTTCACACCCATATAAATAGATAGGCCAATTAGGCAAATACATAGGCTAATAAGATAAAAGATAAACTAATTAGTTAAATATATAGGATAAGCAGCTAAATAGATAGACTAATTTAGCACATACATGGGCTAATTAGACAAATAGATAAGCTAATAAGAAAAATATAAAGTGTAATCAGGTAAGCAATTAGGTAACTAGGCAAATACAAAGAGTAATCAGATAAATAGATAAATGAATTAGGTAAATATATAGCCTTATTAAGTAAATAGATAGGCTAGTTAGCTTAATAAATAGGCTTATCAAATAATTAAAAAAATTATTAAGGTAAAGATATAGCCAAATCAGGTAATAAGATATATAAATAGCCCAATCAGTTAAACCTAACATTTAAATAGGTACATACATAGACTAATGCTGTAATTAAATTAACAAATCAAATAAGGACATATGCTAATTGAGTTTATACATAGGCTAACTAGATAAACTCATAGGCAATCAGGTAAATAGATAAGCTAATTAGGACACTACATCGGCTGATTAGATAAATAGATTACCTAATTAGGGAAATATATAGGCTAATCAGTTAAATAGATAGGCTATTCAGATATAGAAATAGCCTAATCAGGTGGGCCCAACAGCCAAAGAAATTAATACATGGGCTAATCCGGTTGATGAATAAACTAATGAAATGAGCATATATGGTAATTAAATACATACATAGGCAAACTAGATAGACTCACCAGGCAATTAGATAAATAGATAGGCTAATTAGGACACTATATCGGCTAATTAGACAAATAGATAAACTAATTAGGGAAATATGCAGTTTAATCAGGTAAATAGTTAGGCTAGTCAGGTATATAACTTGTCCTCTCGGGTAAAAAATTAGGTTAGGTAGGCAAATACATAGGCTAATTAGATAACAAGATAATTATTAATCTAATCAGGTTAAAGGGTAGGCTAGACAGGTATGTAAAAAGGCCAATCAGCCAAGCCCATAGGCCAAATAAATAAATACAAAGGCTAATCCGGTAAATACATAGAGTAATAAAATAAGCATATATAAATAGAGTACACACATAGGCTAACTAGACCAACTTATCAGGAAATCTGGTAAATAGTTAGGCTAATTAGGACACTACATCGAATAATTAGCTAAAGAGATTAACTAATTAGAGAAATAGGTAGTTTAATCAGGTAAATAGTTAGGCTAGTCAGGTATATAACTTGTCCAATCGGATAAAAAAGTAGGTTAATTAGACAAATACATAGGCTAATTAGATAACAAGATAATTATATAATCTAATCAGGTTAAAGGGTAGGCTAAACCGGTATGTAAAAAGGCCAATTAGCTAAGCTTATAGGCCAAATGAATAAATACAAAGGCTTAACCGGTAAATACATAGAGTAATAAAATAAGCATATCTGCCAATCTAGTACATACATAGGTTAACTAGGTAAAGTTATTTGCCCAATCAGGTAAATAGTCATTCTAATTAGGCAAATACATAGGCTAATAAGATAAAAGAATAAAATAATTAGTGAAATATAAAGGCTAGGCAGGTAAATAGATAGACCAATTTAGCAAATAGAGTACATACATAGGCTAACTAGATAAACTCATTAGGAAGTCAGGTAAGTAGATAGCCTAATTAGGACACTAGATTGGCTAATTAGAGAAAAGGATAAACTAATTAGGGAAATATGTAGGTTAATCAGGTAAATAGTTAGGCTAGTCAGGTATATAAATTGTCCAATAGGGTAAAAAAATAGGTTAATTAAGCAAACACATAGGCTAATTAGATAACAAGATAATTATATAATCTAATCAGGTAAAAGGATAGGCTAAACCGGTATGTCAAAAGGCCAATAACCTAAGCCCATAGGCCAAATAAGTAAATACAAAGGGAAATCCGGTAAATAGGCTTATAAAATAAGCATATCTGCCAATCTAGTACATACATAGGTTCACTAGATAAAGTTATTTGCCCAATCAGGTAAATAGATAGGCCAATTAGGCAAATACATAGGCTAATAAGATAAAAGGATAGATTAATTAGTTAAATATATAGGCAAAGCAGGTAAATAGATAGACTAATTTAGCAAATGCATAAGCTAATAAGACAAATAGATAAGCTACTTAGAAAAATATATAGTGTAATCAGGCAAAAAGATATGCTAACTAGGCAAATACATAGAGTAATCAGATAAATAGATAAATGAGTTAGGTAAATATATAGCCTTAGTAAGTAAATAGATAGGCTAGTTAGCTTAATACATAGGCTTATCAAATAATTAAATAAATTATTAAGGTAAATATATAGCATAATCAGGTAATTAAAATGTATAAATAGCCCAATCAGTTAAACCTAACAGCCAAATTGCTATATACATAAACTAATGCTGTAATTAAATTAACCAATCAAATAAGGACATATCCTAATTGAGTACATACATAGGCTAACTAGATAAACTCATCAGGGAATCAGGTAAAGAGATAGGCTAATTAGGACACTACAACGGCTAATTAGATAAATAGATAAAGTAATTAGGGAAATATATAGGTTAATCAGGTAAATAGTTAGGCTAGTCAGGTATATAAATTGGCCAATCGGGTAAACAATTAGGTTAATTAGGCAAATACATAGGCTAATTAGATAACAAGATAATTATATAATCTAATCAGGTGAAAGCTTAGGTTAGACAGGTATGTAAAAAGGCTAATCAGCTAAGCCCATAGGCCAAATAAATAAATACAAAGGCTAATCCGGGAAATCCATAGACTAATAAGATAAGCATATCTAAATAGAGTACACACATAGGCTAACTAGATCAACTTATCAGGAAATCTGGTAAATAGATAGACTAATTAGGACACTACATCGGCTAATTAGGTAAACAGATTAACTAATTAGAGAAATATGTAGTTTAATCAGGTAAATAGTTAGGCTAGTCAGGTATATAAATTGTCCAATCGAGTGAAAAATAGGTTAATTAAGCAAATACATAGGCTAATTAGATAACAAGATAATTATATAATCTAATCAGGTAAAAGGATAGGCTAAACCGGTATGTCAAAAGGCCAATAAGCTAAGCCCATAGGCCAAATAAGTAAATACAAAGGGAAATCCGGTAAATGGGGTTATAAAATAAGCATATCTGCCAATCTAGTGCATACATAGGTTAACTAGATAAAGTTATTTGCCCAATCAGGTAAATAGATAGGCCAATTAGGCAAATACATAGGCTAATAAGATAAAAGGATAGACTAATTAGTTAAATATATAGGCTAAGCAGGTAAATAGATAGACTAATTTAGCAAATCCATATGCTAATAAGACAAATAGATAAGCTTCTTAGAAAAATATATAGTGTAATCAGGTAAACAGATAGGCTAACTAAGCAAATACATAGAGTAATCAGATAAATAGATAAATGAATTAGGTAAATATATAGCCATATTAAGTAAATAGATAGGCTAGTTAGCTTAATGCATGGGCTTATCAAATAATTAGATAAATTATTAAGGTAAATATATAGGCAAATCAGGTAATAAGATATATAAATAGCCCAATCAGTTAAACCTAACAGCCAAATAGGAAGATACATAGACTAATGCTGTAATTAAATTAACCAATCAAATAAGGACATATTCTAATTGAGTTTATACATAGGCTAACTAGATACACTCATAGGCAATCAGGTAAATAGATAAGCTAATTAGGACACTACATCGGCTGATTAGATAAATAGATTACCGAATTAGGGAAGTATATTGGCTAATCAGTTTAATAGATAGGCTAGTCAGATATAGAAATAGCCTAATCAGGTGGCCCAACAGCCGAAGAAATTAATACTTGGGCTAATCCGGTTGATGAATAAACTAATGAAATGAGCATATATGGTAATTAAATACATACATAGGCAAACTAGATAGACTCACCAGGCAATTAGACAAATAGATAAACTAATTAGGGAAATATGTAGTTTAATCAGGTAAATAGTTAGGCTAGTCAGGTATATAACTTGTCCTATCGCGTAAAAAATTAGGTTAGCTAGGCAAATACATAGGCTAATTAGATAACAAGATAATTATATAATCTAATCAGGTTAAAGGGTAGGCTAAACCGGTATGTAAAAAGGCCAATTAGCTAAGCCCTTTGGCCAAAAAAATAAATACAAAGGCTAATCCGGTAAAAACATAGAGTAAAAAAATGAGCATATCTGCCAATTTAGTACATTCATAGGTTAACTAGGTAAAGTTTTTTGCTCAATCAGGTAAACAGACATTCCAATTAGGCAAATACATAGGCTAATAAGGTAAAAGAATGAACTAATTAGTGAAATATAAAGGCTAGGCAGGTAAGTAGACCAATTTAGCAAATAGAGTACATATATAGGCTAACTAGATAAACTCATTAGCAAATCAGGTAAAAAAATAGCCGAATTAATACATAGGCTTATCATATAATTAGATAAATTATTAAGGTAAATATATAGCCTAATCAGGTTATAAAATATATAAATAGCCCAATCAGTTAAACCTAACATCCAAATAGGTAGATACATAGACTTATGCTGTAATTAATTTAACCAATCAAATAAGGACATATGCTAATTGAGTACATACATAGGCTAACTAGATAAACTCATCAGGGAATCGGGTATAGAGATAGGCTAATTAGGACACTACAACTGCTAATTAGATAAATAGATAAACTAATTAGGGAAATATATAGGTTAATCAGGTAAATAGTTAGGCTAGTCAGGTATATAAATTGGCAAATCGGCTAAACAATTAGGTTAATTAGGCAAATACATAGGCTAATTAGATAACAAGATAATTATATAATCTAATCAGATGAAAGCTTAGGTGAGACAGGTATGTAAAAAGGCCAATCAGCTAAGCCGATAGGCCAAATAAATAAATACAAAGGCTAATCCGGTAAATACATAGAGTAATAAAATAAGCATATCTGCTAATCTAGTACATACATAGGTTAACTAGGTAAGGTTATTTGCTCAATCAGGTAAATAGATAGGCCAATTAGGCAAATACATAGGCTAATAAGATAAAAGGATAAACTTATTAGTTAAATAGATAGGCTAAGCAGGTAAATAGATAGACTAATTTAGCAAATACATTGGTTAATTAGACAAATAGATAAGCTAATTAGAAAAGTATAAAGTGTAATCAGGTAGGCCGATAGGCTAACTAGGCAAATACATAGAGTAATCACATAAATAGATAAATGAATTAGGTAACTAATAACTAATTGGGAAATAGTTAGAGTAATCAGGTATGTAAATGGGCAAACCTGATAAGCCCCTCAGGTAATCAGATAAAAATATAGGCTAATTAGGCAAAGACATAGGCTAACTAGATAAATAGATCAACTTATTAGGAAATATTAAAGTCTAATCGGGTAAATAGTTAGCAGTCAGGTAAAAAAAGAGGTTAATTCGGCAAATACATAGACTATCTTGATAACAGAACAAATTAGTTACATAAAAATATAATTTAATCATGTGTATGAATAGACCGAACAGGTAAGCCCAACAGCCATATAATTAAATACATAGGCTACTCCGGTAAATAAATACACAAATTAAATAAGCCTATATGCTTAATTAGTACATACATGGATTAATCAGGTAAAGTAATCAGGTAATCAGGTATATAGGCAAGCCAATTAGCGAATTCATAAGCTAATCAGATAAATAGAAATACTAATTAAGAAAATATATAGGCTAATCAGGTAAAGAGATACGATAATCACACATATAAATATGCTAGCTAGGTAAACCCAACAGGCATTTAAGTAAATATATAGGCTAATTTGGCAAAGACAGGCTAATTAGATAAAACGATAAACTAATGAGATAAATATATAATATAATCAGGTAAATAGGTAAGTTAAAAAGGTATGTTTATAGGCCAATCAGGTGAAACCAAGAGCCAAATAAGTACATACATAGGCTATTCAAATAAATACAAACAAAGGTTAATCAGGTAAAGTTATCAGGCATTCAGGTAAATTGATAGGGCAATTACGCAAGTACGGAGGGCAAACTAATTAGGTAAATATATAGGCTAATCAGGTAAATAGAAAGGCTAATTAGGCAAATACATAGGCTAATCGGATAAATAAATAAACTAAAGAGGAAAATATATACTGTCTTCAAGTAAATACTTAAACTATTCGGCTATATAAATCGGCAAAACAAGTAAACCCATGAGGCTATCAGGTAAATAGGTAGGCTAATTAGGCAAAGACATAGGCTGATTAGATAAAGAGGTAAACTAATTAGGAAAGTATGTAGTCTAATAAGCTGAATAGTTAGGCTAGATAGGTATATAAATAGGCATAGCAGGCAAGCCTAACAGCCAAATAAATGAATACAAAGGCTATTTAAATAAATAGATAGAGTAATTAGATGAATATATAGGCTAATCAGTTAAATAGATAGGCTAGTCAGATATATAAATAGCCTAATCAGGTGGGCCCAACAGCCGAAGAGGTTACTACATGGGCTAATCCACTTTGATAAATAACCTAATGAAATAAGCATATATGGTAGTTAAGTACATACATAGGCAAACTAGATAGACTCATCAGGCATTTAAGAAAATAGATAGGCTAATAAGGACACTATATCGGTTAATTATAGAAAAAGATTAACTAATTAGGGAAATATATAGGTTAATCAGCTAAATAGGTAGGCTAGACAGGTATGTAAATTGTCCAATCGGGTAAAAAAGTAGGTTACATAGGCAAATACATAGGCTAATTAGATAACAAGATAATTATATAATCTAATCAGGTAAAAGGATGGGCTAAACCGGTATGTAAAGAGGCCAATTAGCTAAGCCCATAGGCCAAAAAAATAAATACAAAGGCTAATCCGGTAAAAACATAGAGTAATAAAATGAGCATATCTTCCAATCTAGTACATACATAGGTGAACTAGGTAAAGTTATTTGCTTAATCAGGTAAATAGACTTTCCAATTAGGCAAATACATAGGCTAATAAGATAAAAGAATAAACTAATTAGTAAAATATAAGGGCTGGGCAGGTAAATAGATAGACCAATTTAGCAAATAGAGTACATACATAGGCTAACTAGATAAACTCATTAGGAAATCAGGTAAAAAGATAGCCGAATTAGGACACTAGATTGGCTAATTAGATAAAGAAATAAACTAATTAGGGAAATATGCAGGTTAATCAGGTAAATAAGTAGGCTAGTCAGGTATATAAATTATCCAATCGGGTGAAAAATAGGTTAATTAAGCAAATACATAGGCTAATTAGATAACAAGATAATTATATAATCTAATCAGGTAAAAGGATAGGCTAAACCGGTATGTCAACAGGCCAAGGAGATAAGGCCATAGGCCAAGTAACTAGATACAAAGGGAAATCCGGTAAATATGGTAATAAAATAACCATATCTGCCAATCTCGTACATACATAGGTTAACTAGGTAAAGGTATTTGCCCAATCAGGTAAATAGATAGGCAATTTAGGCCAATACATAGGCTAATAAAATAAAAAGATAGACTAATTAGTTAAATATATAGGCAAAGAATGTAAATAGATAGACTAATTTAGCAAATGCATAGGCTAATAAGACAAATAGATAAGCTACTTAGAAAAATATATAGTGTAATCAGGTAAACAGATAGTCTAACCAGGCAAATACATAGAGTAATCAGATAAATAGATAAATAAATTAGGTAAATATATAGCCTTATTAAGTAAATAGATAGGCTAGTTAGCTTAATACATAGGCTTATCAAATAATTAGATAAATTATTAAGGTAAATATATAGCCTAATCAGGTAATAAAATATATAAATAGCCCAATCAGTTAAACCTAACAGCCAAATAGGTATATACATAGACTAATGCTGTAATTAAATTAACCAATCAAATAAGGACATATGCCAATTGAGTACATACATAGGCTAACTAGATAAACTCATAGGCAATCAGGTAAATAGATAAGCTAATTAGGACACTACATCGGCTAATTAGATTAATAGATTACCTAATTAGGGAAATATATAGGCTAATCAGTTAAATAGATAGGCTAGTAAGATATAGAAATAGCCTAGTCAGGTGGGTTCAACAGCCGAAGAGGTTAATACATGGGCTAATCCGGTTGATGAATAAACTAATAAAATGAGAATATATGGTAATTAAGTACATACATAGGCAAACTAGATAGACTCACCAGGCAATTAGATAAATAGATAGGCTAATTAGGACACTATATCGGCTAATTAGACAAATAGATGAACCAATTAGGGAACTATATAGGTTAATAAGGTAAACAGTTAGGCTAGTCCGGTATATAAATTGGCCAATCTAGTAAAATATTAGGTTAATTAGGCAAATACATAGGCTAATTAGATAACAAGATAATTATATAATCTAATCAGGTAAAAGGATAGGTTAGACAGGTATGTAAAAAGACCATTCAGCTAAGCCCATAGGCCAAATAAATAAATACAAAGGCTAATCCGGTAAATACATAGAGTAATAAAATAAGCATATCTAAATAGAGTACACACATAGGCTAACTAGATCAACTTATCAGGAAATCTGGTAAATAGATAAGCTAATTAGGACACTAAATCGGCTAATTAGCTAAACAGATTAACTAATTAGGGAAATATGTAGTTTAATCAGGTAAATACCTAGGCTAGTCAGGTATATAAATTGTCCAATCGGATAAGAAAGTAGGTTAATTAGACAAATACATAGGCTAATTAGATAACAAGATAATTATATAATCTAATCAGGTTAAAGGGTAGGTTAAACCGGTATATAAAAGAGCCAATAAGCTAAGCTTATAGGCCAAATAAATAAATACAAAGGCTAAACCGGTAATTACATAGAGTAATAAAATAAGCATATCTGCCAATCAAGTACATACATATGTTAACTAGGTAAAGTTATTTGCCCAATCAGGTAAATAGGTAGGCCAATTAGGCAAATACATAGTGCTAATAAGATAAGAGGATAGAGTAACTAGTTAAACATATAGGCTAACCAGGTAAATAGATAGACTAATTTAGCAAATGCATAGGCTAATACGACAAATAGATAAGCTACTTTGAAAAATATATAGTGTAATCAGGTAAACAGATGGGCTAACTAGGCAAATACATAGAGTAATCAGATAGATAAATGAATTAGGTAAATATATATTTATATATAAATAGATAAATGAATTAGGTAAATATATAGCCTTATTAAGTAAATAGATAGGCTAGTTAGCTTAATACATAGGCTTATCAAATAATTAGATAAATTATTAAGGTAAATATATAGCCTAATCAGGTAATAAAATAAATAAGTAGCCCAATCACTTAAACCTAACAGCCAAATAGGTATACACATAGACTAATGCTGTAATTAAATTAACCAATCAAATAAGGACATATGCTAATTGAATACATACATAGGCTAACTAGATAAACTCATCAGGGTATCAGGTAAAGAGATAGGCTAATTAGGACACTACGACGGCTAATTAGATAAGTAGATAAACTAAATAGGGAAATATATAGGTTAATCAGGTAAATAGTTAGGCTAGTCAGGTATATAAATTGGCATAACGGGTAAACAATTAGGTTAATTAGGCAAATACATAGGCTAATAAGATAACAAGATAATTATATAATCTAATCAGATGAAAGCTTAGGTTAGACAGGTATGTAAAAAGGCTAATCAGCTAGGCCCATAGGCCAAATAAATAAATACAAAGGCTAATCCGTTAAATACATAGAGTAATAAAATAAGCATATCTGCCAATCTAGTACACACATAGGTTAACTAGGTAAAGTTTTTTGCCCAATGAGGTAAATAGACTTTCCAATTAGGCAAATACATAGGCTAATAAGATAAAAGAATAAAATAATTAGTGAAATATAAGGGCTAGGCAGGTAAATACATAGACCAATTTAGAAAATAGAGTACATACATAGGCTAACTAGATAAACTCATTAGGAAATCAGGTAAAGAGATAGCCTAATTAGGACACTAGATTGGCTAATTAGATAAAAAGATAGACTAATTAGGGAAATATGTAGGTTAATCAGGTAAATAGTTAGGCTAGTCAGGTATATAAATTGTCCAATCGGGTAAAAAATATGTTAATTAAGCAAATACATAGGCTAATTAGATAACAAGATAATTATATAATCTAATCAGCTAAAAGGATATGCTAAACCGGTATGTCAAAAGGCCAATGCGCTAAGCCCATAGGCCAAATAAGTAAATACAAAGGGAAATCCGGTAAATGAGGTAATAAAATAAGCATATCTGCCAATCTAGTACATACATAGGTTAACTAGGTAAAGTTATTTGCCCAATCAGGTAAATAGATAGGCCAATTAGGCAAATACATAGGCTAATAAGATAAAAAGATAAACTAATTAGTTAAATATATAGGCTAAGCAGGTAAATAGATAAACTAATTTAGTAAATGCATAGGCTAATAAGACAAATAGATAAGCTACTTAGAAAAATATATAGTGTAATCAGATAAACAGATGGGCTAACTAGGCAAATACATAGAGTAATCAGATAAATAGATAAATGAATTAGGTAAATATATAGCCTTATTAAGTAAATAGATAGGCTAGTTAGCTTAATACATAGGCTTATCAAATAATTAGATAAATTATTAAGGTAAATATATAGCATAATCAGGTAATAAAATATATACATAACCCAATCAGTTAAACCTAACAGCCAAATAGGTATATACATAGACTAATGCTGTAATTAAATTAACCAATCAAATAAGGACATATCCTAATTGAGTACACACATAGGCTAACTAGATAAACTCATCAGGGAATAAGGTAAGGAGATAGGCTAATTAGGGCACCACAACGGCTAATTAAATAAATAGATAAACTAATTAGGGAAATATATAGGTTAATCAGGTAAATAGTTAGGCTAGTCAGGTATATAAATTGGCCAATCGGGTAAGCAATTAGGTTAATTAGGCAAATACATAGGCTAATTAGATAACAAGATAATTATATAATCTAATCAGGTAAAAGGATAGGCTAAACAGGTATGTAAAAAGGCCAAGGAGCTACGCTTATAGGCCAAATAAATAAATACAAAATCTAATCCGGTAAATAGAGTAGTAAAATAAGCATATCTGCCAATCTAGTACATACATAATTTAACTAGGTAAGGTTATTTGCCCAATTAGGTATTAGATAGGCCAATTAGGCAAATACATACGCTAATAAGATAAAAATATAGACTAATTAGTTAAATATATAGGCTAAGCAGGTAAATAGATAGACTTATTTAGCAAATACAAGGGCTAATTAGACAAATAGATAAGGTAATTAGGAAATATATAGTGTAATCAGTTAAACAGATAGGCTAACCAGGCAAATACATAGAGTAATCAGATAAATAGATAAATTAGGTAGGTAATTAATAACTGATTGAGGAAATAGTTAGAGTAATCAGGTATATAAGTGGGCAAATGGGATAAATCCCTCAGGTTATCAGGTAAGAATATAGGCTAATTAGGCAAAGACATAGGCTAATTAGGTAAATAGATTAACTCATTAGGAAAATTTAAAGTCTAATCGGTTAAATAGTTGGCAAAGTCAGGTAAAAAATAGGTTAATTTGGCAAATACATAGACTATCTTGATAACAGAACAAACTAGTTACATAAAAATATAATTTAATCAGGTAAAAGAATAGACCGAACAGGTAAGCCCAACAGCAATATACTTATAGCTACTTATACACATATACAGCCACACTTACTACAGCTACTCAACTGACTAAGCATACTATAGCTACTAAACTGACTACAACTAATACAGCTACTACACTTACTATACTTACTACACTTATTACAGATACTAAATTTACTACATTTATTACAGATGCTACAGCTACTACACTTCCTATAGCTACTACAGCTGCTACACTTAATACAGCTACTACAGCTACTAATTGTATTACAGCTTCTAACACTAATATAATTACTCTAGCTAATACAGCATCTACAGCTACTACACGAACTACAGTTACTACATTTACTTGACTTACTACACATAATAGAGTTACTACACTTACTACACCTACTACAGCTACCACACTTACTACACTTACTTCAGCTATTACTATTACCATTGTTACTACATCTACTACACTTTATACACTTATTACAGATACTACAGGTGATAAACTTATTACAACTACTAAAGCAAACTACACTTACTGCAGCTACTAGAGCAACTACAGCTACCACACTTACTACACTTACGACATTTACTACACTTACTACACATACTAGAGCCACTGCACTTACTACAACTACTAGACTTACTATACTTACTTAACTTATTCCAGATACTACACTTAATAGACTAAATAGGGCTACTACACATACTACACTTACTACAGCTAGTTCACTTACTACACCTACTTTAGCTACTACATTTACTATACTTACTAAACTTACTACACTTACTACAGATACTACAGCTACTACAATTACTAAACGTAAATAAAGCTACTACACTTACTACACTTACTATAACTTATTGGAGATAGTACAGCTACTACACTTACTAAAGCTACTACAGCTACTACACTTACAACAGGTACTACAGCTAACACACTTACTACATGTACTAGAGCTACTACACTTACTTCAGCCACTACACTTACTAAAGCTACTACAGCTACTACACTTATGACAGCTACGACCGCTACTACACTTACTACACTAGCTACACATACAGCTACTATATTTAATATACTAGAGCTACTACACTTACGAAACCTACTACAGCTACTAAACTTACCATACTTACTACACTTATTACAGATGGTACACTTACTTCGGATCCCACAGCTACTACACTTATTACAGCTATTACAGCTACTACACTTACTACAGCTACAAACGCAGCTAGACTTACTACAGCTACTAAACGTACTATACTTACTTTAACTACTGCATCTACTATACTTACTTAATTATCTACACTTACAACACTTACTACAGATACTACATCTGCTACACTTATTAGAGCTACTACAGCTACTACAATTACTACAGCTACTAGAGCATCTACAGCTACTACACTTACTACTTTTACTACATTTACTACACATATAAGAGCTACTACATTCACAACTGATATTATAGCTTATACAGTTACTGCAGCTCCTACAGCTACTACATTTACTAAAGCAACGATAGCAGCTACAGCTTATACACTTACTACACTTACTACAGCTACTAAACTTACTTCACTTACTAAAGCTACCTCACTTCATACACTTACTTTAACTTCTACATTTACTATGCCTAATAAATCTACTACACTTACTAGACTTATAACAGATACTACAGCTAGATCACCTATTACAGCTACTAAAGCTACTACACGTACTACAGTTCTCAACTTAGTAGTTATAAAAGCTAGTTCACTTACTAATCTTACTTTAGGTACTACATTTTCTATACTTACTACGTCTAATACACTCACTACAGCTATATAACTTACTACACATACCACATATACTACACTTACTAATCATATTTAGCTACTACACTTAATACACCTAATACAGCTAAAGCAACTACAGCTACCACACTTACTACACTTACTACATTTACTACACTTACTACACATACTAGAGCTACTACACTTACTACAACTACTAGACTTACTATAATTACTTAACTTTCTCCAGATACTAAACTTAATAGAGTTAATAGGGCTACTACACATACTACACTTACTACAGCTAGTTCACTTACTACACTTTCTTTAGCTACTACATTTACTATACTTACTAAACCTACTACAATTACTACAGATACTACATTTATTACACTCACTACAGCTATTAAAGCTACTTCACTTACTACAGCTACAACTACCTACTACAGTTATTACAGCTACTCAACTTACTAAACTTATTAAAGCTAATTCACTTACTACACTTCTTTTAGCCATTACATTTACTATACTTACTACATCTACTACACTTACTACACTTACTAGAGCTACTACAGTTTTCAAACTTACTACTGCTAATACACTTACTACACTCAAAAAATATACTATCTTACTACACTTACTACAGCGCCTTCAATTGCCACAGTTACTACAGCTACTACACTTACTACAATCATTACAGATACTACACTTACTACAGTCACTACAGCTACTACACTTACTAAACTTACTAAACTTACTTTAATTTCTACAGCTACCACACTTACCACACATTTGCTATAATTACTACACATACTACACTTACAACATCAACTAAACTTACTACACATACTGCAGCTGCTACACGTACAACAATCACTACACCTACTACACTTACTACAGCCACGACACATACTACAGCCACTACAGCTACTACAACTATTACACTTACCACAGCTACTAGAGTTAGTAGACTTACAAGAGCTACAACACTTACTACAGTTACTAAAGCTACTCAACTTGCTACAGGTTCTTTAGCTACTTTCTATACGTACTACATCTACTATACTTACTACACTTACTACAGATACTACAGATACTACAAATATAACACTTGGTAAAGCTACTAAACTTACTACAGCCACGATAGATACTAATGCTACTAGAGCTACTTCAGATACTACACTTACTACAGTTACTAGAGCTACTACAACTACTACATTTACTATAATAACTACACTTATTACACTTACTACACTTTCTACAGCAACTACACTTAAAACAATCAATAAAGCTATTATACTTGCTACACTCATTACAGCTATTAGACTTGCTACACTTACCACAGCTACTAAAGTTACTAGAGCTCCTAGAGCTACTACACTTACTACACTTACTACAGCTACTACAAATACTGCAGTTATTGAACTTACTATACGTCTACAGCTACTACACTTACTTCAGCTACTGCACTTACTACACCTACTACACTTACTACAGCTACTACACTTACTACAGCTACTACAACTACTACACTTACTACATCTACCACACTTACTAAAGCTAACACACTAACAACACTTAATACATCTAATACATTTAATACACCTACTACAGCTCTTAGACTTAATACAGATACTGCAGTCACTACACTTATTACAGCTACAAAAGCTACTACGCTTACCACAGCTACTAGAGCAATTACAGCTACTACAGCAACTACAGATACCACAGCAACTACAGCTACTACACTTACTACACATACAACAACTACTACAGCTCTTACACTTACTACAGCTACTAGAGCTGCTACACCTACTAGAGCTACTACCTTTACTCCATTTACTATAATATTTACACTTACTACACTTACTACAGCTGCTACACTTACTACAGATACTACAGCTACTACAATTTTTAAAGCTACTACAGCTACTAAACTTACTAACGCTACTACAGCTAGTACACTTACTACGGCTACTACACTTTCTAAACATTAACTACACTTCCTGCACTTTCTAAACGTACTACAGCTACTAAATTTACTAGAGCTACTACAGCTAGTAAACTTTTTACAGCTACTATAGCTACTACACTTACTACAGTTACTAAACTTACTACACTTACTTTAGCTACTATCATTACTATATTTACTACATCTACTACACTTACTACAGATAGTACAGCTACAACATTTATTACAGCTATTAAAGCTACTACACTTACTACAGCTACTAGAGCAACTACAGCTACTATACTTACTATACGTACGACATCTACTACACTTCCTGCACATACTAGAGCAAGTACACTTACTACAGATACTACAGCTAAAACATTTACTTCAGCTACTACAGCTACTACACTTACCACAGCTACTACTAGCTACTAATCTTACTACAGCTAGTCAACTTACTAAATTTGTAAAAGCTTATTCACTTACTACACTTACTTAAGCTACTACATTTCCTATACTTACTACATCTACTACACTTAGTGCACTTATTATTACTGGTAAACTTAGTAAACATACTACAGATACTATAGCTACAACACCAGCTAAAGCTACTACAGCAACTACACTTACTAAAGCTACTACACATACTAAACATACTACCGCTACTAAACATACTACACCTAATACACCTACTACACTTACTATACCTCCTACTCTTATTACAGATACTTCACTTAGTATATTTACTACAGATAATACTGCGACTACACTTACTAAAGATACTACAGCTACTACGCTTACTACGGGCACTACCGCTACAACACTTAATATAGCTGCTATAGCTAGTACACTTACTTCAGCAACTAAACTTACTACACTTATTAAAGCTACTTCATTTAGTACACTTAAGATAGCTACTATATTTTCTATACTTACTACATCTACTACACTTACTACACATACTACTGCTAGTAAGCTTAGTATACTACTACAGATATTACAGCTACTACACTTTCTAAAGCTACAACAGCTTCTAAACTTGCTACAGGTACTACAGCTACTACACTTACTAATGCTACTACACTTACTAAACATACTTTAGCTACTAAACTTACTACACTTAGTACACCTACTTCACTAACTATACTTACTACACTAGTTAAAGATAGTACACGTACTACATTTACTACAGATACTACAGCTACCAGACTTACTAAAGCTACAACAGCTACTACACTTATTACCGCTACAAGAGCTACTACACTTAACATAGCTACTACAACTACTACACTTAATTTAGAAACTAAATTTACTAAACTTATTTAAGATAGTTTACTTACTACACTTAGTATAGCTACCATATTTTCTATATTTACTACATCTACTAGACTTACTACAGATACCACAGCTTTTACACTTATTACAGCTACTACAGCTACTACACTTACTACTGCTACAAGAGCAACCACAGATACTACACTTACTACACTTACTACATTTACAACACTTGATACACATACTAGAGCTACTACACTTACTAGTTGACCAGGGATATCCAGCAGAATTTGTCTCGCGTGAATTTTTTAGAGCAGCAGGCATTCCCAGATATGACTTACTTAAAGCCAAAAAGAGGGATTCCAAAAAGATTTTTCCTTTTGTTCTCACTTATAACCCGAATTTACCATCTATTAATGGGTTAATTAAAAAATATCTTTATCTTTTGCTCTCGTCCCCAAAACTTAAGGAGTTTTTTCCACGGAATTCTATTATTCCATCCTTTTGCAGGGCTAAGAACCTCAAAGAAATTCTGGCACCTTTTAAGGGTAGAAAGACCTTGTCTCCATCAATTGAAATGCCAGAGGCGGGATGTTTCACTTGTGATAAAACCAGATGCGATCTTTGTAAGAACTTCTTTGTCAACTCCCAAACTTTTTCTAGCGCACAAACTGGAAAAACGTATTTTGTTCGACAGAAACTCTCATGCAATTCATCCAATGTGACCTATTTGGTTCATTGCAAGAAATGTAATCTCCAGTATGTAGGCTCGACTACAACGGAATTTAAAGTGAGATTTAGGAATCACAAATCTTCTATGAAAGCAAAGAAAAAAACTTGCGAAGTCGCGATACATTTCAACCGAACTCCACACGTGCTATCGGACTTTACATTTCAATGTATTGACCAAATACAAACCAGTACGTCCAAAAATACTTAAAATTTACTAATTACGAAAGAAACATACTGGAGTGCGCAGCTATTCTCTCTTTCACCTTTTGGGTTAAACAAAAGAAATGAATTTCATTCTACAAATCGCATCCACTATACTTAATTCTAGCGGACTTAAGGCAATGGTTTGGGATTTTCTTGAGTTACATTTTTATCGCTGAAATTTTTAATCAATCGTTGTATGTATACTGAATAAATAATTATGGTCGTTACTTGTAGTCGTTCCAGCGCTCAGGGGCCCCCCTTTGGGGATTCTGTTATTATTTTGGGCTAGCTGGGTCATTCAAAGGCTCCAGGTTGGGAAATTATTACTCATTGTTTAACGGCCCTCCTTGGGGATTTTGTTATGATACTGGTATGTGAGATGTTGCAGAGGCCCCTGCTGGGGAACCTGTTGCGCTGTGGCAATTACATAACTTTTGTTACTAGTTTAATTGTTTCTAATCTAATTTGCTGTGGCTGTTTTACGCTTTTTGCGCACCTATTGTTTTTTACCATTTGGTATGTATTTTTTTTATCATTCATTTGTTGTGTAAATCGTATTTAAGTTGGGAACTGTCCATACACTGTTTGTAACTGACGAAGGTCGAGAGACCGAAACGTTTTATAAAGTTTTATCTATTGTTTAATATCCTTTTTTAAGGCAAAAGTTGCCCATTTTCGGTCATTTTCTAACCTGTTTATAATATTGTTTACCGAATCGGGACTGTGAATCCTTGTGATCCTTTTGGTTTACATCTTTGTTGGCTCGGGAAGCATTTTTAACCGTCTTCTTATATATATATATATATATATACATATACATATACATATACATATACATATACATATATATACATATACATATATAAAAACTCTCGGCTCGATTTACTCGGGCTTGCGAGCCACGTGGTCTGACCGAAGGCGACACGATTAGTAACCTCGCTTCGCGAGGAATTATTTCCGCCCTGGAAAGATTTCTTGGATTAGAAGTTGCGAATGTAGGGAGGCAATTTTTTGCAGATATGGAGTCAAACTTAAAGTCGAACCCAAAACGCTTCTGGTCGATTCTGAAAGTGAAATCAAAACACAAAAACGTCGCTGAAACGATTACCTTGGCAACTAGTGACAACTCAAGAGTAAAGGCCCCCACTCCAAGCGAAGTTGCAGAACTTTTCAACTAGTATTTTGTGTCGGTATTTGCGTCTGATCAGGGAACTCCGGCCCCTGAGACGGAGAATGGTCAGTTACCAGACCCAGACCTCTTCTTGACTGATGTAATTCTCTCAGTTTCCGAAGTTGAACTAACCCTGCTTAATCTTGATGCCAGTAAAGCTACTGGACCAGACGAATTACCTGCCAAACTTTTGAAAGAAACAGCTGAAGTGATAGCACCCTCGCTTACCGAACTGTTTAACAAGTCGCTTAGGTTGGGCTGTCTGCCGGAGGACTGGAAACTAGCGAGCATCGTTCCTGTTTTCAAATAAGATAATATAGAACAAGCGGAAAACTACAGAACGATCTAGCTACTTTCTATTGTTTCCAAAGTCATGGAGAGGTGCTTATTCAATGCTATTAGGGACCATGTTTTCAATCTTATCAGCGCATGTCAGCATGGCTTCGTAGCTGAACCGTCTTGTGTAACCAAGCTTGTTGAAGTTCTAGACCAAATCGGCACAAAGCTGGATAGAGGAGGTCAAGTCGACATAATGTACCTGGGCATGTCAAAAGCCTTTGACACAGTAAACCACGCAAAACTCCTAAGAGAAGCTACACCTGTATGGTTTTGGGAGGAACCTGCTAACATGGCTAGAATCTTACCTGTACAACCGCTTCCAGCGAGTGACTATACTGGGCGCAAGATCTAGCCCCTTACCTGTAACTTCAGGGGTCCCACAGGGATCGATCCTAGGCCCATGTTGTTCCTACTGTATGTGAACTCTTTGCCAAATGCTGTTAGATCAAGTAAGATTGCCGCCTTTGCCGATGACACAAAGATTCTCAAAGAAATAACATCAACGTGCGATGCAGAACAACTTCAGGAGGACCTATCTAACCTGGTCACGTGGTCAGATTCTGCTAACCTAAACTTTAACTTTAGCAAATGCAAAGAGCAGCGCATCACTAGGAAACTTAAACCCGTTATCTTTGCCTATCAAATGGCCGGCTCTCAACTTGAAGTTGTCTGTGCCGAGAAAGATCTTGGTGTTTTCATCAGGGATAACCTCACGTGGAATAAGCAGGTCAATGCGCAATGCACTAAGGGCAGCAGGCTCCTGGGAAATATACGGAGAAACACTAGACTCGTCAAAAGTATTACGGTTAGACGTTCAGCATACCTTACCCTAGTAAGATCCCACCTTGGCTATGCCACGCAAGTCTGGACTCCGCAGTCAATAGACCTGATTCGAAAGCTCGAGCGTGTCCAGAGGCGCTCCACTAAGTATATCTTGGATCTACCATTCACTTGTGACTAAGCATATGGGGACAGACTAATGAATGTTAACATGTTACCAATCTCCTATTGGCACGAGTTCTTAGTTATGACTTTCTTTTTCAAAGTTGTAACTGGATCATTTAGAATTAGGCCCTCTGTTATCCCGCAAGTCCTAGTTACTCGCACTACCAGATCTAATAGCAACCGTAATGTCACTCATTTTATTTCAAGGAAATGTAATACCGTCACTTTTCAGAGATCCTTTCTTAATAGAACCACCAGAATCTGGAACACGTCAGCAAATGATTTTCAACTTTCATGCAACCTTCAGATCAGCCAATTCAAATCCATCATGTGCAAGTTCTACTTGGATGCTTTAGAACGTAACTATGACCCAGAAAACCCACGATCCTGGAAAACAATCTGTGCGTCATGTAACGCTTCACGTAACGTGTCTGTCAATCTCCGTTGTTGTTTTTAATTGTCTCATGTTAGTTTGACTGTTTCTTACATATCTTTTAAGCTCAGGGACCACTGTAATTGGCTCACCGCTGTTGTGGCACCCCTGCCTATTAAGTATCTACTTGTTTCATTGTTTATTAATAGGCGAAGCTAATAAAACAAAAATTAAAATTAACGATGATTTCCCGCCATATATGTCCAGGTCCTGCTACAATAAAATTCCAGGAGTTTCTTAGGAAAATAGAGTTCGATAGAGTGGTCTAGGCAACAGCAAGAGTCAGTTCGACGTTTGAAAAGAGGAAAGGAAACGACAAAAATTCCATCCTTTAAATGCCCGCAAACGCGACGTGAGCTAAAAAAGAAAAAAAACTTGCGAAGACGAACCACGAAAAGGGCCCAGCAAATCGCTGTTTCAGACGCACATGGACAAAGCTTCCAAAACTCGACTACGTCCAGTAATTCTTCTTTCACCCTTGGCAAAGGCGACGGGAAGAAACGAAAACAGACAACACCATCAAAACAAGACGAAATTCTTTTGGAGTCTGGTTTGTGAAACCCAGTGGTATTTGCCGAAATTTAAGCAATGACACCTAATAATATATAATATATACTAGAAATACGACTCCCGTAAAACCTCGCGAAGAACTCGTAATTGTTTTTCCTGAGGGATAAAACCCCAATTTATGTATTTACTTATTATTATATCATTAGAACTTTTTGTATTTTCTCATTTCTTGTATTTATGATTATTATTATTATTATTATTATTATTGTATTATTATTATTATTATAATTACTGGTATTGATATTATTATTATTGCTATTTTTTTATGTTTAACATAATATACTGTTATGGGGTGGGGGTGTATGTCCTAATCTGGGAAAAGGTTCCTCTGCTGCTACAAGCAATACAGTTTTCTTCTGAATAGGGTTTGTATCAGAGGTGGTAAAAATTACTCAACTCTGAACAATACCATTTCTTCTTTTAGGTTTAGAATCTAGTCATGGTTGCCACAGCCACAGCAACTTGAAATTCCCTGACTTTCCCTGAAAAAATGTAAAATTGCCCTTACCAACTAAATAAGAAAAGTCACAAATTAGTCCTGGTAAAGGCCTCCAACCTCTTCTCACAGCCAACCACTCATTTATTTAATATGCTTTCAGAAAGTCACATACAGTGTACATGGATTATAGTTTCTTAAGATAACCAATTCATGGAAAAAGGATTGATTTTCTTGGAAACCCCAAATCAGCTTGTCATTTAATTCTACCAATCCAACACATTTCATGTCACATTCTTGACCACACCAAACCATCGCTGAATTGGCAAGAAAGAAATTAGTAGTATTAAATTTCACTTTTCCTTGACTTGACTTGAAATTCCCTGACTTTTCCATGACCTTGAAGAATTTGTTTCGCTTACCATTTCCTGACCTGTGGCAATCATGCTAGTGCAGTCATTTTTCAATACAGTTAGTGTTGAAAATCATGATTGAAATCATAGGGCATTTAGGAAAGACTTGTTATTACATACAGCAGCCTTGCAATGAAATTATATATAAGAACTGTTTCAAGTTTTCTAAATGCCCTACGCTTTCAATCATGATTTTCCACACTACAGTAACTTTATGGACAAATGATTGCACTAGATGCTAAACCTTAAAGAAGAAATGATATTGTTTAGAGCTGTTTTGATTATTACCAGCTCTGATGGAAAGCTTATTAAGAAGATTTTTGTATTGCTTGTAGTAGTAGAGGAACAATACCCTTACCCAGATCAGGACATACATCCCACCCCATAACAATATATTATGTTAAACATAAAAAATATAACAATAATAATAATTATTACTTTTGATAAAAATATCAATACCAGTAATAATAATAATGATAATAATAATAATAATTGTCCATAAAGTTAGTGTGGAGAATCATGATTGAAAGCATATGGCATTTAGGAAACTTGAAACACTTGCTACTACATCAGGGCTAAAAATTGGCGGTCACACGGTCGCCAGTGGCGACGTAAAACTGACCAGGGCTACAAAAAATTAAGGTTTGAACGCCCGATGGCCGACTATGCTACAGAATTACAAAAAGTTGCAATGTAAATTATACAAAGTACAAAGATAAACATAAAAGTCAATATGTAGTTTAATTGGATTACCTTTCTCTTCGTTTCTTTGCCTGGACTCTAAAGACCATCCATTTTAGTGAATTTTTAGTTCTGAAGTGGAAATTCCGAGCCGTTTTAGCAGAGATTGGACGAGCGATCCATATTCACAACATATAGACACCATTTTGATTTTGTCATTGCCACGTGACTCTCAAAAAATAAATGAGGGCTACTTCATTTTGGGATGGGCCACTAAGAATTCAAGGAAACTGGCCCAACTGGCCACCAAGCACTGGAGTTAATTTTTATCCCTGCTACATACAGCACACTTGCAATAAATATATGAGAGATGATAAAAATTCTGGCATTACAAACTTTAATTTCTTCTTTATAGTTTTTCCAGTGTAAAAGGTCAACTGTATGTTGCAGTTTTTACCACATATTGGTATTTGACATCATAAAAATGAAGTAATTTTAACAGCGGTAAGTAACAAAGTTAATATGTTTAATATGTTTTATGCTTTTTAAGCCCTAATTTTGCAAATTAGGGCTTAAATTAACTTTTTATTTGTGGGAAAAGGGCAGGGATCCTAGATAGCAGTTTTATCACTGGGTCGTTGAACTCTAAGGTAAAACTGACCCAGTGTAAAAGTTGATTAATCGTAAAACAGTGCTCAACACGTGAACGTAGAGTGAAGTAGTTGTTGTGGGAGAAAAAAACACACAAACAAACTACAGGTTTATCCCTACAAGCCTGTTTCGTGGTTGCCCACTCGTCAGTGGGCAACCACGAAACAGGCTTGTAGGGATAAACCTGTAGTTTGTTTGTGTGTTTTTTTCTCCCGCAACAACTATTATATATATATATATATAATAACGAATCATGTTATAGTTTTTTAACATTAAACTTATTTGTATTATATCCGATTATTTATTCATATTTGGTTTGCGTTTCTTGAGTTTTGTATCGCATTGTCATAGTTTCTCGCTTAGTAATCACCGATTGTTTATCATTGGTTAATTTTTTCATTTTCATGTGTTACCACGCCCTGTTATGTAATCATCTTTGTAAAATTATGTCATCTTTTATACTGTAAACCTATTTAAGGATATTGTAATTTCTTATTCTACAATATTTTCACTGTTGCAATGATATCAGATCACATAGTTATAAAGGATTGCTATCACAACTGCAACTCTCTGTGTTGGGAATTTCTTCAAAATGGAAAGGCTATTGTTTTATTACGAAAAATACCTTCATACATTCTCCTGCTATCTGTTGCTTGTCTTCCGATTCCGTTTTTAGACTAACAGAACTATTTTCCAGAGACATCTCTAATCGTTCAAGTCGTTCCTATTCGGTTTTTCCTTCTAAGACGTTTTGCTCAGTTTAGTTCGCCAGTATATTTTATTTTATTTGTGGGCAACAATATTTAACTTTGATATTTAATACATTAGTTGTGGTTACACACACCTTGGGTTTGGGGTCTTCTGGAGGGTAAACGGCTTGGGTCTGGTTCAGCTCAGGTTAAAGGCACCCCTCAGGGTAAAATATAATTAGATATGAGTTAGCTGACCTCTCAAATTGGCGGGAGAAGTGCAGATCAACATGGATGACTCAAATCGAGATCTAGTAAGCTTAATTTCAGTGATTCTCCTGCTTATTATTCGACAGTCCTCCATAAATATAACAGCACAGCAGTTTTTTTTGAGAAGACACCGAAGAAGGCGCTTTCAACTACGCTACCTTCAAGGTTTGTCGGCATTTTTTTTACATTTACGAGCTCGTCGCGAACTTGCTCGTCGGCCAAAAAGAGCTTGGGCATTTCCACGACTACAGAATTGCTTTCAGCAACTTCTAAATAACAATGCACTGGATCACTGGTGGAATAAAAACGTTTGCGTTTCTCGCGATACCTTTGAATATATATGCCAACTCGTTGGACCGGCGATCCAGCGACAAAACACTAGGATGCGAGAGGCCATTCCAGTTCCAAAGTGAGTCGGCGCAAGTCTTTGGCGACTAGCTACTGGAGAGTGCTACCGCTCGTGTGGCCTGATGGTTGGGTTGGCAAAACCGACTGTCAAGAAATCTGCCGACATCAAGATGAGTTTATCAAGTTTCCTTCTACTGCAGCAGAAAAAAAAATTAAAGGCTTCGACAATAAAAGTAAATTACCTAATGTAGTTGGAGCAATAGATGGAAGCCATGTACCTATTAAGGCCCCGAAAATCAACCATGAAGACTACTTCAACCGGAAACATTTCTGCAGCTTTTTAGTACAGGGAATAGTTGATGCCTCTGGTCTCTATTTATCTATTGCCACTGGTTTTCCTGGAAGTCTGCATGATGCTCGGATGTTTATTGGGCTGCTGAAGATGAGAATATCTTAATGGAACCCACATTTGACTTAGGAGGAACTATAGTGCACCCACTTATTGTGGGAGACACTGCTTATCCAAACAAAACCTGGCTCATCCGACCATATAAGGATACAGGTGGCCTTACTCGCGACCAGAGGAAGTTCAACCCAGAGGTATCTAAGGCGAGAATAGTGTCCGAACACGCATTTGGTATGACCAAAGGAAGATGGAGGGTTTTACTTAAGCGCTTAGACGAAGACAGTGACAGAATACCTGACACTATCATTGCGTGCTGCGTTCTACATAACATTTGTTTCACGTGGGGATGAACTTGACATAGATGATAATGATGATGATGATGATAGTGATGATGATGATTACGAGGGCAGCCCCCCCCTCCCAGGCTGCAGGTGCGGTTCTACAAGCCCTTGTTCAATACGTTGCAAATCAATAGGCAGCATCCCCTTGATTTTGTCTTCGTTGCGTCCTAGGTTATAGAACGTTACGAAACAATTGTATTTCGATTCGAAATTTATTTAAGCAATTAGATATCTGATTGTATTGATCTGAACCTGAAAGTAACAGCAGATTGAATAAAATATATATATAGTTATTGTAATATAAAGCCAATCAAAATAGCGTAAAAATTTTCACGGGATAATTACAGGAAATAAAAAATATTATGTTTGCTGAAAAACTGTAACGTATATTATACTAAGCAAACAGCGATTGTAATCATTTTACAGCACTGTGTATTTCAGTGTCCAAAATGATGTTCAAGATCAATTAAAACATCTTTATGCAACAATCAAGTTAACTGTTCCTTTTTTTCTTTGGAATAAAAGCACTGAGTAAAAAGCCTATTTTTTGGAAGCAAATATGTCTCCGAGTTTTCCTAACACAGACACAACAAATTCTTGGTGTTGTCGCTGCGCTTCTGCCTGAAATTTGAAGAGAGCTTCAGAAACTCTCTCGTCGTTGTCGTCGGATCTTTGGATGGATTCTTGCTGAGACTTCATCATGTCAAGGATTGCTAGCTCCATGTCATTGCCGCTAAGCCTTTTCTTCTTCTTTTTTGGTCCTTTTTCGTCCTTTTTCCCATTTTTTCCACTTTTCTCGGCATCTGCAGTATCGCCTTCAGCAGAGGCAGCTGACCGTATTTCTAGTTTCAAACCAGAATCTTGATTTTCGGTCGATAAAATATCGTCGGTATCATCCAAGCTACAATCTTGTTTGTGGGCTTTCGTTTCCTTGACAAATCTTTGATTTACTTTGTCTGATGAAGACATAAATTCGTCTATGTCTTCATAGTGTTTGAACGTTTTCCGTTCCCTTCCCGTGCGATTGTTATCACATACACTTTTGTATTTATCCAAGAGCGCCCACCACTTCTCCTTTAACTGCGCTAATGACTTGTCAGACTCCACACCATTGTCAAAGCACATACTTTGAAACTGCTTCAAAATATCTTCCCATATGGTTTTCTTGCCGTGACTGCTTTTGGTAGACTTAGGTCTATCCTCCTTATAAGCCGCAATTAAGCATCTCTCTTCGATCAACGACCAGCTACTGCGCTTGTTACGATAGTCACTTCGGCTTGAGGATTCACTTGAACTTGGACTGGTGCTTTCCCTGTCTGATTCAAACTGAAGGTGATTGCTTGTACCGGGTACAGGGTTCTGGTAAATCGGGTAGGGATTTAGCATCGCTGGATAATGCAGTAGAGCCTGATTTTGAGACATTCCAACACCATACAGGGTATTACCGGTGTTGTTAATTGCCTGCGGTCTTGTTTGGTTTCGTGCTGCAAATAAATACCCGTTGTAGCAGGGATCTTCGTTTTGAATAGAGGTCCTACAAACAGAAATATTTAACACAACTTAATCAACTGACAGTCTGAACGGCAAACTCATGAAAATAAAGAGCGAAATACTCACAGCGATGGACGAAACCCTGCCGTGTTACCTCGTGCTACAAGTAGGCGCGAAATTAGCCAAGCGCATCAGAGGTCCCGTCAGAGCCCTGCAGGCGATTTCCTGTATTAGCTACGTTCTGCTTAGTGATTGGCCAACCCACCTCGGGGAGCAGATAAACCGTACTTTTCAGTTCAGGAACTGTCATGGGAAGTTCTTTCGTTCTTTTTGATGTATCCATGGAAATAACCCCAGGGCAGTTTCTGTCTGGGGAAAGCGGTTACACACAAAAACGTCTTTACCTGTGGGCAAACGCTATTTGCCCATGGGTAAAAGGGCTAGTGTAACCACGACTATTGTCAAAATGATACGTATCCTTAAATTTGGTATAATGAATTAAATAGTTTCAGGTAGTCTGAATTCATGAAAGAAATGTCTGTCGTTATCGGACTGCCAATATTACTACCTTGTAACCAATCCAAGCATGGAGATGTTTGTCGATAGCCTTTTTCTGTGTTTGTCTATGGCCGGAATCCATAATCCACAACTGGCGGGTGGAAGTACCTTTTAAAATTACTGATTTCCCGTAATAAACCCGTCGGGAGAACGACCGCAAAATCTTATTGCTCTAACACGATCACATTACAAATCTCTTCTTGCTATAAGCTGGATGCTTCTCCTAATCCATACCTGATTCTGTCTATAAAATTAATGCCCGTGGAACGCTTATCTCCGCCGTCTTGGTTTAGTACTTTCGATTTTGCGCAGTTTGACCGAAAGTCTGCGATTTGCGGGCTTCAAATCCCTTCTTGCCAGAGGTCCGCGTACCCACCAAAGACGAGCGGACTCTGGGGACGAGATTGAAGCCCGAGTAAATCGAGCCGAGAGTTTTATATATATATATATATATATATATATATATATATTTTAAAGGTGTCAGTTCGCAGGCCAGGTTACCTGGCAACATTACTTTGTGAATTTCCGCCATTACGAATTCTGTGAATGATGTTTTGAAAATAATGTGAATTCTGTGGAGACCGATTCCACTCGTCCCGGAAGTATATCCCAGCAAGAAGATCTCCGAGATATACAAGAAAGAGCGGCGAGAGATTGTCGTCGAGCAAGTTTGAATGCCGCAAAAATCGGCACACAGGAAGCGGCGACTCAAACCAGAGATTGAGAAATGACCGTAGGGGCGAACCAAGAGACATCGCAGCAAAGACAACTGCTCGCTCAAAAAGGGCAAAGGAAACAGCAAGGAAAAGGACCAGAATACCATCAAGTTACCATCAAGTTAGATTGGAAATTGAGTTTGTTATCGATAGAAACAAAGGCTCGTTTTATGAGTAACAGGACATGAGCACGCGATTACATAACCAAATTGGCGAACAAAATTTAGCAAAATGACTTAGAACGGAAACCGAGTAGGAACGACTTCAACAGAATCAGAAGACGAACGACAAAACAGATTATCATATCGTCGTGAAAAAAGTGACAGGAAAGGGGAGACAGAAACCAATCACAAAGAAATAAAAGAAGACAGTCACGTAGTACAGTATTAATACTGCAATGAGAATGCAAGTAGGTATTTTTCGTAATGAAACGAATGCCTTCCATTTTAAAGAAATTCCCAATACAGAGGTTGCAGTTGTGATAGCAATTATTTATAATTATATGATCTGATATCATTGGAACAGTGAAAATATATTGTAGATTTGTTTGATGTAGCAGTTATGTTCAGCATTTTCAAAAGAAAAGATACCAAACAATAATAATAATAACAACAACAATAATAATAATAATAATAATAATAATAATAATAATAATTATATACTCCATTTATATTGCGCATATTCTATATTAATAATCATATGCGCATTACAATCAGACCAATAGACCATGACACCGGGAACACGCCCTACTCTTTTCGAACAGTGCCATGGATTCTTTTACGTCCCACATTACAGATAGAGTTGTGAGACGGGGCCTACGGTTTATCGTCCTTATCCGAGAAGACAAGAAAGTCTAACCATTTGCAGATGCCATTACAAAGGCAGCACTTTCTACTCAATTATTTTAAGACCATGAGTGTTGGTCCGGCAGGGGTTTTGAACCCGCGACCTCCCGCACGGTAGTCCAGTGCTCTACCAACTGAGCTAACTGGTCGGCGGTAAGTGACTGGTTCTGCAATATTATCACTGATCAATACAATTATAGTAGATTGGGTTGCGAAGAGGGGAATTTTTAAGCTTTCCTCACACAGCCACCTCCTGTAATGGTTTGCCTTGAATCAAGAGAGAATCATGACGGTTATCCATTTAACAAGAGCTTAGGGACTACTGGCTTTGGATTTAAGGTATCAGCATACCCCAAAATTCATCATTTTGAAGAAAAACATCTTTTTAATAAGCGTCTAGGACTTCTAGCACGCATACGATCTTGCCTCACTCTTAAAGCAGCGAAGCGTGTCTACAATACCCTTATTGAGCCAATCTTAAGTTATACTGACACTGCTTGGGGTGAACTATCTGTTGGCTCCAGCAAAAGTCTGCAGCGGTTGCAAAACCGTGCTGCCCGTATCATTCTTAAGCGTGACTCTTCTAGAGATACTTTTAATGTTTTAGGGTGGACTGACTTAGAAACGAACCGTAAAATCCACAAATGTGTTTTAGTTTTTAAATGTTTGCATAGCTTAGTTCCTCAGTATTTAAGTAACTATTTCATTAGGAACTACAATGTACATGGTTACAACACTCGAAGGAAGGCTGACCTCCATCTACCCAAACCCAAACTTAGCCTTGGCAAACGTACTTTTCAATGAGATTTTCTGGCACAGCCCTTTTTAATTCACTACCTTGTAAAATCCAACAAGCTGTATCACTCTCCTCCTTTAAAAATCTTGTCAAAGCCAATTTTATTTATAGCACCTAATCTATGATAATTTATTATAACTATTTTAAACTATTAGACGTTTTATATTTTTAGAAATTGTATTTAGCAGGGCCCCTCTGGATACCAGCCACTGTGCTGAATGGGCCACCCTGCATAAATAAAGTCTTATCTACCTACCTACCTTTCGATATTTTCAAATAGGTCTTATTGTGGCCTTTCATTAAAAAAAATATGGAAAAAGGTTGATTCTAAACGAAGTTATTAAGGAAAAACGAATCTTTGCATTGATTGTCTCTAATTGATTGCTGTCAACAGCCTGTCACAACGAATTAAATTCACATTAAAAATCACATGACAGGAACGCCACATGTATGCCGTTGTCACAATCACGCAAATTGAAGTTCGAGCGACGAGTTGATTGGAGTGTTTACGTTGAAATTTACTCGGCGATGTCTTCAAAGAAAAAAGGAAAAGTTCGTGTCCGTTTGCAAGTGCGAAGAATGCGCCGAAATGGAAAAACATTTGACAAAGATTTGGCCAAAGCTCTGGCCGCAAGCGACATAGGGTCGTATTTTGAGCAGGAGAAGCTGCTGGCATTAAAAGCAGAACAGCAAGAAAAAGAAACCGGAGAAGTTAGTGCCAGCCGATCTAAAATCGCCGAGAAGAAGGTAGAAGAGCCTGAAGTAGAAGCAACGGAGTCATGGCAAAAGTTATCTGGCCGAACAATTGTTTCCTGCAGTGGCCTGCAGGAAAATCTTATGAAATCGGTGTCTTGTCGCTTTTGTCAAGCAGATGTGACTTTGCTTGACAATGTCTCAGCGAGATCTGGACTTGGATCGTCTTAGATCTTGAGATGCGAGCACCTTTTAACTGCAGACCTGTAACAGATATTTCCCGCCAGGAGCAAAACCTGGCCCAAAACCTGAGACCGCTTTGTAATTGATAAGAGTTCTCTTTGTTAAAGTAAAATGAGCCTTCCCTTCATCGATCAACGCGTAGTCATTCACACGTCTTGTGTAGTTAATCTAATTACACTGGAAAAATGCCCCAAAGTATATTTCGCACCGTATCTCAAAACCAAACTTTAGAAGAGTAGGGAGCACATTTTAAGTTCGTTTTCAATCAATTTTGGACGCTTTCCGCTGAAATTCGGCAAGAACGTTGCCAGATAATCGGGCAACAGAACTGTGTCGGGAAAGTTTTACTTTTTACCCCTTCCAAAAGTTATAGCTATTTTAGCAAAGGTAACGGTTCATTTTTAAACTCCTAAACTTTAACTGCCTGTTAACAAAAAACCAGACAAGTAATCATATTTTCCCGACACAGTTTTTTAGAGGAAGGTGTGAAGAACACATAGCGATGTTGATCGTTTTCTCCCGTTCAATTCCGACCGGAAACGAACTCGATTTGTGAGCCTCTGTACTTTTGGAAATCAAACGCTCTATTCGCACAACATTAACTTTTCAACTTCAAATAAATATATATATTTGTAATCTTCAATTCTTAGGCTTTCATAAAATATACACTTTATTGGGGTTTGCGATAAACACGGAGCGGTAAAGCAGCTTCAACGGAAGATGGTCATTTGGGGTACGCTGATACCTTAAAAGGAAAGATTTATATTGGTGGTAGATACTATACTGTTCACAGTCCCCGATTTTTAGATGGTGATTGCGGCCATCTTGGTTTCTCATGGCGAGCGAAAAAAAAGTCTTACAAAACATTTTAAGATAACAAAAGACACATTTAACAAAGGAAACTGCACAAATTACCTGGCAGTCATCGTCCGAACTGCTGTCTGAATCCATGTTTGCTTTCCATGTGATCCTGAGCTGAGTTGGCGGGAAAGTATTGGAGCCTTCACTCATATGCGGTCAGTTGCATGAACCCAATTGCCTATCGCTCGCTTCTTTTTAATCATATTACAAGTCAATTTCTTTCTTTCTTTAGTTCTATCTTTTAGGCTCTTATGTTATGTTTACATTTATTGTCTTATTTATTTCTTGCTATTATTTTTTTTTAAGTTTTAAAATTTTTTTCATGTTCCGGGATGTTCCGGAATGTTCCGGCACGTTCCGTATGGCGTTATATCCCCGCCAAAATTCAAGTTTCACTATTCTACATGCTGATCGTAATTTGCAACCTAAGTCTTGTGTTTGATATTCTTCTTTTACATTTCTTCATTCAAATCTCACAGTTTTATAGCCTTGTTTGACAATGCTCCATTGGATTTTCACGATGCGACATTCAAGTTTGATCATTTTATGCTAGTTTGATCATTTTATGCTAGTTTGAACATTCGACTCGCATGGGTGGTTTACCGTTGCTGCGAGAAACCAGATGAAGTAGTTTCAGACTGAATCGGGTTCTAAAAGTCGGGCTTCAGGCTCGTGAAGTTTTAGCACGTGCTCGCTTGAAGCGACAGTAATGGCGGCCGCTTACACAAATATTGATTTGATTAGTTCGAGGTGATCTTTATGTGATGCTGATATTTAAGCCTTGAGAATGAAAATATTGAATGAAAGCTTGTTTTGAACTTCAGGATGAAAAGTGTTACATCATGGCTACGGCTGTTGGCGACGCTACTTCGAGTGAAGCTGAAGGTGAGTTTCTGAGTTGAGTCGCATGTTGTTGTTGTGTTTACGCACAGCATGCAGCAAATAGTAGCACATTCAAGTGTAGAATCTCCTTTTTTAAACGACGTAACCTTAGAGCGAGCTCAAGTTAGTTTTTCTTATATTCGCGGGCGTGGAGTCAAAAGATTTAACCAAGTTCCCAGACATTTCTTTCGCAGAAGTCGAAGGTTATGCTCAGAAGGCGTCGGGCTGCGAACATACTCGAAAAGCTTACAAGTTTTTCGCTAAACCCGGCTACCTTCACGATAAAAAAGGTACATGCAATCTGGGATATCTCAACTTTTAAGTGAGGAAATGCATACAAAGGTGTTTTGGACATTTCTAGATAAAAAGGACCTAACGTTTACAACAATAAAAAAAGTATAATAGAAATGATGTACAAGATTCATGAAATTGATAAATAAAATTTGTCCAGACGTTAAGTCGATTATTGTTTTGTTTAGGTGACATTTTTAAAGATTGCATAAAAATATTTTGATAACTTGTTGTTTTTCTTAGTTTGTTTATATTATCACAGTATACTAGAAATACGACTCCCGCAAAAACCTCGCGAAGCTAGTTTTTGAAGAAGTCACAATGCTTTCATATTTTATTCTTAATTTTTTTTTTTTATATTTTATATTTTTATATTTTTATATTAGCGTCATCCCCATTATTTTATTTCTTATGCTGTGTTTGGTACACAATTAGTGACACCTGGTGCAAATTACATGATCAGTATACCGCTCAACACAGTGCTTAAAAATTGACCTTCATTTAGCTCTTTCACTGCCACTGAGATTGCACCAGAGGGAATAGAAGTAAAATTATTTATTATATTGACAGGGAATACAGAGTCGATGAAGTATCACAATAATATTCACTTAACACAAATTGAAAATGATTGTAAATCTTTTGCAGGTGAAATCTTGAAGAGTTGATATGAATGCTTGTGTTTACCACGGTGTAAAAACCTGTGTTTTTTTTCTTTAGTTTTATTTTCTTAGTCTCTACTGCTTTGTCTTCTTTGTTGTACATCACTTTTGAACACAATATGTTCTTACACAGAGGATGAGTTGAATGCTTCAATTATTTTTTGTTTATGTTTTTTTGTTATAATTGCATGAGATTCATTGTAAGAAGAATCTTCTGATTAGATATTTTATTGTCTACTGCAGTCATTATTTCATTCCCGGGTAACCACAGTTGAGAGCATTATGAATAGTGCATGTTTTAATTTGTGTACTCTTTTCAGTTGCAATGGTACCCCCAGTGGTAGATAGAAAAATTCCTCTTCCCTCAAAAGAGATGCCATATCAACAGTAGTGTGAGATACAATGTCATTACATAAAAAAATTGGGGGTAAAACAATTGGATTCTACAAAAGCTTTGAATAAAGGTTTGGTAATAGTGAGTGCCGACTGTATAGTATGTGGTTGTGCTATTTTTAGGTCATAAAAACAATACATGTAAGAAAGAGTTATTGAAATCTTAATATGTTGAAAAAGATTGCTGCACTACGTACTCCTGTAAAAAATAATGTGAAATCAACATCAATCAGTCAAAAGTATATACCACATGAAAGTTTAATTGTGCTGTTACAGAAACAGGCAAAATATCCATACACAACCATAGAATAGTATATTATTTTGAATATATGAAAATTTCTATTATAAAAACTGCAGAAGAAAGATTTAATATAAGGACGGTATTTCATCGAAAAAGCCATGGCAGCCAGAGGTATTGAACTGTAACCAATGACATATAGTAACGAGAAGAACTATCATTATATTATTATCATTATTATTATCATTACTATTATTATTACTGGTATTGATATTATTATTATTGTTATATTTTTTTATGTTAAATATAATATATTTTTATGGGGTGGGATTCATGTCCTAATCTTGGTAAAGGTATTGTTACTCTGCTACTAAAAGCAATACAAAAATCTTCTTAATAGGCTTTCCATCAGAGGTGGTAGTAATCAAAACAGCTCCAAACAAAACCATTTCTTCTTAAAGGCTTAGAATCTAGTGCAGTCATTTGTCTATAAAGTTTGTGTGGAAAATCATTATTGAAAGCATAGGGCATTTAGGAAACTTGAAACACTTGTTTCTACATACAGCACACTTGCAATGAATATATGAGAAAGATCATAAACATTTTGGCATTACAAAATTTATTTGCTTCTTTATAAAGTTTTTCCAATGTAAAAGGTTAATTGCATGTTGTGGTTGTTATGAAATATTGATATTTGACATCATAAAAATAAAGTAATCAGCAAAAAATAACAAAGTTAATATGTTATGTCTAACTTTGCAAATTAAGGCTTGAATTGACATTTCATTTGTGAAAAAAGGGCAGGGGTTCTAGATAGCAATATTATCAGGGGAGGGGGGGGGTCATTGCACTCTAAGGTAAAACTGACCCATTGTGAAAAGGCTATGAAACTTGTTGTCTCTACGCAATATTATTGAAACCTTTCAATCAGAGAATACATACATATATATATAGCAAAGAGAAATACTACTCGGAATTCAGTAATCACATTTGCTTTATTTTGAAATGATCGCATTGATCACTGATAATATTGCAGAACCAGTACTTTATAGTGACACAGGGTATATATTCTGTTGAAAATGTTTAACATAACTGCTACATCAAGAAAATTTACAATATTTTCACAGTTGCAATGATATCAGATCACATCGTTATAAATGATTGCTATAACAACTGCAACTGACTCTGTGTTGGGAATTACTTCAAACTGGAAACGCTATCGTTTTATTACGAAAAATACCTATTTACATTCTCTTGTAATCTGTTGGTCGTGTTCCGATTCCGTTTTTAGACTAATAGAATTATTTTCCAGAGACATCTCCAATCGTTGAAGTCGTTCTTACTCGGTGTCCCTTCTAAGTCGTTTTGCTAAATGTAGTACGCCAATATATTTCGTTATGTAATCGTTCACTCATGTCCTGCATTTCTATCAATAACACATTCAAATTCAAAACTAACTTGATTGAATTCCTGGTCCTTTTCCCTGCTGTTTCGTTTACCTTTTTCTGGAGCGAGCAGTTGTTGTCTTGGCTGCGATGTCTGTTGTTATTCTCCCTGCTGTCGTTTCTCTATCCCTGCTTTGAGTCGTGCTTTCCTCGTGTTGATTTTCACGGTATTCGAACTTACTCGGCGACGATCTCGTGCTAATATTTCTTGAATATCTCGGAGATCACCTTGCTGGGATGTACTTCCAGGACGAGTGAGATCGGTTTCCACAAAATTTACATTACTTTCAAAAAGGCATCACCGAATAATGGCGGAAATTCAGCAGTTGTCAAGTGCGTTACTATTGCCAGGTAACCTGGCCTGCGAACGGACACCTTTAAAATATAGATATATATATATATAAATATATATATATAGTAGGAATGAAAGAGGAACAGCGAACTTCTCACATGAGGTTTAATACTGTAGACGTTTCGCCCATTCGGGCTTCTTCAGTACAGTATGTAAGATTAAAAAGATTACAAATACTTGGAATAAAAAAATTATTTTATATATATATATATATATATATATATATATATATATATATATATCTATCTATCTATCTATCTATCTATCTATATATATATATATATATATATATATGTGTATATCAAGAAACCACTAACCCTATACACCCCAAATAATCATATTAATTAGAGTAAATGTTTGAAAGAAAATTTGCCCTGAATGGGATTTGAACCCACGTCCCCCCGCATACTAGTCGGGTGTGATAACCACTACACCACCAGGACAACCATGCTGGCAACATAGCAATCGAAGTGGTGTATTGTGTGATTGAAGACTGGGTCTCCCGGCAATTTTCCTTCAAGGTGACAGGGTAGTGGAAGCCTATAACTCCGTTTGAAACCCAACTAAGGATCAAGTTAATGATGCACGACCGAAGTCAACTTAGCAGGAGACAAGGGAGGATCAAGTTAATGATACAGGCTATTTTTTATATGAATATGTGTATATCAAGAAACCACTAACCCTATACACCCCAAATAATCATATTAATTAGAGTAAATGTTTGAAAGAAAATTTGCCCTGAATGGGATTTGAACCCACGTCCCCCCGCATACTAGTCGGGTGTGATAACCACTACACCACCAGGACAACCAGGATCAAGTTAATGATACAAGGGAGGATCAAGACAAGGGAGGATCAAGTTAATGATATCTCCTGCTAAGTTGACTTCGGTCGTGCATCATTAACTTGATCCTTAGTTGGGTTTCAAACGGAGTTATAGGCTTCCACTACCCTGTCACCTTGAAGGAAAATTGCCGGGAGACCCAGTCTTCAATCACACAATACACCACTTCGATTGCTATGTTGCCAGCATGGTTGTCCTGGTGGTGTAGTGGTTATCACACCCGACTAGTATGCGGGGGGACGTGGGTTCAAATCCCATTCAGGGCAAATTTTCTTTCAAACATTTACTCTAATTAATATGATTATTTGGGGTGTATAGGGTTAGTGGTTTCTTGATATACACATATTCATATAAAAAATAGCCTGTATCATTAACTTGATCCTCCCTTGTCTCCTGCTAAGTTGACTTCGGTCGTGCATCATTAACTTGATCCTTAGTTGGGTTTCAAACGGAGTTATAGGCTTCCACTACCCTGTCACCTTGAAGGAAAATTGCCGGGAGACCCAGTCTTCAATCACACAATACACCACTTCGATTGCTATGTTGCCAGCATGGTTGTCCTGGTGGTGTAGTGGTTATCACACCCGACTAGTATGCGGGGGGACGTGGGTTCAAATCCCATTCAGGGCAAATTTTCTTTCAAACATTTACTCTAATTTATATATATATATATATTTATATATATATAGATATATATATATATATATATATATAAATATTTCCTCGCGAAGCGTCAGGCCGAAGGCCGAGCGTAGCGAGGTTACTAATCGTGTCGCCTTCGGTCAGACCATCTGGCTCGCAAGCCCGAGTAAATCGAGCCGAGAGTTTTTATATATGTATATATATATATATATCTATATTTTAAAGGTGTCCGTTCGCAGGCCAGGTTACCTGGCAACATTACTTCATGTGAATTTCCGCCATTTCGAATTCCGTGAATGATGTTTTGAAAATAATGTGAATTTTGTGGAAACCGATTTCACTAATCCTGGAAGTACATCTCAGCAAGAAGATCTCCGAGATATACAAGAAAGAGCGGCGAGGGATCGTCGTCGAGTAAGTTTGAATGCCGCAAAAATCAGCGCACGGGAAGCGGCGACTCAAAGAATAGATTAACAAACTACGGCAGGGACGATAACAAGAGACATCGCAGCAGAGACAACAATTGCTCGCTCAAAAAAGGGAAAGGAAACAGCAAGGAAAAGGACCAGGAATGCAATCAAGTTAGATGGGAAATTGAATTTGTTATAGATAGTAACAAAGACTCGTTTTAGCTATACAGGACATGAGAGACTTAGAACGGAAACCGAGTACGACTTCAAAAATATTGAGATACACTGGAAAATATGATAATCACAAGGCAAACTGCAATGAAAACAGAATTTAAGGAAAATCATGGCAACAGCGTACAGACAGAATCAGAGGACGAACGAAGAAACAGATTACCATATCGTCGTGAAAAAAGTTTCAGGAAAGGGAAAACAGTAACCAACCGCAAAGAAATGAAAGATGACAGTCACGTAGTATTTATACTGCAATGAGAATGCAAGTTGGTATTTTTCGTTGTGAAACGATTGCCTTCCATTTTAAAGAAATTCCCAATACAGAGGTTGCGGTTGTCATAGCAATTATTTATAATTATGTGATCTGATATCATTGCAACAGTGAAAATATATTGTAGATTTGTTTGATGTAGCAGTTATGTTCAGCATTTTCAACAGAAAACATACCAAACAATAAGTGACTGGTTATGCTGTATTATCAGTGATCAGTGCAAGTATTTGTAAATAAAGCAGTTGTCATTACTGACTTCTGAGTAGTATTTCTCTTTGCTATATTTCTTTCCTACATATATGTATTAAGTAATTACAAGGTTTCGTGGGGACAAACAATTTCCATAGCCATTTCAAAATGGGTTTTTACCTTTGAGTTCCAAGTATCCCTGGGAGTTACTCTCTTAGCCCCCACCCTTTTCCCACAAATCAAAAGTTAATTTAAGCTGTACATTGCAAAATTAGGCGTAACATCTTAACCTTTTTCCTTAATGCTGTTTAAATCATTTTTATGATGTCAAATACAAATATTTAATAACAACCACAATACACAGTTGACCTTTTTCATTAGAAAAACTCTATAAGGGAGAAACTAAAGTTTGTAATGCTAAAATTTTTAGTGATCTTTCTTACATATTCATTGCAAGGGTGCTGTATGTAATAACAAGTCTTTGAAGTTTCCTAAATGGCCTATGCTTTCAATCATGATTTTCCACACTAACTGTATGGACAAATAACTGCACTAGCATGATTGCCACAGGTAAGAAAATGGTAAGGGAAAAAATTCTTCAAGGTCAGTGAAAAGTCAGGGAATTTCAAATCAAGTAAGGGAAAGTTTAAGTATTTGAGAGAATTAAGGGAAAAGTGAAATTTAAGACTACTAATTTATTTCTTGCCAATTTAGTGATGGTTTGGTGTGGTCAAGAATGTGACATGAAATGTGTTGGATTGGTAGAAATAAATGGCTGATTACCTGATTTTGGGTATCCAAGAAAATCAATCTTTCTTCCATAACCTTGTTATTTTAAGAAACTATAAATCCATGTACACTGTATGTGAATTTCGGAAAGCATATTAAATAAATGGGTGGAGAGGTAGGCTGTTAGGAGAGGTTGGAGGCCATTACCAGGACTAATTTTGGACTTTTCTAATTTAGTTGGAAAGGGAAATTTTACATTTGTCAGGGAAATGTAAGGGAATTTCAAGATCCTGTGGCTGTGCAACCATGACTTGATTATAAGTCTAAAAGAATAAATGGTATTTTTCATAGTTGAGTAATTTTTACCACCTCTAATACAAACCCTATTCAGAATAAAACTGTATTGCTTGTAGTAGCAGAGGAACCTTTTCTCAGAATAGGACATACACCCCCACCCCATAACAGTATATTATGTTTAACATAAAAAAATAATACCAGAAATTATAATAATAATAATAATAATAATGATGCAATAATGATAATCATAATAAATACAAGAAATGAGAAAATACAAAAAGGGATAATAATTTAGTAACCGAAGTAAATACATAAATTGGGTCTTATCCCTCATGAAAAACTATTACGAGTTCTTTAAAAACTAGCTTCGCGAGGTTTTGCGGGAGTCGTATTTCTAGTTATATATATATATACATATATAAAAACTCTCGGCTCGATTTACTTGGGCTTGCGAGCCACGTGGTCTGACCGGAACCGACACGATTAGTAACCTCGCTTCGCGAGGAAACAATTAACAATTATTACATGTTAGTTAACCTTGATGAGAGTTCACAAAATTTCTGATTTTTTTTTGCAGTCCAGTATTCTACTAACCATGTTAAAGTAACAGCAAAGTGCTACAGATGTATGAAAAGAAATGGGCCACCACATACACTAGGTGTACCGATTGGCATAGAAGACAAGAGGATTTCTGCAAAGTGCTCTTGTGTGGCTGGAGCCAGTGGATACTGCCATCATGTGGTTGGATTGCTCTTTTACATGTCACACTGTAAACATCTTGGGCTAAAATAAAGTAACTGTATGGACAAATGACTGCACTAGCATGATTGCTGCAGGTCAGGAAATGGTCAGGGAAAAAATTCTTCAAGCAAGGGAAAAGTCAGGGAATTTCATTTCCAGTAAGAGAAAGTTTAAGTCTTTGAGAGAAGTCAGGGAAATTTAAGAGTTCTAATTTATTTATTGCCAATTCAGCTATGGTTTGGTGTAATTGAGAATGTGACATGAAATGTGTTGGAGTGGTAGAATTAAATGACAAGCTGATTTTGGATTGCCTAAATAATCAATCCCTTTTCCATGACTTTGTTACTTTAAGAAACTATCAATCCATAAGCATTGTATGTGACTTTCTGAAAGCATATTAAATAGATGGGTGGAGAGGTTGGCTGTGAGGTGAGGTTGAAGGCCATTACCAGGACTAATTTGTGAATTTTCTTATTTCGTTGGTAAGGGAATTTTACATTTGTCAGGGAAAAGTAAGGGAATTTCAAGATCCTGTGGCTGTGGCAACCATGACTAAATTCTAAGCCGAAAAGAAGAAATGGTATTGTTCAGAGATGAGTAATTTTTACCACAACTGATACAAACCCTATTCAGAAGAAAACTGTATTGCTTGTAGTAGTAGAGGAACAATACCTTTACCCAGATTAGGACATACACCCCCATCCCATAACAGTATATTATGTGAAACATAAAAAAAAATAACGATAATAATAATATCAATACCAGCAATAATAATAATAATAATGGTAATAATACAATAATAGTCATAATAATAATTACAAGAACTGAGAAAGTAAAAAAAGTGATAATGATATAACAATAAGTACCATAAATTGGGGTTCTATCCCTCATGGGAAAAACCACCATGAGCCACAAGTTCTTTAAAAACTAGCTTCGCGAGGTTTTGCGGGAGTCGTATTTCTAGTCATGATAATAATTGCAAAAAATGAGAAAGTACAAAAAGTAAAAATAATATAATAAGTAAATACATAAATTGGGGTTTCACTCTCATAGCAAAAACCATTAGGAGTCCTTTAAAAACTAGCTTTGCGAGGTTTTGCGGGAGTCATATTTCTAGTTTTGTGTATTTTCTACCGTTTATTTGGGCATAAAGGTACTAAGGTTCGGCTAAATCCGGTGTATTAAACTTGCAACATAGCAGAATCCATCCTGGGTACATTTGCGTACTTGATCTACGTGAGGGAGTAAGTGACATAAAAAGGAAGTAAAAAAAAGGAAACTGTCCCCGGCGGGACTCGAACTTGGGCCGTCCACCTTACCGAAGGGGAATGATCACCGCCAGACTACTGAGCAAGTCACGCATGCGTATTTGATTGAGTTTACACCTGAGTGATCGAGTGAGTGACAAATCGTCCCCTCACAATATGTCATCCTGCATTAACATGCACGGATGACATAAAAATGGCAGTTATTGGTGGTTTTATTTGGGATGGTAAGAGGCAAGTGTTTCTGGGTAGTCTGTTTTGGATCGTTTAAATATGGCAGTTTTCATGGTTATTTTAAATGGTAAATTGAATTGGTATAGGTTAATTTGGGTGATTATTTTGGATTGTTAAAAGGGGCTTTTTCAGTGGTTATTTTGGTGTATAAATAGGGCCGCTTTTGGTAGTTTCGTTACATGGTTTAAAAGACAAAGTGTCTAATTAAAACTGTCCCGTTTTTAACTATCCAAAGTAACCACCACAAACTGCTAATTTTTATTATCCAAAAAACCCATTTAAATTGCCCCTTTAACCATACCATGTAATATATGCCCTCTAACCATCGAAAACAACCAAGAAGAAACTCGTGTTCTGGGGCGGTTTTTAGTGATTTCAATAATTTTCGTAGATTCATAGAAAAAGATTTTTAAAATGGAAAATATGATGGAAAGGAGTGAAAGAAGTAATGACTGCACTGTTACAAAGTAAAATATGTTTATTTTAATAAATAATTACTGATAGGACTTCACATATCTATATTTAGTCTTCAAGAGTGGAAATGTCTATTTCTTGCTGGCATAAAGTAAGTTATAGCGGTTTTGAAATGCAATTTACAAGACCTGGCCAGTTAAAACAGATGCTTATTGACCAATGAACCAATCAGAAGTTAGTCAAAGTTACGTTTCATGTCACCAACACCATGCGCGAGGAAACCCGGGAACTCAAGTCACGATTGGTTTGACTTTTACTTCTTACTGGTAAACGAACTGGCGTGACATTTTCTAACCAGTTACCTAACTACCAATCACAGTAATACAAAACCAAAGCAACGGCGGAATTGTTTTCGACAGTCAATGGAAAAGCAGTGTGAATTTGTTTCACGATTTTCTTCTGTGCATGTTTGTTGTTACCGGGAAATTTATCGTCCTTTCTGATTTTGACACTGACTTATGACATTTGCTACTCAAACCGTTTCAGAGTTTCAGCTTCCATCATGGCTTCTCGTTTGAAAAAGGTTTCATTCCCAGAACCAGCGTCCCTCTGACCAGCGGTTCCCGCTCACGAGAGCTGGTCAAGGGGACATGGGCTCTGCGAAAGAGATTAATTAGAATTTCCCTGGATTAACAGACTAGTATCGACTGCCGAACCCCAATTTCATTGTACTAGGAGATCTGTCATTGCTTCAGACACACAGCAGTGGGGTCAGACGAGGTCCACAGGGAAAAAGTAGAATGGGAAAGGGAGGGCAAATTGTCTTAGTCCCGTGGGACATAATGAAAAGAAAGAGCCCTATCACTCAGCAAGACCAGCCCGCACTGCAGCCTGTCTAAAGAACACATTCTGCAACAAGACACTGTTTTCATTTCTGATTGGCTGAGAAAGCGTTACCAAGAACAGTACAGGCTCTGAACAGGTGAGCTTGACCCTTTTCAATTTGAGAGCTTAGGAAAAAAATAATTTCCCTAATCAAAAGACCTGCCGGATAAAGGACTTGTTAATCGCCATCCGAGTTTAAACAAGAATACAGTAAAAAAAAAACTCTTGTCAGACTCAACAAGAACAAGTGTCTTGATGTATTACCTATTTCCGTTTGTGTGCACTCTCACTGAAAACAAATAACACAACAACAGAGCAATTTGTTTTAAACGATGTCATCTCTTATCAATGACAGCACACAAAAAAGGGAAAAGGGCAAATACACTAGTTACTGAATTAAGTTTTACGACATTTAACACTCTGTTGAATAGCACATTACCACACGGTCACAGCAACATTCTCTCTTTATCTATGACTGCTATCATAGTTACATTATTACCTTAGTAATTAAATACTCTTGAGTTTCTTCATAAGATCCTCTACGCTAAGTTCATCGTCTGCTGAGATTTGTCCTTCACTGCTAATTTCTTGTGAAATCTGCTGAGCACGCAAAACGTATCGTAAGCTTAAACAGAAATGTCATTATGATGTGAAACACATGGCTAAAATGGACAGGCACTAAACTCCAACACCTTTTTCAATTTTCAACTTCCTTTTTGATAGCAAATGGACAATCGGCTATTAGATTTCAAAAATTCCTTCTTGTTTTGGGGTGGGGGGTAGGGGGAGGAAAGAAAACTGAAGCACAGGAAAAAAAACCTCGTAGCAAGGACGAGTACCAATTAATGCATTACATTTGTAACGTGTACATTTGTACATTTGAACTGAGTCAAGCCCAGACTGACTGGAGGCGAGTTCTGTTACCCCTTCGATATGTATTACAAGCACTACATAAGTGTTAAATTATTAGCAAAGTATCAAATAAGTAGATAAGCACTTAATTATCAGATAAGAATTAACTTAATAGATGAGTATTAGGTCATTAATTTGCAAAGAACTCATGAAATGCTGTAAAATCTTGGTAACCCAATTGATACCTTTCTTTGTGGTCTTCTTTTTGAATATGCCAATTGAATCCCTGCTACCAGCTGCGGTGATGCCTCATCGTCATCGCTGTCTCCTTTAGTTTCTTCCACCACAGTAATCCCTGAAAACAAACAATGAACATTTTACTGTTTAATAGAGCCACTCATAACGATGACAAAAATCATGAACGGAATTGGTTCTTAACATCTTAATTTTCTGCTTAATGGGACTACATTGAAACGTCAACTGTTAACTCTAAACAGGGCTGTGCAAGCGGACACCTCTGAAGCTAATGGGAGTTACAATATTTCCCTTGAATTTTTTTTCTCATGACTAAACTAAAAGCTTATTTACTTAACAATTCAACTACTCATTTACTGAGAGATTCTCATCCAATTTAAATGTCGGGAAAAAATACAAAATCTAATTCCAGGCAACCTGCGAGCAACTTCCCACGGTTCGTATTCCTCACTATTTCGTCATTGCTTACTGAAGTTTTGTCAAGATAGTAGATGTTTTTGATCTCTCTGTCTAAGAGTGATGAGTTATTAGTGATGAGTAACAACAGAACTGAATTTTTCGCAGTCCTCGTAATTTTTGTACGTTGCCACTTGTATGCTTTTCTCACGTAAAGTGGAGTGGGATGTGGCCTATCAGAGGGTATAAATGAAGGTTTAGGTTTTTTTAGAGGGTAGAAATGAAGGTTTACTTGACTGCCAGATCTGTTGCAAAATCTTCACAAAAACGAAAAGAAATAAAACAAAGAAGTTCAGGATAAATTGGATCAAATGGGCATGATATCAACGTTGTGGAATGAAATGTCTAACCCCATTCGTTGTCGTCATGCTTTACGTCCTCATTTACGACAGTCTCAACTTGTTTTTCTCTTTCTCGTCGGGCTTCATCGGATTCCTAGGAAAATATGTTTCAAGAACATGAGTAGATAGGAGAAAATGGTTGGACTAAGGTGAGAATATCGACTTTCAATAAAGGGTTAAAGGACATTAATACCCTATATCACACCAAACGTTTTCCAAGGGATTACCAGTGTTTTCTCCAAAGTTAGCGGCGGCACTTAGTTCCATTTCCAACAGTATGAGTTATCATTTTATTCCAGCTCTAACACCGGTATTCACTTTCAGTCTTTTTTGATGAGCTCACTTGACTTTGTAGTAAGCTTGGAAACTAGATGGCGTTTGCTGAACAGTCTGCGAGCTAACTTGAGTTTGCAGATAGCATCTTGCCCATAATAAGGTGTACGACCATATCACAGTAGATAAATTTTACTCAGACTTCATCCTCGCAGTATAAACACAAATCTAAGTAAAAGCTGTTTAGCCTTAGAAGGAGCAAGCCGTTAAGCATTATCAAACCTGTCCAATTTCACAGTAGTATTTGCTTAAAATTGCGTTCATACTACATGAGTCAAGACTCATATATACTAGAGATACGACTCCCGTAAAACCTCGCGAAGGTAGTTTTTAAAGAACCTGAAATGTTTTTTCCTACCAGGGCCCAAAACCCCAATTATTGTATTTATCTTATCATTCTATCACCAGTATATGGACCCTTATTATTATCACATTTACTGGTATTGAAATTATTATTATTATTATCGTTAACATACAATATTTTTCATAGGGGCGGAGGTGTATGTCATCATCTGGGTATAGGTAAATTGTACCTCCACCATTATATGCAGTATTCAGAATTTTACGTGAACTATAGTGTTGTCCTGTGTCAAGCACTTCCACAAGGAGATCCGGAAAATCCTTGTACAGTTAGAGCACTGCCACGGGTTTGTCAAAATAATTGTTTTGAGCAATGTATGTATCAGCCATTGGCCACACTCTACAATCAATGTATGGTCACAGATAGAGCACTGGCACAGGTTTGTCAAAATTATCATTTTGAAACATAGATCTCAAGATCTAACTAAGGCCATGGTGTAGAATGCTCGGTCATACCTGTAGCTAGCGCATTTGCACAGGTTTGTCAAACTATTCGTTGTCAAAAATCATTTAAAAATAATTTATCTCGGGCCTGGTAGAGAATGCATTGTCATTACCTGATATTCTTTTTGTCTCTGTTGGCATATGGTTTCTTCGCAAGCTGGATTCGGTTTAAGCGCCATGCTTGGGAAGAAATCTTGCATAGCGTTATACCCAAGATAGTACGTCACGGAACCAAACTTTAAAAGATACCTGAAAAAAAGGGTGCAAATTTAACTTCAAAATACATTTCCAACTTTGTGCTGTAGAGATTTCAAGTACAAGGGATGTAACGAAGCCATTCTACACTTGTTCTCTACCTGTGAAATGCTAGCACACTAAGCCACTAAGTAATAAACAATTTAACTCACTAATGTGCAAGTTCTCAAATTACCACAAGCAGTCTCGAACAGAGTATGAGAACTGAGAACTACTCAATATAGCTTGTCCAACACAACGGATAACTATACATGTGAGTTTGGCACTTGCTAAGGAGAATTTAGCTTTGGTCGGACTATGGGAGTGAATGGATTATCCTTTGCAAATGTAAGCCTAATACAGTACACTGAAGATGTAACATCAAGGGACAACTGAGCCAGTCCCTAAATAGCAAAAGTTGCATAACAACTGAAAGTGTTATAGCAGCCTATCAATTTCATTTATTACAGGACCGCTAAGAATTAAGCGAAAATTAAACAAGAGTCCAAAACAGGTTAAAGAATTGGTTTTAACGCATTCACACATTTTGTAACGCACTTTATAAACTCGCTTTCTTTTTTTAACATGCTTTTACCATTGTTGTGCTACGCATAAATTTCTTTTGTTTCACATTTATTATAAGAAACAAAAACGGCCCATAACGAAAAGGGATGGCAAAGTCTGGTCAAAGTTATGTACCTCTGTACATTCAATTTTCTCTCTTCTGCTACCTGCCTGACATCATTCATCTTCCGTAGTTCCTATGTGTTCACCTTAAGATGAACTACTGATTGAATATCATTGTCCTAGCCTACATACTCGAGTTACTTGGCATGTACATGTAGCAATTCAACTTACTTCAGAGTGTTTTGAACGAGAAACCCAGCAACTATACCCATCGTTGTTGGAAGAGATGCCGCACAAACCCCTTCTCTTTTCAGTGTGCGTTCATCAATGTTGGAGGCCACAACAAGCGGGGGTGCGCACTACAAAGCAATGTGCGTAAAACTATCAAGTAATGTACCAAACACGAGATACAGTGTTTGATCACAGATCAAACACGTGCATCAAGTGATTGATATAGCTAATTATAAAATTTAGCAGTATACCGAGTGGTAGCAAATCAATGAAGATGAAACGTATCCACACACGAGTGATTTCACTTCACTCAGTACTCCTCCAATAAATTATATCTGATAAAGAGAAAATTACAGTACACAGTCGCTTGAAGATACCAAATCTCTCTTCTTATATTTTGAAAGATATTTTTCAACAAATGAAGGCAAATTTCATATAACAAGGATTTCTCATCCTTCCAGGACTGTACATCCGAACCCTAGAATTCACCATGGACCTTATACAAAATTAATTGTCTGCTTATTTCATGAATTATCCAGACATGGATGGAGTATAACAACAAGATCTTAAGAAGTGATCGCATACTCAAGATGCCTTTACTTCAGCTACATACATGTAACATTGAACAAGGTTAGCAGATTAACAATAGGATACGGGTAGGTTACTTCATTAGTGTTTAAATGAGCCAACTAAGGTGAGTTTGTCTTACCAAAAAAAAAAATAAATAAATAAAAAAAAAAATAAAAAAAGCTACAAGCAAATAATTGAGCAAGCCATTAGGACACATGTGGACTTTCTTGCTTCCATAATAAGGTGCAAGATGTAGTGTTGTCAAATGACATCATCAGGGCTTCTGAAGACTTTATTATGAAGGAGGAAAATGAAACGACAGACAGAGAAAGAGACGGAGGGGAAACAACAGAGTGTGGACGGGTGTCAAACAGAGCAACACCCTAAGAGGATTCACGAGAGGAATGGAGAGAGCTGGTGGTCAGATCCGTAAAGGTGCCACCAGAGTCAACTTTAATACAGGAGACATAGGACAAATAATTATAATTCATTATTTCACTGTTACTATTAAACCAAATTGCGACATGTTAACAGCCGACTACCCAACTAAACATACACTGTGTAAACGAACCTAGAGGACTGGAAAACATACCACCAGAAAAGCTAGATAAAACGTTGAAAATGAACATGAACGTGAAATTTATTTATTATGTAAATGTACACAAAAGAAGCGTGAGAGGTTAACCCTATCGAGGACGCCCCCTACATAAAATATAAAAAATATACTACAATTATACTTAATTAAAATACAATTAATTAAAAATGCCTAATAATGCAAAATATTAATACCTTCTAAGCTTACTTCGAAAAGTGCTAGAATCCTGCTCAAGCACTATCTCTTTGGGAAGAGCGTTTCACTGTTTAATAATTCTAACAAGAAACGAGTGCAAATAATTTATTCTAGCTAATGGCCGTTTTAATTTAAATGAATGCTTTGATCTTGTGCTGCTATAATAATTAAATTTAAAACAATCATTACATTTGAGGCCATTGAGATCAGACGTCTTTGATTGAAGACTGGACCACCCTAGCACTGCCAGTCTTCCCTCGCTCGGAGAGTCCCTGGATAACATTGGGAGAGCGTATTTCGAGGCCCTACGTTGGACTCGTTCAAGGGTGTCAATGTTCCTCTGTAAATTAGGTGACCAAAGGGGGACAGCATATTCCAGAATGGGTATAACCAAGGCCTTGTACAGACGAGAAAAGAATTCTTTGTTCCCTGGACCGACATTCCGTTTAAGGAAACCCAGAATCTTTTTAGCTCAATTTACAACTCAGTGTTTGGGTGTTCCAGGATAGATTGGAAGTCAATGAGACCCCCAAATCAAAAGTTTCGTCCCGGGGGGGGTACTGCCATATATGGGCTATATAGGTATGTGCCGCTGTGAAGGGTATGGTTTTCAAGCAGTTTACTCTAGCATAGGGTATATAAATCAGAGCGTTTGGGTCTGGAATAGGGTATCATTTTTCACGAAACTGACCAGTTGGTTGAGAATCAAAAAAAAAAACTGAACTAGTATAAATAAAATCATTATTGGAGAGAGAAACGATTGTGGTATAAGGTTTTGTTTTGGCTAGACTGTGCTAGTGGAAAACAGCTACTCTAGAATAGGAGTGATTTGGGGGGTTTACTCTAGTATAGGGTGGCAAAATTCAGCTGCACCAGCTCTGGTATAGGCTAAGAGTTTCAGGGTTCCAGCGGCACATCCCCACCCAGAAATTCCTAAAGTACCCCCCCCCCCCCGGAGTTTCGTTCGGTAAAAAAGTCCGCTGGTGTCCAGAAAACATTACCCAAAGCTACTAAAGCTGGCCGGGTATGTGAAAGTACCGTCACTATCACGCTTATTTCAACACAGCCTCGAAGACGAAACTGTGTTCTCTCAATGGAAATCAGCACGGGTTACTTCAATAAGGGCGATGACGAGACTGATGCAGCTAACTACAGACCAATATCATTACTTATCATACCAAGCAACATTCTCGAATCTGTAGTGAACAATACCCACGTGACGCATGTGTTTACTTCTAACGATCTCGCCTCTGACGGACAGTGGGCATTTCGAAAGGGCTTCTCTACTGAACTACTTCTAACTCAACTATCAACTGCGGAGAAAACAGGTGGAAATTGGAAAAGCTGTTGCAGTAGCTTTTATTGATTTTAAAAAGGCTTTTGACTGTGTCCAGCATGAACAGCTGAATCCATTGCACAACTGGCTGAAAAGCTACATTAGTAATATACTTCAGCACACTGCCGTTAATGCCGTTCAGTCTAAACTGCAGTCAGTTTCAGTCGGAATCCCTCAGGGCTCGGTCTTGGGGCCAACGGTATTCGCACTGTATACAAAAGACTTACGATCTTCGCTCCCTTCAGGTGAAACCTATATGTTTGCAGACAAAACAACGATATATTGAGTGGCCGAAAATGGGGACCAAGCAATACACAAACTAAACAAAGCACTGAAAGAGCTTTACTCCTGGTGTCTTAACAACAGGTTCGGACCATACCCCAAAAAGAGCGTGGTTACGCTATTATCTAAAACCAACATTGTTGGGTCAACCCCACCCGTTACCATTTGGGGTTGCCTCGTCTACCTGGTAAACAAATCGAGGCTACTCGGTGTAACTGTGGACAAAAGGCTAACATGGCCACCTCACCTATCTGGAGAGAAAAAGAGTTTTTCCAATAAACTCAATTTACCAAGAAAATCAAAGTTTCTACCTAAGAGCATTTTGGAACAATTCTACTTTAGTGTTATTTTGCCTTCAATCACTTACGGCCTTGTTATATGGGAAAGTGGCAGCACCTCTGAGATATTTAGGTCAATCGAAAAACTCCACAGCTGGGCAGCGAAGTTAATTTATAACTTAGGGCATGAAACGTCTTACGAAGATGCACTTAAGACAGCCAAATGGCATTCCTCAGCTTACATTTATAAGATCAAACTGTTCAAGCTGATGCATGCCTATAACGACAGACTACCAGAACCACTAAGTGACAACATTGTTACTAAGAGAAACACCGAGTACTCGTTAAAGATCAAAAAAACATTGCTATTCCTAGATTTCAATCTCGCTATTTACAACAGTCTGTTATAGGGGCGCCATCCTCTAGAATTCAGTTGCATCCAGGCATCCGGATGTAAATCATGCCTGAACGTTGGACTTTAGACTCTAGACTGAGTAAGATTAAAGTAATAAGAGATTTCCACTTCAGAGCAACATCTGCCTTAATTGTTAATTTTAGTAATGACGATTTTATATATTTCTAGGATTTTTAGCCTTTTAGTCTAAAGAGTATTTTAGCAACCGTAAATTATTGTAATCTTATTACTTTATTATGTGTAATTGTACTTAGATTTAGGTGCACGACCCCATAAGCACTAGCTTTAATCATTATCGTGCTGAAGTAAAGTGTATCGTGCTGAAGTAAAGTGTCTGTATGCATGTATGTATGTTTACAGACTGAAGCGTACATCCAGATAGCCTGTAAGATCTCTCGTATGCATGATACACAGAACCTCACGTTTATCAGGACGAAAACAAAGTTGCCAATTTTCGCTCCATTGCTGTAGCGTGTTGAGGTCACGTTAAAGTTGTTTCTCGTCGTTTTCATCGTAGATTATCCTGTAGACCTTGCTGTCATCTGCAAACAGGCGCATGCTTGAGCCTACGCCGTTTGTAATATCAAGTAATAAGTTTGATGCAACAATGGCGAACGGTCATGATTTTTCTGGTTCCAATGACGGAGTCGTTTGGGAGCCAGACACCGAGTTATATCTGCTTGAACTTGATGGTTCTGATTGGCAATACCTTCAGCTGAACGGAGAGCGGTTAATTTGGATGAGCGACTTAGAATTCTTTCAAGACTTTTGTTGAAAATTGTCTGCCGCAGCAAGGAAAGTGCTCATCGCCTGGTGGAAATAATAAGCAATTTAGAAGTTGCAACAATAAACTTGTCATAACCAACTTGCTCTTGTTTTCCCTGCTTTGAAAGACAAATTGTTCAAACTAGTTCAAGACAAGCCGGAGATGATAGCTGACTTGCCGAACCAACCCACAAGCCATAATGAAAACCAACTACAACAGACAACGGATGATGGAGCGGACTCTGGATCAGGGATCAGAAAATTCTTTATTTGCTGAACTGAAAAACATAAAGTTCAACCTGATGGTATTAAAGAAGCAGGTTGATGCTAATAAAAGCTCTTTATCGAGATAACCACAAAACCAAGAAAATATTAGCAACGAAGAGCTTATGAAACAGAAAGGGAGATGTGAAAAGCTACAGGCGACATTACCTAACAACGGTAGGGAAATCTCTTGAGACCCGTGCATCGTACCGGAAAGAAAACAAACCTACACTTTGAAGTGCTTTGGTGAATCGACAAAGAGACGAAGGACAATTTTAAGAGAAAAAAGAAGGCAGGCATTCAATTTCTGCGAACTTTTATCTGGTTTGTTTGCTTCGTAAGTAAGAATGTGAAGCGTATTTATACAAAGATTTTTTAAAACTCGACTTCTTTCGCTTATTTTAAAATTGACAAAAGGCTAAAATTGCAGGAAAAGTGCAAAAATTACATTGGAAATGTTCGATTTTTCGTATTTCACTCAGAAATTCTAAGGATTTTTTTAAAGTCCACATAGACTTAGAAAAAACCTCTAAGAAGAACAAACAAAGCGCAACAGTCCCAAAGGACGTCTATTGTTATCGCTATTGTTTTCTTGAAACAAAGGACAGTATGCATAATGAAGCTGGACCTGTGCGGAAATCTTGCCACAATTTTTTAAGAAATTTCAGATGAGTTTAGGTTGAAATGATGCGCTATCCACCAATGCCGTGCCTTTTCAATGTACAAAACGCCATACTGAGGAACCTCATGAGCCTACCTCAGTGCTGCCATCTCAATGTGGTCTTAAATTAGCCTCTTTAAATATCAATAAATTAATCACACACATAGATGAGCTAAGAATTCTTCTAGCGCATAACAAAATAAATATTTTACCGATTAATGAAAGTAAGCTCAATGAAACTATTAGCGACTAGGTCAACATCCTTGGCTATGATATAATTAGACGTGATAGAATTACAAACGGTAGTGGAGGAGTATGCTTCCATGTGAAAAATTAAATAAATTTTACTGTACGAAATGATTTAAACATGGACACTCTTGAAAATCTATGTCTGGAAATTCAAAAAACACAGATCCAAACAACTTGTTGTATAGACCACCTGATTCTTCTATTGGTATTTTTTCACTTTTCACTTTTCTAATGGGAGACCTTAACTGCGATACGGTTGCTTCTCGATTAACTACTTAATAACCGAGAGTGAGGTCGTTACGGGATAATCTCAAACTGAGGTCTCGCCGTATTGACCGAGCAATACCGAGGTCAATACGGTGGGCCGAGGTTTGAGATTTTACCGTAACGACCGAACGGTCGAGGTTACTAAGTTGTTTATTATATGGCACAAAAACAAAGCAAAAAAGCCAAAGCTAGTGCAGCGGAAGTGATCACTTTACATCCGGTAGTGTGCCCGCTTCCCTGTTCATTCATGGTTTCCAACCACACAAATCAGGTGAATTAACGCGTCTTTCGGTCTAAAATAATCTTTCTTTTCATCACAATTTATAACAGCTGTAAAAAGGTCATCTGGAATGTTATGGTCACGTAACAGCAAGGAAAATTTCGTCAATATTTTTGAGAATCAACGGCCAAAGTCAATACGTACAGAAAAATAGTTACGCAATGCGTACAGGTGCCTACTGCGAAAGTTCAGGTAATGGAGCAAAGTAAGTGTTGAAATTTAGGTCTCCTTTTATCAAAAATTAGAGAGGGTATTTGTACTATTTTGTCGTATTGTTTGACACCTATTTCAATATGACAGTGTGTACTGTGTGGTTGTTTTTTTCCTCGCAAAGCGAGGTTACTAATCGTGTCGCTTCCGGTCAGACCACGTGGCTCGCAAGCCCGAGTAAATCGAGCCGAGAGTTTTTATATATGTATATATATATATATTTAGCAATTATTCCACGAAATCGAGTCGTATATGAGCTAATAGCCAACGAGGCGCGTAGCGCCGAGTTGGCTATAGCTCATATACGACGAGATTGAGTGGAATAATTGTTTTATTATATCTCTAAACCCTCGCTTATGAAACACTGGAATTAGTTTGTACGACAAGAATTGACTTTGTTATTGTTTTTGAACAGAACCATGTTGTTGTCGAGCCGACATATTGTAGAGCAGATGTGTAAAAAAGTTTCAAACACGAGTCCGGCTCGTTTTTAAACAACTCTTTAATGTACTTGTCAATTTTTTTCGAGTTAGCAAATTAGTTTAAGAATTTAAGTGGAAAAAGTAGGCAGAAATAAGATAAAAACTCAGTTTACGGGCTTCACAGATCTTTCAAAATGGCGGCTGTTTGTAAGAGTTTCACTTGCGTTCGTAATAAACAATTTCGAAATATAATTTGCTCACTTACCGTCGAAAAATTTCATCCTATATTTATTTGCTTCGGTAGTATTTCTTTGGTGTATGATTTTTAAGCTTGACTTGAATTTCTCCCTGTCTAATTCAAGAAATCATCCATCCATGATGGCCGTTTTCCGTGCCAATGGTATATGAGCTGATATACTATGAGTAGGGAACCAATCAGAGCGCGCGTTTGCTCATATACAAGGGTTGCAGATATAATAAATATATATATATATTTATATATATATATATATATATATCTATATTTTAAAGGTGTCCGTTCGCAGGCCAGGTTACCTGGCAATAGTAGCGTATTTGAGAACTCCTGAATTTCCGCCATTTCGAATGCGGTGATGCCTTTTTGAAAGAAATGTAAATTTTGTGGAAACGGATTTCACTCGTCCTGGAAGTGTATCCCAGCAAGATGATCTCCGAGATATTCAAGAAAGAGTAGCCCGAGATCGTCGCCGAGTAAGTTCGAACACCGTGAAAATCAACACAAGGAAAGCACGACTCAAAGCAGGGAAAGAGTACGACAGCAGGGCGAATAACAACAGACATCCGTCATCGCAGCAAAGACAAAAACTGCTCGCTCTAGAAAAAGGCAAACGAAACAGCAGGGAAAAGGACCAGGAATTCAACCAAGTTAGTTTTGAATTTGAATGTGTTATTGATAGAAATACACAACAGGAGTGAACGATTACATAACGAAATATATTAGCGTACTAAATTTAGCAAAACGGCTTAGAAGGGAAACCGAGTAGAAACAACTACAACGATTGGAGATGTCTCTGGAAAATAATTATATTAGTCTAAAAACGGAATAGGAAGACGACCAACAGATTACAAGAGAATGTAAGTAGGTATTTTTCATAATAAAGCGATAGCGTTTCCATTTTGAAGAAATTCCCAACACAGAGAGTTGCAGTTGTTATAACAATCATTTACAACGATGTGATCTGATATCATTGCAACAGTGAAAATATTGTAAATTTTCTTGATCTAGCAGCTATGTTTAGCATTTTCAACAGAATATATACCCAGTTTCACTATAAAGTACTGGTTCTGCAATATCATCAGTGATCAATGCGATCATTTGAAAATAAAGCAAATGTTATAACTTACTTCTGAGTAGTATTTCTCTTTGCTATATATATGTATGTATTCTCTGATTGAAAGGTTTCAATAATATTACGTATAGACAACAAGTTTCATAGCCTTTTCACAATGGGTCAGTTTTACCTTAGAGTTCAATGACCCCCCCCCCCCTGATAATATTGCAATCTAGAAACCTGGCCATTTCCCACAAATAAAATGTTAATTCAAGCCTTAATTAACATATTAACCTTGTTACTTTCTGTTGTTTACTTCATTTTTATGATGTCAAATATCAATATTTAATAACAACCACAACATACAGTTAACATTTTACATCGGAAAAACTATATAAAGAAGAAAATAAATTTTGTAATGCCAAAATGTTTATGATCTTTCTAATATATTCATTGCAAGTGTGCTGTATGTAGTAACAAGTGTTTCAAGTTTTCTAAATGCCCTATCCTTTCAATAATGATTTTCCACACAAACTTTATAGACAAATGATTTCAAGCCTTTAAGAAGAAATGGTATTGTTTGGAGCTGTTTTGATTACTACCACCTCTGATGGAAAGCCTATTAAGAAGATTTTTGTGTTGCTTGCAGTAATAGAGTAACAATACCTTTACAAAGGTTAGGGCATGCATCCCACCCCATAAAAATATATTATGTTAAACGTAAAAAATATAACAATAGTAATAATAATAATATCAATACCAGTAATAATAATAGTAATGATAATAATAATGATAATAATATAATGATAGTGCTTCTCATTACTATATGTCATTGGTTACAGTTCAATACCTCTGGCTGCCATGACTTTTTCGATCTTTCTTCTACAGTTTTTATAATAGAAATTTGCATATATTCAAAATAATATAACCTTCTCTTGTTGGGTATGGATATTTTGCCTGTTTCTGTAACAGCACAATTAAACTTTCATGTGGTATATACTTTTAACTGATTGATGTCGATTTCACATTATTTTTTTACAGGAGTACGTAGTGCAGCAATCTTTTTCAACATATTAAGATTTCAATAACTCTTTATTTCATGTATTGTTTTTATGATATGACCTAAAAATAGAACAACCACATACTATACAGTCGGCACTCACTATTACCACACCTTTATTCAAAGTTGTTGTAGAATCCAATTGTCTTATCCCCATTTTTTATGTAATGACATTGTATCTCACACTTCTGTTGATATGGCATCTCTTTTGAGGGAAGAGGAATTTTCTTATCTACCACTGAGAGTACCATTGCAACTGAAGAGAGTGCACAAATTGAAACATGCACTATTCATAATGCTGTCAATTGTGGTTACCTAGGAATGAAATAATGACTGCAGTAGACAATAAAATATCTAATCAGAAGATTCTTCTTACAATGAACCTCATCCAATTATAACCAAAAAACATAAACAAAAAATAATTGGAGCATTCAACTCATCCTCAGTGTAAGAACATATTGTGTTTAAAAGGGATGTACAACAAAGGAGACAAAGCAGTAGAGACTAAGAAAATAAAACTAAAGAAAAAAACACAGGTTTCTACACTGTGGTAAACACAAGCATTCATATCAACTCTTCAAGATTTCACCTGCAAAAGATTTACAATCATTTTCAATTTGTGTTAAGTGAATATTATTGTGGTAATTCATCGACTCTGTATTCCCTGTGAAGATAATAAATAATTTTACTTCTATTCCCTCTGGTGCAATCTCAGTGGCAGTGAAAGAACTAAATGAAGGTCAATTTTTAAGCACTGTGTTGACCGGTATACTGGTCATGTAATTTTCACCAGGTGTCACTAATTTTGTACCAAACATAGCATAACAAATAAAATAATGGGGATTACGCTGATATAAAAAATATAAAATAAAATATAAAAGCATTGTGACTTCTTCAAAAACTAGCTTCGCGAGGTTTTTGCGGGAGTCGTATTTCTAGTTTTATAAAGGTAGCGTTTGTTTTTCTATTGTTTCCTCGCGAAGCGAGGTTACTAATCGTGTCGGTTCCGGTCAGACCACGTGGCTCGCAAGCCCGAATAAATCGAGCCGAGAGTTTTTATATATGTATATATATATATATATATATTTAAAAATAGACTGAGAGCAGCTGTTTTCTTTCACAATGACCAGAGCGTCGATGACTCTAGCGTTGACAATAGCCTGCCCTTGTTTCCAGCGATTAAAAAAACTTCGCGGTGGAAAGTCCCTGTATCTCGTTTTCCTGAGCTTGAACTTTTCTTAGATTCGGTTAAGAAAGACCTGTTCAATCCTAATAACATTCGCTCTATACCAGATAATCTTTCTCCCGGAGAAAGGCAGGCATTGTCCACACTGAGAGATTTCGAAGGGCTCACTATCAAGATCCAAGACAAGGGTTCCAAATTTGTTGTGATTGACACGGAGGTCTATGATGCCAAAATGAAAGAACAACTAGAAAACCAGCTCCACTATAAGAAACTTGATTCAGATCCTAGCACGGGGGTTGTTAACGTTATCTCACAATGGGGTAGAAAGTGGCTTGAGAGAGGCCAAATCAGTAAAGAAATTGCCCAATGGGTTACCAACAAGAACGCAAAGCCAGGAAAAGCCTTCGGCACCATCAAGACCCATAAGGACGGGAATCCCCTTAGGCTTATTACATCTTGCTGTGGGACGGCAATTGAAAACCTTTCAGCTTTCACTGAATTCTATCTCAAGCCTCTTGCCCAAGATTTACCATCCTTCGTCAAGGACACCACCCATTTATTACAAAAGATTCAAGATCTTAACAAAACGGGTCCTTTCCCAAAGGAAAGTCTTTTAGTATCTTGGGATGTTGTTGCCATGTTTCCCAATATTGATAACCATTTGGGAATCAACGCAATAACAGAAGCCCTTAATTCCAGAACAACTAATTTTCCATCCACTGATTGTATTGTAGAAGCGGTTAAGATCTGCCTACAACACAATAATTCTCAATTCAAAGGTGAAAATTTTCTCCAAATTCATGGAACGGCCATGGGGCCCAAAAATGCATGCAGCTATGCCGACTTAGCCATGGGGGTAATTGACAAAAAAGCTAGATCAGGGACCATCAAACCAAATCTGTGGTGGAGATATAGGGATGACATTTTCGATCTTTGGACACAAGGGCACTCTAAATTAATTGAGTTCACTGAGTTTATCAATTCTCTTTACCCCACCATTAAGTTTACCCTTGTTCATTCCCCGATATCTCTTAATGTTTTAGATCTTACACTTAATCTTGTTGACGGATTTATCCAAACGGATATCTACTCCAAGCCTACCGATAATCATATTTATTTGTTGCGTAGCAGTGCCCACCCAGCTCACTGTTCTAAGGCCATTCCATTAAGTGTTGCTACCAGAGTCAAAAGAAATTGTTCCACCCCTGAATCTTTTGACAAACGAAGTAATGAATATGAGAGTTATTTAATTAATAGAGGCTATAATCCTATCCAGGTGAAACAACAATTCGAGAAAGTTAAATCTATTCCCAGGGAGGACCTTCTTGCCCCTGCCAATAGAGAATCCAAAAAAATTTTTCCATTGGTTTTAGATTACAACCCTATTTTACCTAGCATTGGAAAAATTCTCAATTCTCATAAACATCTTATTTATGATTCTCCTTCCCTTTCTAAAATTTTCCCTCGAGGATCAATTATTCCATCTTACAGAAGATCTAAAAACATAAAGGAAATTCTTGCACGCCCACGTAGAATGGAGGACAATGACTCTGATAAACATGGCTGTTTTAAATGCAAAGGTAAATGCGATCTTTGCCGTAACTTTTTAGTTGAATCTGACCACTTTACTAGCGCTAGTTCTAAAAGATCCTACCAAATTACACAACATCTTCATTGCAAATCCAAAAATGTTATCTATTTGGTCACCTGCACAAAATGTAGTGTGCAATATGTAGGTTCGACTAGCAATGAATTCAAAGTGCGTTTTCGGAATCATAAATCGGCCATGAATACTAATAAGAAAACTTGTGAAGTTGCGACACACTTCAACAAAACTCTTCATGTTCTCTGTGACTTCAATTTTACAATAATTGAACAAATTTCCAACCCAAGAGACAATAACAGCCTTGATGAACGTCTTCTAACAAGAGAAGCTTATTGGAGTGCACAACTTTGCACCCTTCAGCCTTATGGATTGAATAAAAGATCTGAATTCAATTCAAGGAATAGAATAAGATTTAACTAACATCTGTCAACGGTTTTGTTTCTTTTCTTTTCACAAGTCTTATTACGTAAAGTTTTTATTCTATATATGTTAATCAAGGGCCCAATTAGGGATCACAAATTGTATCACTAATTAGTCCCTATTCATTAGGTTTTTATTAGATGTTAGTTTTTTAAAAAATTTTTATTGTTTGTAATTTTCTTTTTTCTTTCCTTTCTCATATATAAGACACCAATATTGTAAATAATTTTTTTATTCCAAGTATTTGTAATCTTTTTAATCTTACATACTGTACTGAAGAAGCCCGAATGGGCGAAACGTCTACAGTATTAAACCTCATGTGAGAAGTTCGCTGTTCCTCTTTCATTCCTACTATATATATATATTTATATATATATATATCTATATTTTAAAGGTGTCCGTTCGCAGGCCAGGTTACCTGGCAATAGTAACGCACTTGACAACTGCTGAATTTCCGCCATTATTCGGTGATGCCTTTTTGAAAGTAATGTAAATTTTGTGGAAACCGATCTCACTCGTCCTGGAAGTACATCCCAGCAAGGTGATCTCCGAGATATTCAAGAAAGATTAGCCCGAGATCGTCGCCGAGTAAGTTCGAATACCGTGAAAATCAACACGAGGAAAGCACGACTCAAAGCAGGGATAGAGAAACGACAGCAGGGAGAATAACAACAGACATCGCAGCCAAGACAACAACTGCTCGCTCCAGAAAAAGGCAAACGAAACAGCAGGGAAAAGGACCAGGAATTCAATCAAGTTAGTTTTGAATTTGAATGTGTTATTGATAGAAATACAGGACATGAGTGAACGATTACATAACAAAATATATTGGCGTACCACATTTAGCAAAACGACTTAAAAGGGACACCGAGTAAGAACAACTTCAACGATTGGAGATGTCTCTGGAAAATAATTCTATTAGTCTAAAAACGGAATCGGAACACGACCAACAGATTACAAGAGAATCTAAATAGGTATTTATCATAATAAAACGATAGCGTTTCCAGTTTGAAGTAATTCCCAACACAGAGAGTTGCAGTTGTTATAGCAATCATTTATAACGATGTGATCTGATATCATTGCAACAGTGAAAATATTGTAAATTTTCTTGATGTAGCAGTTATGTTAAACATTTTCAACAGAATATATACCCTGTGTCACTATAAAGTACTGGTTCTGCAATATTATCAGTGATCAATGCGATCATTTCAAAATAAAGCAAATGTGATTACTGAATTCTGAGTAGTATTTCTCTTTGCTATATATATATGTATGTATTCTCTGATTGAAAGGTTTCAATAATATTGCGTAGAGACAACAAGTTTCAAAGCCTTTTCACAATGGCTCAGTTTTACCTTAGAGTGCAATGATCCCCCCTCCCCTGATAATATTGCTATCTAGAACCCCTGCCCTTTTTTCACAAATGAAATCTTAATTCAAGCCTTAATTTGCAAAGTTAGACATAACATATTAACTTTGTTACTTTCTGCTGTTTACTTTATTTTTATGATGTCAAATATCAATATTTCATAACAACCACAACATGCAATTAACCTTTTACATTGGAAAAACTTTATAAAGAAGCAAATAAATTTTGTAATGCCAAAATGTTTATGATCTTTCTCATATATTCATTGCAAGTGTGCTGTATGTAGTAACAAGTGTTTCAAGTTTCCTAAATGCCCTATGCTTTCAATAATGATTTTCCACACAAACTTTATAGACAAGTGACTGCACTAGATTCTAAGCCTTTAAGAAGAAATGGTATTGTTTGGAGCTGTTTTGATTACTACCACCTCTGATGGAAAGCCTATTAAGAAGATTTTTGTATTGCTTTTAGTAGCAGAGTAACAATACCTTTACCAAGATTAGGACATGAATCCCACCCCATAAAAATATATTATGTTTAACATAAAAAATATAACAATAATAATAATACCAATACCAGTAATAATAATAGTAATGATAATAATAATGATAATAATATAATGATAGTTCTTCTTCTTACTATATGTAATTGGTTACAGTTCAATACCTCTGGCTGCCATGACTTTTTCGATGAAATACCGTCCTTATATTAAATCTTTCTTCTGCAGTTTTTATAATAGAAATTTTCATATATTCAAAATAATATACTATTCTATGGTTGGGTATGGATATTTTGCCTGTTTCTGTAACAGCACAATTAAACTTTCATGTGGTATATACTTTTGACTGATTGATGTTGATTTCACATTATTTTCTTACAGGAGTACGTAGTGCAGCAATCTTTTTCAACAAATTTAGATTTCAATAACTCTTTCTAACATGTATTGTTTTTATGATATGACCTAAAAATAGCACAACCACATACTATACAGTTGGCACTCACTATTACCAAACCTTTATTCAAAGCTTTTGTAGAATCCAATTGTTTTACCCCCAATTTTTTTTATGTAATGACATTGTATCTCACACTTCTGTTGATATGGCATCTCTTTTGAGGGAAGAGGAATTTTTCTATCTACCACTGGGGGTACCATTGCAACTGAAAAGAGTACACAAATTAAAACATGCACTATTCATAATGCTCTCAATTGTGGTTACCCGGGAATGAAATAATGACTGCAGTAGACATTAAAATATCTAATCAGAAGATTCTTCTTACAATGAATTTCATGCAATTATAACCAAAAAACATAAACAAAAAATAATTGGAGCATTCAACTCATCCTCTGTGTAAGAACATATTGTGTTCAAAAGTGATGTACAACAAAGAAGACAAAGCAGTAGAGACTAAGAAAATAAAACTAAAGAAAAAAACACAGGTTTCTACACTGTGGTAATCACAAGCATTCATATCAACTCTTCAAGATTTCACCTGCAAAAGATTTACAATCATTTTCAATTTGTGTCAAGTGAATATTATTGTGATACTTCATCGACTCTGTATTCCCTGTCAAGATAATAAATAATTTTACTTCTATTCCCGCTGGTGCAATCTCAGTGGCAGTGAAAGAGCTAAATGAAGGTCAATTTTTAAGCACTGTGTTGAGCGGTATACTGATCATGTAATTTGCACCAGGTGTCACTAATTGTGTACCAAACACAGCATAAGAAATAAAATAATGGGGATTACGCTGATATAAAAAATAAAATATAAAAAAAAATAAAGAATAAAATATGAAAGCATTGTGACTTCTTCAAAACTAGCTTCGCGAGGTTTTTGCGGGAGTCGTATTTCTAGTGTACTTTGAACGATTTTACTTGAGAAATGTTTGTACAGAATTTAAACAAGTACAATATACGATTCCTCGTTTCTTTTGCATACAAATACACTTTATGTAGTGCGATCGGTTTTCTGCTGTTCGCCTGATGTACTATTGTATTTTCAGTTACAATAATTAAAGATACGAGAAAACCAATAGTTGAAAATACACTAGATTAATTCCTCGCGAAGCGAGGTTACTAATCGTGTCGCTTCCGGTCAGACCACGTGGCTCGCAAGCCCGAGTAAATCGAGCCGAGAGTTTTTATATATGTATATATATATATATATATATATATATTTATATATATCTATATTTTAAAGGTGTCCGTTCGCGGTCACGTGTCTCTGTTTACTGGTAACCTAGCAACAGGATTATCGCGCTTGCGCACAGCGACTGATATTGCTGGTTACCTAGCAACAAGACGCATTTTCGTAAGGCTTGAACCGGTTAGAACCGGTTTCATACCAGAGGTTATAAATACTGGTTACGTGCCTCGTTATGGCGTATTTCAATATTCACTTATTGAGGACCGGAGTGTATTCGATTACTCTCTTGAAAATTATGCAAAATTTTGCCGAAACCGATTTCACTCGTGCTGCAAGTACATTCCAACAAGAGAATCGCCGACAGAGAGTAAACCGAGCAGCGAGAGATCGTCGCCAAGCGCGTTTCAGCGCCGAAACATCAGCACAACGACAAGCGCGACTTGAAGCCGAGAGGGAGAGAACACGGCAGCGACGACAACAACAGACATCGGAGCAAAGACAACAACTGCTTGCTCAAAGAAGGCAAAGGAGACAGCAAGAATCAGCGGAAGAAAGGAACAGGAGACTGGATTACCACAGGCAATACAACCAAGGTATGTTTGAAACTGAATGTGTTAGTGATAGACAACGAAGACTTGCTTTAGCTAGACAAAACGTGACAGAACGATTGCATAACGAAACTAACGAACAGCGACAACAGCGACTACAAATACTGAGACAAAATTCAGCAGAACGACTTAGGACAGAAACTGAATACGAACGATTTCAACGATTGGAGAGATTGCGGGGAAATATTTCTAACAGACTACAAGCAGAATCAGAAGACGAACGCCAGAACAGGTTAAGGATTTTACGCGAAAATACTGCTAACAGAATGCAGACAGAATCAGAGGAGGAACGACATAACAGATTAAGGATTGTACGTGAAAATACTGCTAACAGAATACAGACTGAATCACAAGACGAGCGGCAATACAGATTAAGGATTTTACGCGAAAATACTGCTAACAGAATACAGACAGAATCAGAAGACGAACGGCAAAACAGATTAACGATTTTACGCGAAAATGCTGCTAACAGAATACAGACAGAATCAGAAGACGAACGGCAAGACAGATTAACGATTTTACGCGAAAATGCTGCTAACAGAATACAGACAGAATCAGAAGACGAACGGCAAAACAGATTAACGATTTTACGTGAAAATACTGCCAGGATAAGGGGAACAGAAACAGACCAAGAACGACTTGAAAGATTACAGTCACTGAGTACTTATAGCGAAATGAGATTACAAGTAGAATCAGAGCGAACGTAACAGTAGATTACATAATCTTAGATTAAACACAAATCGCGCTTTAGAGAGGGAAACCGACGAGCAAAGATCTTCGAGACTCGAGACGTCGCGACAATGCAGCGCTGCACGTAGGCAGGAAGTACAGTTAAACAGACAACACGAGGAACAGACTAGAGAGGAATATCTTACACATGGATGGATGAATTCAGAACAGCGACTGCACCAGCAGCAATGGGTTCAAAGTAGCATGGCAGCTTTCCACAACAACATCAACAGCTTGGAACACAGACAGTGTCTAACATGTAAAGAAACATGGCCAACTGTGCAAGGACTTACTCTTCAGACATACCAGTGCCTAAGATGTAAGAGGGATAAAGAAACTACAAAAGTGTTTTCAGCAGAGAATGACATGGATCCGGGCACAGTACCAGATGAACTACAGAATCTTACAGATGTAGAGGAGATGCTTATCGCTAGAGCTTGCCCAATAATGTGTATTTATCGTAAACATGGAGGACAGCATGGCTACAAAGGACATGTGTTGAACCTTCCTCAAGACATTCAGGGATTCATCACAAGACTGCCACCCTATGTAGAAGAACTTCCCTTCCTTGTGGTAAGGCGACATGGTGCAGACAACAGCAGCAGGGACTGCAGAGTTAGAAGACACAAGGTGATGCAAGCACTGGCATGGCTAAAGGACAACAATCCCTACTACTCAGACATTGAAATCAACCATGAAGCTATTGAGTGCCTACCACGTGATGGAGTTCCGACAAATTTGCCTTCAGTTCATGTCCAAGAGACAGAAGAAGAACAGCAGAGACAAGAAATATCTGAACAGGGACTTCCCCAGAATGAAGCAAATAGTAGTGAACAGGACAGCAGTTCTTACCTTCCTTTTCAACAGGTTCAACAACAGGAACAAGATGCTATTCGTGCCTTTATTAATGGTGAAGACCCACTGGAATGGCCATCTAATGAAGGAGATCCCATCAATGAATTTCAAACAGAAGGACTGGCTACAATGGCCTTCCCCACACTGTTTCCGCATGGAAGAGGAGACCCCACAAACAAGAGAAGATTAAGGGAGGTAACATTAACTGAGGATTTTAAACACCTTATAAGGTATGCAGAACATTTGTCAACAGGGCAGTTTGTATGGAGATTCGCATCCCATCCAAGGTTTCCATACTGGGCACTGAACATGAAGCAGAGACATCAGTTGCTGTCGCAAGCTAGGGTCTACCTCACTCAGAACCCTCAAGATGCTAACCGTACCACAGAAGAACTACAAGAAATGGTTGGACAGATGTCTGCACAGCAACTCATGAACAGAGTTCAGCGTTATGTGGCAAAGATTCAAGGAACAAGACAATACTGGTATCAACGCTACTTGGAGCTTAAAGCTCTTATAGAACAGAAGGGAGCACCAACATTTTTCTTCACATTTAGTGCAGCTGACAATTACTGGCCTGATCTTCATAGACTGCTGGAAGAACCAAACAATGCAACACCTGCTATACGGATAAAAGCTGTCATAAACCATCCACATATCACAGACTCCCACTTCGTAGCAAGACTTGAAGAATTCAATAAACATTGGTTGGATGAAGTTTTGTATGCTGAATGGAAATGGCTTCGTTATGAATGGCAAGCTAGGGGAAGTATACATGCACATGGTTGTGCAAAGCTCAAGAATGACCCAGGACTCTGTGAACTTGTAAAGAAAGCTGCTCAAGGGTGGAAGCTTAAGCAAATATTGGACAGGCAACACGAAGAATCAAACTATCAAGAAATGGTAAATGACTTCACACCAGCTATAGAAGCAGGAATTGAAGCCAAAGCAAGAGTTATTCAATATGCAGACTGGCTTCTCACCACCATGAATGAGAATCTTCCAGATGGAAATTGGACAGTACCAAACCCACATCCCTCTGCCATACCTGGAAACTGGAAATGAAAATGATGACTACCACTCTCTGGTTAATTCAGTGGAACGTCACACCAGGTGCAGTACAGCATATTGTTTACGTAGCAAACCTGGACAACAACCACAGTGCCGATTCAATTATCCAAAGGATTGCACAGAACAGACCAGCATTGAATTTGAGCTAATTGTTAAGGGAAATAATTGTGGACAAGATGAACTGACAGTGCAGCAGATAATGGATGCAAGAGTAAGAGCTTCACTTATCACAAAGAGGAATGATGACCGTATCAACTCACACAATCGTTTAATGCTTCAGAACTGGAGAGCAAATGTGGATTTGCAAGCAATTGTTGACACTGACCAATGCATTCGCTATATGGCCAAGTATGCAACCAAAGGTGAGCCAAGATCTCAACAGGCAACAGAGATTCTCCAATCTGCCATCAATAAGTTACGCCATACAGACAGTGCATCATCTGCTTTACGCCGAGCAATGATTCAAGTTGCAGGAGAACGTGACATTGCATTTCAGGAAACAGCTCATATGCTTCTTGGAAAACCTTTGTACAACTGTACTTACAGCTTTCTCTGCATTTCACTGGATGGAAGCAGAAGAGTACGTGGAGGACAAGGTGAAGAAGTAAACCAAGGTGACAGTGCTTTGGATCCCTCATTACGTGATCATTATGCATCAAGGGTTCAGTGGCAAGAACAAGTTCCAGGAATTATGCTACTAAATCTACTCCAGTTTGCATCAGATTTTTATATTACAAAGGGAGAGATAAGAAAAAGAAAACAGGAGGTGATAATCAGAAGCTTTCCAGTATTTTCTCCTAATCCTTCTGGCAAGAATTATGGCAAGTACTGTAAATTTCAGCTGGTAAAGTACAAGCCATGGAATCAATCTGTAGACTCTGCATGGGATGGACTTGAGGAAAGTGATGAAGTGTTCATTGAATGCTATAAGAACTTCCTAAATTCTGAGACTGGACAGCAGTGTATACCAACATTTGCACAGAAGCTTGAACAAGCAATGGTACACAATGGGAACAGTGAAAATGATGGGGATGAAAACGATGGTGAGGATGATGAGAATGTGATGCACCAACAGCAAGAGGAAGTTGAAGAATGGATGCTGCTTTGTAGGTTTAACCAAGACTTCAGTAATAGCACAGCTAATGATGATGCACCTGATTTTGACTGGACAGCTGTCTCAAGAAATATGCCTCCAGACCTCCTTCGGGAATCAGAGAAGTGGATAGCAAAACAACGAAATGAAGTGAGAGAAGCTGCAAACGTACAAGAAATGGAAAGGCAACCTGTGGATTTAACAGCACTCAACCAAAGACAAAATCTTGCATACAGTATTGTTCAGCAACACAAAAGACGCCTAAATGAAAACGTACCTACAGAACCTCTACACATGATTATCACGGGAACTGCTGGAACAGGAAAGTCATTTCTAATCAATGCATTGGCTCATCTTCTGGGAGATCAGTGTATTCTCACAGGAACAACTGGAATTGCAGGTTTCAACATTGCTGGAAGCACTCTTCACTCTACCTTACAACTACCAGTACGCACTCTAAACAAAACAGATTTGCAAGGAGCAGCCTTACAACGTCTACAACTCAGATTACAGGGTAAACATTATCTCATTATAGATGAATTCTCAATGCTTGGACAGAGAACTTTGGCATGGGTTGACAAGCGTCTACGTCAAGCCTCAGGAAAACTCAACACACCTCTAGGAGGATACTCAGTAATCCTTTTTGGTGACTTTGCACAATTACCACCTGTAGGAGATAGACCACTTTATTCACCACCAGCAGCTACTGTGTTAGCACAACAGGGCTATTCAGTTTATACTCTGTTTGAAAATGTGGTTGTATTGAATGAGAATGTTCGACAGAATGGCAATAACCCTGAAGCAGAGGACTTTAGAGAACTACTATTGAGGATGAGAGATGGAAGAGTAACAGAAGAAGACTGGCACAAACTTCAAGAAAGAGCACCACAAAATGTAAACATGGAAGATTTCAAAGATGCGGTACGACTGTTCTATGATAAAGAAAATGTTGCAAGGTACAACTATGAGAAGCTGTGCAGACTTGGTAATCCTATTGCAAGAATATCAGCAGTTCACTCAGGTATAGGAGCCAGTGCTGCAAAGGCTGATGATGCAGGAGGACTGCAGTCTGAAGTGTTCCTTTCTCGAGGTGCAACTGTCATGCTCACTTCTAACTTTTGGCAAGAAGTTGGACTGTGCAATGGTACAGTTGGCACAGTTCAGGAACTCCTGTTTCACCCAGATAAACCACCACCATGCTTACCCATAGCTGTACTTGTACACTTTCCCCACTACAGAGGTCCAGCCTTTATAGATGATGACCCCCTTTCTATACCTGTACCACCTCACCGGTTTGAATGGGAAGATGACAACAAGAAACTTTCTCGTCTTCAATTGCCACTTCGATTGAGCTATGCAATGACTATTCACAAGTCACAAGGACAAACACTTAATAAAGTAGTCATAGACATTGGAAAATCAGAAAGAGCAGCCGGATGTACCTTTGTTGCGACATCAAGAGTTCGGTCTTTGCAACATGCAGTAATTCAGCCAATGCCATTCCAAAGACTTCAGGGCATAGGTAAGTGTAAGCGTTTGCAAGAACGACTGATGGAAGCACAAAGACTACTTGACTTAGCAGGCAACACATCCAGGCTTTACCAACACTTTTAATTTAATAATGAAGTTATTCATTTTCATGCAGTAAAGACAGCTTTGGTAATCATGCAGGTAAGTTGGAACCTCTTAAAAAAAGTACAATATGTAAAGAACATCACAACAAATTCGGTAAACAGGTATATTGTAAATCCTTTCACTCGCTAAAACTGAGTAGTATGTTGTTCTCTTCACTAAACACAAATCAATTTGTTATAAGTTAGCTGGCAGAATCAGGAGCTACATTTAAATTGTACAATTATAATCTGAAGTATATTGATATTTGTAAGGAAAAATACCACCTTGATCACCCCTGGGAGTGTCATGGTTTATAAATAAAATATTGTTAGAGATAATAAAGGTATTGTCTATACATTATGAAGAGATTTCCAATGCAGAGTTCGCAGTGAAGACATTGCAAATTTTACAAGCACTGTTTGTATAATACTGTTAATAGTAGTTTCATTTATTGGAAAATAAAGAATTTCCTATTACCAAAATCTAAGTACTGCTTCTTACTATATATCATTGGTTACAGTTATGCATTTTGCAATTCACAGTTTGGCATTTTAGTTTGCTGTGACAACTTTAATACGTGGAGCTGCCATAATTTTTTTTTATGAAATACCATCCTTCTATTAAATCTTAGTTCTGCAGTTCTTACAATTAAAATTTTCATATATTCATTTAAAATCATATACTATTCTATGGTTGGGTATGGATATTTTGACTGTCTCTGTAACAGCACAATTAAACTTTCACGTTGTGTATGGAGAGTGTTCGCTCACATGACCAGCAGCCATATTAGTTTACTGAAACAAAAGTAAGAATTTACATAAAAGTAGAGTTCAATTCCCCAGAGAATAATTTTGTACTCCAACATGGCGCCGTGCCTTTGTTTTCTCCTCAAACATGGCCGCCTTGACATCAAGTGAACACACTCTATACTGTTCACTGCTTGATGTTGATTTGACATTATTATTTTATAGGAGTACGGAGTGCAGCCATCAATTTCAACACATGAACATTTCAATAACTCTTTGTCACATTGTTTTCATGATGTAACCTAAAAATAGCACAACCACATAATAAACAGTTGGCACTCTCTGTTACCAAACTTTTACTCAAAGTTTTTGTAGAGTAAAATTGTTTAACCCCATTTTTGGGCCTTATGTAATGACTTTGTATCTCACACTTCTGTTGATATGGCATCTCTTTTGAGGAAACAGGAATTTTTTATCTACCACTGGGGGCACCATTGCAACTGAAGAGAGTACACAAATTGAAACATGCAGTATTCATAATTCTCTCAATTGTGATTTCCTAGAAATGAAATAACTGCAGTAGACAGTAAAATATCCAATCAGAAGATTTTTCTCATGCAATGATAACAATAGAGTATAAACAAAAAAGAATCGGAGCATCAGTGAAAATATTGTAAATTGTCCTCATTTAGCAGAAAAGTTGAAAAGATACCAAACACTAAGTGACTGGTTCTGCAATATTATCAGTGATCAATGCAATGATTTGAAAATAAAGCAGATGTTATTATTGACTTCTGAGTACTATTTCTCTTTGCTTTATATCTTTGTTGCATATATGTAGTAATTAAAAGGTTTTGTTGGGACAGGCAGCTTCAATAGCCTTTTCAAAATGCGTTTTTACCTTTCAGTTTCATGTATAACTGGGAATTACTCTCACAGCCCTTGCCCTTTGCAAACAAATGAAAACTTAATTTAAACCCTACTTTGCAAAATTAGACATGACATATCAACCTTGTTCATAACTGCTGTTTACTTATTTTTGTTGATTGGAAAAACTCTATAAAGGAGAAAGTAAAGTTGGCAATGCCCAAATTCTTATGATCTTTCTCATAAATTCATTACAAGTGTATGTAATATAACAAGTGTTTCAAATTTACTAAATGCCCTATGCTTTCAATCATGATTTTCCACAATAACTGTATGGAAGAATCACTGCACTAGCATGATTGCTACAGGTCATGACATGGTGAGGCAAAAAAAATTCTTCAAGATCAGGGAAAAGTGAGGAAACTTCATTTTGAGTAAGGGAAAGCTAAGTCTTTGAGAGAAGTCAGATAAAAGTGAAATTTAAGAGTAATAATTCCTCGCGAAGCGAGGCCGAAGGCCGAGCGTAGCGAGGTTACTAATCGTGTCGCTTCCGGTCAGACCACGTGGTTCGCAAGCCCGAGTAAATCGAGCCGAGAGTTTTTATATGTGTATATATATTTATATATATATATATATATCTATATTTTAAAGGTGTCCGTTCGCAGGCCAGGTTACCTGGCAATAGTAGCGCACTTGACAACTGCTGAATTTCCGCCATTGAGAATTCGGTGATGCCTTTTTGAAGGTAATGTAAATTTTGTAGAAACCGATTTCACTCGTCCTGGAAGTACATCCCAGCAAGATGATCTCCGAGATATTCAAGAAAGATTAGCCCGAGATCGTCGCCGAGTAAGTTCGAATACCGTGAAAATCAACAAAAGGAAAGCACGACTCAAAGCAGGGATAGAGGAACGGCAGCAGGGAGAATAACAACAGAAATCGCAGCAAAGAAAACAACCGCTCGCTCCAGAAAAAGGCAAACGAAACAGCAGGGAAAAGGACCAGGAATTAAACCAAGTTAGTTTTGAATTTGAATGTGTTATTGATAGAAATACAGGACATGAGTGAACGATTACATAACGAAATATATTGGCGTACTAAATTTAGCAAACGACTTAGAAGGGAAACCGAGTAGGAACGACTTCAACGATTGAAGATGTCTCTGGAAAATAATTCTATTAGTCTAAAAACGGAATCGGAAGACGACCAACAGATTACAAAAGAATGTAAGTTGGTATTTGTCATAATAAAACGATAGCGTTTCCATTTTGAAGAAATTCCCAACACAGAGAGTTGCAGTTGTTATAGCAATCATTTATAACGATGTGATCTGATATCATTGCAACAATGAAAATATTGTAAATTTTCTTGATCTAGCAGTTGTGTTTAGAATTTTCAACATAATATATACCCAGTGTCACTATAAAGTACTGGTTCTGCAATTTTATCAGTGATCAATGCCATCATTTGAAAATAAAGCAAATGTTATAACTTACTTCTGAGTAGTATTTCTCTTTGCTATATATATATGTATGTATTCTCTGATTGAAAGGTTTCAATAATATTGCATAGAGACAAAACGTTTCATAGCCTTTTCACAATGGGTAAGTTTTACCTTGGAGTTCAATGACCCCCCTGATAATATTGCTACCTAGAACCCTTGCCCTTTTCCCACAAATGAAATGCTAATTCAAGCCTTAATTTGCAAAGTTAGACATAACATGTTAACCTTGTTACTTTCTGCTGTTTACTTCATTTTTATGATGTCAAATATCAATCTTTAATAACAACCACAACATACAGTTAACCTTTTACATTGAAAAAACTTTATAAAGAAGAAAATAAATTTTGTAATGCCAAAATGTTTATAATCTTTCTCATATATTCATTGCAAGTGTGCTGTATGTAGTAACAAGTGTTTCAATTTTTCTAAATGCCCTTAAGTATGCTTTCAATAATGATTTTCCACACAAACTTTATAGACAAATGACTGCACTAGATTCTAAGCATTAAAGAAGACATGGTATTGTTTGGAGCTGTTTTGATTACTACCACCTCTGATGGAAAGCCTATTAAGAAGATTTTTGTATTGCTTGTAGTAGTAGAGTAACAATACCTTTACCAAGATTAGGACATGCATCCCACCCCATAAAAATATATTATGTTTAACATAAGAAATATAACAATAATAATAATAATATCAATACCAGTAATAATAATAATAATAATAATAATAATAGTAATGATAATAATGATGATAATAATATAATGATAGTTTGTCTCGTTACTATATGTCATTGATTACAAGTTCAATACCTCTGGCTGCCATGACTTTTTCGATGAAATACCATCCTTATAATAAATCTTTCTTCTGCAGTTTTTATAATACAAATTTTCATGTATTCAAAATAATATACTATTCTCTGGTTGGGTATGGATATGTTGCATGTTTCTGTAACAGCACTATTAAACTTTCATGTGGTATATACTTGTGACTGATTGATGTTGATTTCACATTATATTCTTACAGGAGTACATAGTGCAGCAATCTTTTTCAACATGTTAAGATTTCAATAACTCTTTCTTACATGTATTGTTTTTATGATATGACCTAAAAATAGCACAACCACATACTATACAGTTGGCATTCACTATTACCAAACCTTTATTCAAAGTTTTTGTAGAATCCAACTGTTTTACCCCCATTTTTTTACATAATGACATTGCATCTCACACTTCTGTTGACATGGCATCTCTTTTGAGGGAAGTGGAATTTGTCTATCTACCACTAGGGGTACCATTGCAACTGAAGAGAGTACACAAATTGAAACATGCACTATTCATGATGCTCTCAATTGTGGTTACCTAGGAATGAAATAATGACTGCAGTAGACAATAAAATATCTAATCAGAAGATTCTTCTTACAATGAATCTCATGCAATTATTAGGAAAAAACATAAACAAAAAATAATTGGAGCATTCAACTCATCCTCAATGTAAGAACATATTGTGTTTAAAAGTGATGTACAACAAAGAAGACAAAGCAGTAGAGACTAAGAAAATACAACTAAAAAAAAACAGGTTTTTACACTGTGGTAAACACTAGCATTCATATCAACTCTCAAGATTTCACCTTCAAAAGATTTACAATAATTTTCAATTTGTGTTAACTGAATATTATTGTGATACTTCATTGACTCTGTATTCCCTGTCAAGAAAACAAGTAATTTTACTTCTATTCCCTCTCTTGCAATCTCAGTGGCAGTGAAAGAGCTAAATGAAGGTCAATTTTTAAGCCCTGTGCTGAGCGGTATACTGATCATGTAATTTGCACCAGGTGTCACTAATTGTGTACCAAACACAGCATAACAAATTAAATAATGGGGATTACGCTGATATAAAAAATAAAATATAAAATAAAATATAAAAGTATTGTGACTTATTCAAAAACTAGCTTCCCGAGGTTTTTGCGAGAGTCGTATTTCTAGTTTATTTTTAATCAATTCAGCAATTATTCAGAGTTGACTAATTTTTACCACCTCTGATGCAAGACCTATTCAGTAGAAAACTATATAATATAGTGGTTATATATAATTTTGTGGTATCAGAGAAACAATACCTTTTCCCAGATTAGGAAATACACCCTCACACCATAACAATATATTATTTTAAACATAACAAATAATATCAATACCAGTAATAATAAGGAGCAACTTCAGAATACCCGTCCACTTCATTTACATGTGTCTGGGGCTTTTGAAGAACGAGGTATATTACAATGGACTCTTTTGTTTTTCATCAGTATGTAAATAAGTGGACGGGTATTCTGAAGTCTAGCCAATAATAATAATGGTAATAATTACATGAAATGAGAAATTAAAAAAAGTGATAATGATGTAAATATAAATATTTCATATTTCTACTAAGTAAATACTTAAATTAGGGTCTTATATCATAGGAAAACAATAACGAGATCTTTAATCAAAGGCTCCTTCCAGCTACCTTATGGTATGTGGAAATTATTCAATGAAGAGCTGTCCTTTCCCCAGACCATAACGTGTTCATTCCGAATAGTTGGTTTTGTGCATTCTTGCTACGACTGATCGATTACTCGTCGTCCAACTTGGAGACATCGTCACTTTTAAGACTTTAAAACCCATTTCTTTGCCCTCGAGCATTCTTGAACACATTTCCTGTTTGTTCGCGAGATCTTCAAAAGTGTATTTTGATCAAAGATGGAACGAAAACCCGCTTGACAATCTTTGCGTCGGCCTCAACACAACAGACGCCATTTTGTAAACTTGTCCTGCCGCTTTGTCTCCCCCCTCCCCCCACATATATGAACATAAAACAATTGTACGACTTCGTGGACGAAACCAAACCTAGCAGGGGAGAACTTGTTTAATTCACATTAATGCATAAATTCATTGTCTAACGGAAATGGCGTGACAAATCCAACCATTACTATACCTCATGGTATCACATACATACCATGGGGTAAAAACTAACTTCGCGAGGTTTTGCGAAAGTCGTATTTCTAGTATAATATATTAAACAGTTGTAGAAAGTAAATGTAAGCTTCAGCTATGGTATTTTGTTTGTAACCTTTGAAATACTATTAATATATTCTTTACTTGACATTTCTAATTCCGATTACTCCATTCTATAATTTTGAGAACTATAATAAAAGTGCTATTATAATCAATTTTCTAAGCTTTTAAGATTTGCACTGCCTACCACTGAAGTGTGATGGTATAGAAAAAGCGAAAAAGTTTTGTCTGACTATTTAGTATTTTCTAGAAGTTCGATTATGTGATTGGACCGAGTATTAATTTTCATTTTAATATTTTCAATTTGAAACAATCTTTCCGCTATTTGATCCGTGTTGGAATCTCTGGTAAGGCTTATTCTGGACAATAAGCCTTCCATGACATCTGTCAGAGCAGTAAGCCAGCAATCTTTTCCGTCTATTTCGGCGCAAAGACATTCCGTTATGTGCTGCTTTAATTTTTTGACTTGTTCCACATGAAGTGCATTTGAGAACAGTTGAGCCCACTGCATGCGGCATTTTTTTCTTGCAAGACTTTATCTAGCATGTCATTAAGACATTTACTTTATCAACAAATTTGAATTCTTGGATAACAAGTTCCTTCTCAGTATTTGAAATAAGCTGTGGGTCTTTCACTTCAGTTAGTTGGAGGTCTGCTTTTTGGAATGTCGTTGTTGGTGTGGTACCCAGTAATGTCATTCCTGAATAATTCTTCACACTAAGATTTTGGAAGCTGTAAGTGTTTCCACTCTTTAGTTGGGTTAGCAAGTTATCCCATATGTGTATAGTGGCAGAACCAGTGCGATCTTCAATCACACAGTCTTCTTTTACGTATCCCTTTTCGCCATTGCGTTTAATGACTTCTTTGTTTGGATTTTGACCAAGTGTTACGTGGCCTTGTACATTAACCTTTTGATTTCTTGTCAGAGTTTGGATTTCATTCAGTGTTATATCTGTCGCGCTGGAGATTGCTTTCTTCGCTTCCCCTTGCTTTGTCGATGGAGCTGTGCACAGAAAGTTGACATCACTGCTTCTAGCTTGGACAATTGAGCGTGTTTGGTTGACAAAGATTGTATCTTCTTTTTCATTAATATTGGCAATTTTAGCTGTACTTTTTGTAACTTGGAAATGCAATCAGCTTGAGCATGTGAATTCTTGCGAATTTATTTGGTGATTTTTGAAGGTCAAAATTGTAGTACAATTTTCCAGACCTTGCTTTTTTAATGGGTGATAATGAGTGAACCTAACCAACGACACTATCTGCAATAGAGAAATAATATGGTGAGAAACATATATTAGAAGTGGAGAAGAGGATATAAAGATAATGTAATGAGTGTGGAAGTGGCATTATACAGCATGGAGCTGTTTGTTATTATTGATCTGTAAACAGCAAAATTTAGGTTTATGTATTTACGTTGTTTGGATAGCCGTGTTTCTCTACACTCTTCGTTTTCAATGGCTCTTCTTTTTCTCATATATGTCCTGAAATAACAATTTTTGTGATATTCAATGGCGGAAGAACTCTTCGATTCATGTTTGCTAGTGCTGCAACTGTTTGTTATTTGTGTTCTAAATAATTCTGGAACATCTGCAACTGTAGAAACATACTGAACCTCATTTATGTGGCCTACGTAAATAGTCCTTTGTTCTCCTTGTAAGGTCACGGCAGGTTCAATTATTGTCCTCTCTGTAAAATTTTGATGAGATTCTACGATATGTAGTGTTATACCTAGTGCATTTGCTACAGCCTGCACTATGAGACCATCACACCATGTTCCTTGCATGGACATAGTATTTAAATAGCCTAACCATGAATTTGCAACATTGCTCTCAATTAATTCTTCTGGGTGTTCCCTAAGATACTGAATACCAGAATATCGAATTGCAAAATGACAATCTGGAGTGCCACACAACTGATGTGAAACAGCTTTAAAAAAACAATCTTCATCACCGCCAACATCTAGAGCGTCTAGTGGCCTTAAGCCGATCGTTCTTAATCTTTGTGTTAGTACAGCAAATGGCAATTGTGTGGGTCCTGGATTCAGTTCAATATCACCGGAAATTAACAGTTTCCTTCTTGCTACACGAAATATATCTTGAAGTAGTAATGACCTTAATGTGACATGTAATTTACTCTTTCTTTGAAAAAACAAAAGGGAATTTGAGTAAGAAATAATTGGATATCTCTTTAAAATCTAAGGAGTATCAAATGAACTGTTTTTGATTTCTTTCTTTTTCGCTGCGGTACTCAAGGAGACTACCTTAATATTAAACTTGCTTAATATAAAACTTGCTGAAGAAACAATCGTTTCTATATTTATACATCACATAGTAAGTTTTTTAGTTAGCTGCTATGCTTCTTAGTCTAGATGAAGGGGGAGACAAATTCCTGAGTGTTAATTTTAGAGTTCTTCGAATCACTCGTTTCTTCATTCACTTCAAAATCTTTTTCAAATTTATCCTAGACGGCTCCTACTTTTATACGCTTTGTAACCTCTTTCTCTTTGTCTTACTGTTTTCCTCCAATTATTGTTATGAAGATCAACTTGCTGCAAGTATGTAACATATACATCACGACCTCCATCGCCCTTTGTCAAGTGCAAGCTCACCATATGCTGGGGCAGATCTAGGGGTGGTTCGGTCGAACCCCCTAAAACTGAACGTAAAAACGAATAACAAACGCGTGGTTAAAAGAAAGTGAACCAACTCAGCTAATAAATATATCTTTTAAAAATTATATTTCTTTGTGTCTTTGTAAGCGAAAACAGCAATAAAAATAAGACAAATTTGTGCCTAGTTGAAAATGGCCTCTAGTACGTCCGCTTGAGCTATAAAATTACTGCTTATTAACGCTTATACGTCCCGCTTAATCCAAACATGGAGGTGACTTTAGAGCAATTAAGCCACTTCAAATTGCCCCTGAAAACGCTAGAAATCGCATTTCAGAGGCCCAAAAATTAAAAATTTTCCGGGGTGGCATGCCCCCGGACCCCCTAGGGGCTACCGCCTTCGGCGGGCGTTTATCCGAACCCCTCTTCGTCAAATCCTGGATCCGCCACAAATATGTTGACTTTTGTCACACAGAGTCTCGAGAACATCGATAAATTTCATACGATACTTGCATTTAACACATTCTGTAAAGTTTAGAGAAAATTGAATATTTAGGAAAGGAATATATGGAAACAGTTTTCTTGAAGCCAATTTATTCTTGTGAAATGTGCAAACTAATTTGTGGCAAATCAAGTTGACCCATTTTGTCATTCCTTTCTGACTGCAAAACTCTGTAACTTTTACACATTTAGAAAGATCGAGAACATATGGAAGGTAAAAACGGTAACTAAAAGACAGTAGATTTGAAAACAACCCAAGGTATAGAGAAGAAAGTTGAAGGTTTGGGAAAGGAATATAGGAAAAAAGATCTCTTAAATCCAATTTATTCTTGTGGACAGGATAAAGATATTTTTTTACAATTGCCCGCATTCCTTCACGACTACAAAACTCTGCCTGATCACTCACACAACTGGCGAGATGGAGAAAATATTGAAGGTAAAAACGGTAACTAAAAGACAATAAATATGAAAATAGCCCAAAATTAAAGTTAAAGAAACAAACATACTGTTCTGGAGAGCTCACAACTCTTAGTGAGCTTACTGCTTTTTTGCTTTTCTCTAATGAGTAGGACTTTTTATTTGTATTCTGCTTTTGTAACCGTGCTAGTGTGCCTCGAGTTTGAGACCAAAGTGGGTCGATTTGTGCCCGAAGTGGGTCTATTTTTGACCAAAGTGGGTCGCTTTGTGAATTTCCAAACATCTTTAAGGTTCTGTGAACAACAGACAGCGTTGTTTCATCGGGTGCTAGAAGAAAGCAGTTACGATGCATGACTCATTCATTGGCCGATTAAACTGCTGCGAAGTAAATAACACTCCAAAACATTAAATTGTTACTCCAACGTTTTACGTGCAAAGTTAATTACAAAAACAAATTAGAAAACTAAAACTTACCCTCAGCAAAACACGCTTCGTATATTCCCAATGCTCCGAAGTCTTCACCGCACGCACGAACAGCATACAATGACTGCAATGACTTACATCGTTCCATGACTTGAGTTTATATGGATTTATGTTCGGACATATTTAATCGCTCTGTTTCACTTGTGATTGGTTGAAATTGGAAGTGCGATAATTTATTGACTACCTACGGATTATCGATTTTAACAAACTTTCTCTTCAGTTTTCATGTTCATGGCTTAGTGTTTTCTGCGCAAGCGCAGTAGATACAAAAATGTCAACGGCCTCGTGGAAAATATACTCCAGGGAAAGCAATGTTCAGAATGTTAAGTCTACGCCTTCACTTTCGATGAAGCCAAAATGGAGGGACAAAAACCACCACATGGCTCTCTGCAGGGCTTTGGGACTGGAAGCACCAAACTGGCCACTTTTGAAGAGTTTGTCTTCTTCTTCATCTGTCAGCGAGCGGGTGACGTTTGGCCTGTTGTCCTTGCCGGCTTTCAGAACTGAACTTTTCTGTTTGGCTGCGAGAACTTTACGTGACATCTCAAATTCCTTTTGCACAAGAATATTGAATGGAGATTTCCCATTGGAAAGGAATCTCTGAATGCTTCGTCGGAAACCCGATAGCGTGTCAGGCTCGTACTCGTCGCCATTAATTTTACGCAAGTCCTTGAAAACTTTGCAAGTAAATGGTCAAGGTCATCAGCCGGTAGGTCCAAAACTTCTACATCGCCCTTGTTTATTGATGACAAATAGCGTTGAAATGTTTTCATGTCACTGACTGTTTTTTTTTGTTGTGTTTTCACTTTTTTGCTCATTCACGAAAGTTTCAATTTCTTCTTGACTGTTTCCTTCGTTTTCTCTCTCGTCAACTCGTTCTGTCAAATCACTGTTGTCCTGAAATTGTAACTCGTCCGGATAATAAAAATCACTCTCAGAGTGTTCCTCTTCGTCACTCATTCTCAGCTGCTACAATTTTCAGACAAAAAAAATCGATGGTTTTAAAATTCCTCTTTGTTTTGTTTTTGCAAGTCCGTAATCGGTCCGTGGGCATTACGGGAGAATAATGCCCTACAATTCATTGACATTGATTCTTTCACCTCCATTCAAATCACGTGAGGTCTCAGAAGACTTCACTCTCGCTGTAGCTGGTCTACATCTGTATTCATAATTTTAGGCATAGATTTTTAATAGTTTTTTGTTTTGTTTTTTTTTTCCTTCTTTTTCAAGCGAATTAATTGTAAATAGGATTTTAATAGTTAGCATTGTTTTTTATATAAATAAAGGTTAATTAGAATATGCTTGTCTCAAAGATTAAGCCATGCATGTGTAAGTATAAGCACCAGTACTGTGAAACTGCGAATGGCTCATTAAATCAGTTATCGTTTATTTGATTGTACAAAAAAAATTCATTGACAGTTAGCCAATCAGAGCGCGCGTCATATCGCCTACAAGCACAAGCCATATAATAAATGACAATAATACACGCAAATTAACGAGTATCACTGATATATATATGGTCTACAGCAACTTATCACCGAACCAACAGAATAACCCCGACGTCTACAACTTTAATTGATACTAATTGTCCAGATAAAGTTGTGTGCTCGGGGGTTCGTCATATCAGTATTAGCGATTATAGCATAGTCTTTGCCTATCGAAAATTATCCATGAATGGAATGTCTGGTGGGCACAATGCCATAACCTATAGAAACTTTCGAAAATTCAATCGAATAAATTTTCGGAACCATATTGCGTCTCAATGTTGGGATCAGATATACAATTCAACTGATCCCAATGAAATGTGGCTACTATGGAAATGCTCCTTTCTATCTATTGTTAACAAGCATGCTCCCAATGCGTGGATTACATCTGATCTTAAGAAACGAATGCATGATCGGAATATTCTAAAAATTAAAGCAAGTAAATCTAATGATTCAAATGACTGGTCACTTTTTGAAAAACAATGCAATATAGTAAATAGTGAAATCAGATTAGCCAAACAAGCCTATTATCAAAATAGTCTTAACGAGTATATAGGCGATTCTAGAAAGACCTGGCAGACTATCAACGAACTTACTTCGCGAATATCTGGGAAAAAATCGGTGACATCTCCGAAAGTAAATGAGGCGTCACTAACAAATCCAACTCTCCGTTCCGAAGTTCAAAATAGTCCTGGTAACGAATTAGGCTCGCATAGCATGTTGGAACTGTTTTGGGGGTCGATAAAATGGAGGATTAGCCTGCAAGAAGTAGAAACATCATGGGAAAACTAAATTGCTGTGTGCCAAATGTAAATGCCTGGCCGAATTCACCATGAATTAAATGGCACTCCCTTCCGAAAAACAAAACAATCTTGAAGGAATACAAAAGGCTAATACGAAACAAAACTCTTAAGGAATTTTCCCCGAATACTCAGATATGTGGATTGCACTTTCCCGGAGGTGAAAGAATGTCAAGGACTCAGTTGCCTTCTATCTTTCCTTGAACAGAACCAGCCAAAACCCGTCGCTAGATAGTTCGAAACGACTTACCAAAAACACGCAAGAGGAGAAAAAATGAAGACAAAATTCAAAGTTCATCAGACACGGCCGTAAGCTCGCTCATCGAGTCACCAACACAGTCAACATTTGGCTCCTTCTCCAGGTACCGGCACAGATGACGTAGCGCATTGTTTCACCATTGTGTGTAAATTATTCAGTAGCATATTTCTTATTGTATGGCCCTGTTTTACGTCATCTGTGCCGGTACCTGGAGAAGCACCCCAACATTTCATGCTGTAGACGAAATGCAAAGACTGCCATCTGAAACTGTAGGGCCAGTGAGCTCGCTTGTCGAACCGTCAATATCTGATACTGCAGACAAAATAATTAAAAGAGAGCAAACTGAAAAGGAAGAAATTCAAAGACTTCAAGCTAAACAGAAACAAAATGAAAGATTACAGATGCAAAGAGAACTCGACTCTTTGAAAAAAGAAGTGAATAAATTAAAGTACAAATTGGAAAAAGAACCATTGTTCAATATTGATGACTTCAAGGATAATGATGCAGATATCACGTTTTATACTGGTTTTCCTAATTACAGCACAATGGTTCTATGCTTTAATTTGCTACAAGAAAAGGCAGTTAACCTACGTTACGTGAATCATCAGCGTTTAAACTTTGACATTGCCCAAAAATCTGGCACAAAGAGGAAACTAACTCTGGCAGGAGTTCACCCTAGTACTTCTGAGACTCAGATTGGGTCTTCTTGAAAAGGATCTAGCTAATAGATTTAGTTTCTGTATCCACACTGTCAGATATTTTCCGCACTTGGATAAGGTTTATGAAGTCAGAGCCTTTTTGTATGGCCAAGCAAAGAACAAATTAAATATTATATGCCCTCAATGCTTAAGGAGTTATACCCAGAGCTTGTGTCCATCATTGATTGTACAGAAATGCGAATGGAATCACCTTCAAGTCTGGACAGTCAGTCCTTATGTTACTCTATGCACACCACAATGGAGGCACTTATTGGAATCACACCAAATGGCGTGGTCTCGTTTGCAAGTCAACTATATTGTGGCTCCATAAGTGACCCTGAGATTGTATAGAAGTCAGGATTTTACGCTCATTTGCACAAAGGCGATGTGGTCATGGTAGACAAGGGATTTCTTATTCGTGATCAACTAGCTAAAGCTGGAGCACGCTTGGCTATGCCACATTTTTTGAGTGACAAAGGTCAGTTAAGTGTGCAGGAATGTGCACATAACAAAACAATTGCTAGTTTGCAAATTCATGTGGAACGATATATGGAACACCTAAAGAACTGGCATTTTTTTGACAGAGTAATTCCCATCAGTTGTGCCAGCACTGCATCTGATGCATGGATTGTTGTTGTTTGTTTGTCCAATTTTTGGTCTCCAATGATTTTTTGAATTTTACAAGGACTGTGTATATGTATTATACATATACACAGTCCTTGTAAAATTCAAGAAATCATTGGAGACCAAAATGTAATGTTCTACTTATAATTCTCAGTTCTATCTATTTTGTGTCAACCCTTTGGTGGAGAATTGAGAGAGTTAGATGAAAATTATCGTGGCCATGCATGAAATGGCTTGACAGGCTCTGGTTAAAATTAACCTGAATCTTTATATATATCTTTATATATGTATTTATAAGTGTAAAAGTTGATTAACGTAAAACAGTGCTCAATACGGGAACGTAGAGCGAAGTAGTTGTTGCGGGAGAAAAAAACACACAAACAAACTACACGTTTATCCCTGAAAACGTGTAGTTTGTTTGTGTGTTTTTTTCTCCCGCAACAACTATATATATATATATATATATATATATATATATATAGATATAGATATAGATATAGATATAGATATAGATATACATATACAAATACATATACATATACAAATACATATACATATACAAATAGATATACATATATATATATATTTAACAAATAATAAAGCCTAAGCCGTGTATTACACTGCGATAAAACACGACGGGCATTTGAGAACACGAGTGAAATGTAGAAAGCACGAGCCGCAGGCAAGTGTATTCTACATTTCTCGAGTGTTCTCAAATGCCCGGAGTTTTTTAATCACAGTGTAATACACGGCTTAGGCTTCTTTATTCGCTTTATGATATAGTTTTTACATGGCGAAGATGGCGGCGAGCGGTCACGTTCCTCCTTGCTAACCATTCTTGGAAACCACAAGCAAGCCATTCTGAGAATTTAAATTTGAGCATGTTTCACTTGACAAAATGGCGGACTCTACTCAGAGTTACCGAAAGGGTCAAAAGATCAAAAGCTGCCACAGCCCTTTATGGCAATTCATCTTCAACCTTTAGATTAATCATACAGCTAATGCATGATATAGAAGTGAACCCTGGGCCAAATAACTACGCGGTTGGCACACAGAAGAAAACTAACAACGTGAAGATAGCCCATTTTAACGTTCGATCGCTGAAACGGAGGGAACACTTTATTCTGGTAAAAGAATCCATACTGGCGAACAAGTTCGATGTTCAGTTTTACCATCTCCGAAACGTGGCTTAACAACACTGTCTCTGATTTGGAACTCGAAATATCAGGCTACAGCCTTCATCGTCTCGATCGACAAACTAAGAAAGGTGGTGGAGTATGTGTTTACGTATTGCAATCTTACAAGACCGAGGTACTTGGCGAAATATCCTACATCTCCAGGACCGATTTCCATCAACTTTGGATTAAAATACAAGTAAGAAAACTAAAGTCAATTATCATCTGCACTACTTATAGACCTCCTGATACTCCTGTATCTTGCTTCGACACTGATCTGACTCCTAGTTTAATTACTGCTTCATTGCTGGATAAAACGATATACATGCTTGGCGACCTGAATTGTAATTTGCTGAACTCGAGCTGCCCCGACTCAAGAGCTTTAACAAACTTCTGCCTTATACATAATTTATCACAGATGGTGACTTCTCCAACCCGGGTAACTAATCTTACTGAAACACTAATCGATGTTATTTTGGTCTCGAACGTAAAGCAAGTACTTAAAACAGAAGTTTTGCAGAGCTCCATTAGTGACCACGATCTTGTTTATGCTCTCCTTCGACTGAAACAACAACGTCCCAAGCCAACCCATATTAATATTAGGAGCTTCAAACATTATGACCTAAATAAATTCCATACGGATGTTTCACAAGCGCCATGGTCAATTTTAGATACATTTGATGACCCTGAAGATAAACTATACGCATTTGATTCATTGTTTAATGACATACTAGACGAACACGCTCCCGTCAAAACTATTAAAATCCGCGGGCGAGCAAATGCATGTGTAACGGACGAGATTCGAGAACTCATGAAAACCAGGGACTATTAGAGGGCAAAAGCTAGGAAGTCAAAAGACCCCCTCCATTGGTCGGCATATAAAAATTTCCACCGCGAAGTAAAACGTGAAATCAGAATGGCTGAGAGAGAATTCGCCACAGAGCAGATCATAAATAATAAAAACAACACCAACAGCATCTGGAAAGCGATCCGAACATGCACACCAAAGAAGTCAGCATCCCAAAGGAATTACAGCAAAGATGACAAGATCGTCGCTAATGAGTTTAAGGTATCAGCCAACCCACCGGGGTCGTCTGCGTGCGGATCGTTCTAGTGCTCTTTGTTTCAACACAAACCCCCATAAACCGTATATTTTTTGAAAGCTGAATAATCATAATTACAGCTAATTCCCTTTAAAAAGTATAAAACTTTAATGCGGTTAAAAAATGAGGAGGTTTTTGCGAAACTAAGTGTTTTCATTCATTGAGTTCCACGCTCACCAAAAACAAACGGAAGAAAACGATTAATACGGCTTTCATTTCTTCACACGTTGGCCTAAAAAACCATGTCTCAGATTTCTGATATCTGCTTTCGTTTTATTTTTACAAGCAAATATATTCGGAGTAGTTGTAAAAAGCGGGGACTGACGCAAAATTAAATAAATTTAAAAAAAAAGTTGATGAGTTTCTGGCGCAAACCTCCTCCTCCTCCTCCTCTCCAAACTACGTCAACTTTACCTTTACCGAGATCGAGAGATATTAGCTGAATCGCACCAAAACATAAAATTAAATTAACGGTTTAAAGAAATACATATATAGTAATAATAGATGGAGAACCAAACAGTGAAACAATTGAAAGTCCTTGCCAAAGAGCAGGGTATTAAAGGATATTATCGAATGCGAAAAGCCGAACTCATTGAAGCTCTGGGTAATATAACCACCCCTAGAAAAAATATCTCCAACCAGCCGCAAAGACCTACCCCCTCACATGAACCGATACCTGATAAAACAAAAACTAATAAGTATAAGTGTCTTCATGGAAGGGTTAAATATTGCTGTAAGTTATGCGGAGGATCTCAAATATGCCCCCATAATCGAAGGAAAACGCGATGTAGAGAATGCAACGGCGGTAGTATTTGCAAGCATAAACGGGATAGGTATGTATGTAGAGAATGCAACGGGAAAGGAATATGTATTCATGGAAGACAGAGATCGTTTTGTAAGGATTGTGGAGGGTCTCAAATATGCGAACACAACAGATATAAGGCGAACTGTAAAGAGTGTCACGCAACACAAGAGACACAACAAAAACAATAGGTTATATAACGCAAGTCAGTGTTACATAACAGCTATCTATAGACATTCCTGAGCGACGTTAGAAACCAGCCTTTAAAAAGTAAACTTCAAATCTACTTTTCAACTTGCTTGTTGCTATGTCGCTCAGGTATGTAATCTATTGTTCTACACGTGATCGAGACTGTATATCCACGTGAAATACTCGTGAACTACCGAAATAGATACCATGCTAATCCACCAGCGATAACTATAAATGCTAATAGATTTTTTTCGTGTTGCGTTGAGTCTTGCTGCATTGAGGGTTTTTGTTTCATCTCAGTTTTGACAGGTAAAGACTTTGGTTTCGTCTCAGTTCTATGCAGTAACTTTATCTTTGAAGATCCCATGTTATGTTTTATTCCAACCTGTTTTGCTTCAGTGTTTAGGGAACTATTCACTCCAAAACTCATATCACTAGTAGCTTTCATCAACTTGTTATTAAAACCAGTCACGCTCTCAGTGTTGATTATCATATTACTAGGCATTAGCCATACACCGGGAGCAACAGCTAAATCAAGACGTAATTTCGCTTCTTGGACAGCTAATTGATACCTTTGGATCGAACTAGAAATGTCATTCTCGATCACACTACTCTCAAACAGTGCTAAGAATTCTTGTTGAGTCTCGATCGCTCCACCACCACTACCCACAATCGAGTTTCTAGTGTTGACTTGCGCCCCCAATACGCAGTAAACAAAAGCTTCAGCAGATCGATTCAATCTACCAAGACCGGCTTTAGTGAGTCCATAGCCACTTGTTGGGATAAACCAAGCATATTTGTAATCGGCAAAATCGTCATTACGGATGAATGAGATGAGGTCACCCTTTTCCTTCTTACCTCCATCATCAGCAAATTTACCACCTTCACCAGGCCACTGATCAGCTTCAACATCATAGTTCCTGACTATATGAACATTTTGATATCCACCACCCGCTCCATGATATCCAGCACCATAATCGATGAATATATCGCCCAAACCTCCGTTTCGACCACCTTTCCATCTAAAATCGGAATTGTTTGAGATACCAAATTCGGCGCACAATCGTTTATAAGCGACTTTGTTGTAAGGGTTGTTATTGATTACAAAAGGTTGCTCATCAGGTAGGGGAATACCCAATTCATATAATATCCGCCTTATAGTGAAATACACATGAAACTTAATGAAGCTACTCACGACTTTGGGATAGTTGAGACTCTCGAAAGGACTTATTCCACATTCAGAGGTCGCACACCACATTGCAAAGTTCAGCTGTTGAGGCCAATAATTCATATCGGGGGCGTTCAACCATTTTCTACTCTGTTTACCAAACTTGAAAGTCACAACTTGAGATGTAAATATGTTACGCATCTTAGCGGTGAATTTCTTCGTATTGGATACGTATATATCTAATGAGGTCAGCATGTTTGTCGTGTTGCTGGTGGGTTCATCAAAATCAATGGCAGGTATTGGGTAAGAGCGTTTGGTCATAGTTAAACTCTTGGGGAATGAACTCAATGCATTATCATCCAATCCTAAATCTTTCCATAGCAGTCTTTTCAAACGGGGTGACAGGTCTTCGGTCCATGTTTTGCCAGTGGGGTCATCATAAGACATGATTGTTGTCCCATTAACTTTCCACCTAATGTAACCACCATATTGATCGGCTACAAATACGAATTGACCGTGATCAGCTTTTGGATACCTATTTCTGAAATCATTGAGTAACATTTTATTCTTTATGTTTAGAATAAGTTGTTTTTAAATCAACACTGTTCTTTTCTAATACCAACCTCATAATTCCATCCTACAGGCGTTCGCTCAAATGAAAATTTCAACGTGCGGGACCGGTTAACTCCTTTAAAATTTCCGCACGAACCTCTGTCCTTATCTGATTCATATTTAAGTTTTTTTCTGTATCTTTCCGGTCTTTTCGACGGATTTCAAGTTTTAGTTTCTCAAAATTGTCCACCTCCGCTAAAATTAGTGAAAATTCTTGGTCGGAGATGGCGTTATCTTGTAGTGCCTTTGAAACCAAGTCGTGAATGGTATTTACTTTTGCTTTTGCTAGAGAAACGGTCTGTTCGTGTTTACTAAATTTATGTGAAAGTCGTTTAGAAGCCGCACCGAATCCGACCGAAATACCACCACAAAGACCACCCACCGCTCCCAACGGGATACCAACAACAGCACTAAAACCAGTAAGAGAGGTTCCCAGTCCACTTGCAGATAAAATAACTGAAACCACCCCGCTACCAACACTGATTTTAGTAAATATCCCCCTCGCTCTATTGTATTTTTTCCTAACATCCTCGTAATGTCTAATTTCCTTCTGAAGATTATGTACTACTTCACACGATTTTTGAAGTCTGAAATTATTTGGGTCCCCGTTCAGAGGCACTTGTGGATAAATTCTATTGTAGTCTTCCATTTTACAAATCAACAGGAAATCTTTAAATGAATTCGAATAGGTTCGTTATTTAAGTTAGCCTTTCTTCCCTTTTCATCTAAAATCCACAAAGTAAAGTAGTTGACCGGATTTTTGGTTTGTGGAACTCTTAAACAAGGATGCTCTTGAGATGGAATAACAGCTAGTAGTTGTGAGGGGTTAAGTTCTACATTTTCACCGCGGGGGATTATATTGGAATATGAAGACTTTGACTCTATAAGATCACACATTAAGTACATAGGATTTCTAGACGACGCTATAGGAATGTAACTAAGTAGCATTTTTATCTCTTTTACTTGGGTTAAGGGTGGATCCAGATAAATTCTTGTTTCAGGAGTTAGCATAGTGATATATAGAAACGTTGTATCATTCATGTTTTTACTTAGCGCCTCTTCTTTTTAAATTGTTCCACAAGGTATAGAACCGCAGCCACTATCAACACCCAAGCATTTTTACTTAAGAATCCAATAACCTCCCCCGCTGTTTTGAAGATAAAACTAGCAATAGCTCCAACCATTCCAGGTAATATCTCGCCAATCTTTTTACCAATCGCTTTCAAACCGTTGCCAACGCCTTTTGCAACACTGGTCAAACCTCTTTTTAGATTAGAGACAATCACACCGATAACAACACCTACAGCACTCATCACAGCAACAACTGTAAAACCGTACTTTTTGAAGATGACCTTCACCCGGTCTCGCAATGACATTCGTTCCTGTATTCTATCATTCTCACCTTCCAGATTGGCTATCTCATCCTTCTGCTTAGCGATTTCCCTCTTGAGAGTCTCTATTCGTATACTTTCTTCTGGGGTTTTTATTGGCTTATCTCTGTGGAATTTTAGTTCCTCCTTATTTTTGGTGAGCAATCTATTTTTCTCATCGATCACACCATCATTAACCTCCACAACCTCTTCTGCTCTTGGGCCTAGACTCTCTTTCAACCCTTTCGGAAGTTTTTCAGTGAATTCACCATTGGGTAATAAAATGTATTCGTGAGCTTTTGACCTATTCAATTTCAAAAACACTTTCTCTATTCCTCCACTAATTGATCTGCTAACACCTTTGATGAACTCAGAAGTCTTGGCATATGGGAAAAATCTTTTGATTTCTTTTTCAGCATCATCTTGATCTTTCATCCTGGTATCTATCAAGGGATTAGTTTCACCACCAAATGAAGTTTCTTCTTCTTCATCAGAGTTAGTTTGACGAGTGGTGGAAGTTAATTTTTTTGGCGACTCCTTCATTTCTATCAAATCATCATCATCATCATCATCATATAGATCAGCCGGGAAGTCTGGTATTTCTTGGTATTCAGCCATGATTTTTTACTTATCTGTAAGAAATCTTTAAACTGGTCACACACTTACCTAAAAGAATTTACTAACCATATAACCCAATGCCAGCATACCACCACCCACATATGCCACCTCCCCCATCTTTTGATTGCTGCTAGGTCTATAATAATCAGAGAATTTTGGTTCATGTGTCTGACTATACAATTTCAAAGCTTCATCGGTATTCGAAATATTTTGTGAAGCCTGGTGTTTAGCATCCTGCTGTTGAGAGTACCAATCAATGAGTTTCTGTCTCTTTTCCTGGTATAAAGCATAATCTTTTTGATATTTTTCTATTGCCTTGTCGTGTCGTATTCGCTCCGCATCTGTGTTATCACCTGAGAGATATTTTGCAAGATACGAGCCACCTACGAACGTTGTCGCATTCAATATAGCTCCACCAATCATCATTGCTATTGTCGCCATTTATTAGTCAATATGTAAAATCTTTAAGTTGGCAAAATCTTTTGATCTTCTAAATAAGTTTTGAGGTACATACTACCAGACAGGACAGCGACCCATTTAGCATAGTTTGTAATACTTGAGGAGGGGTCGTTTATAAATGATTCTTTCATAGCCTTTTTAGCGACGTATCCAACACCGGCAGCCAATCCGATAATGACGGCTGAATCGGTAACAGTTTTCACAAGTTTGTTTTCAGTTGACATGATTTTATTGTGGGTAGAGAAAATCTTTAAACTGGTTTTCCTCAGAGCATTCCTATTTTCGGAGTTGGTTGGGTAGGAATATTTGAGGGTGGTGGTTGGGTAGGAATATTTGTGTTTGGTGGTTGGGTAGGAATCTTTGAGGGTGGTGGTTGGGTAGGAATATTTGTGTTTGGTGGTTTTCTGTTTTTGTAGTATCTCATAAACATGTCAACTGCGGTAAACCCTATTCCAACAATAGATAACACAGTAGTAAAAGATAGCTCTGGAATCCAAGCCTTTGTAGTTTCTTCTGGGTTAGTTTTCGTTTCCCTAGCTGTTTCCCTAGCTAACGCTTCTTTGGCTCTTTTGTTATATTCTGCTAGTTTCTTACCGGCAGCGACCTTTTTAGGATCTTTCTCTTTAGCAGCTTTCTTCTTTTTAGGAGTAGGAGGATCTATTGTAATTTGTTCAACAACTTCATCAGACATGATTCTTTATTTCCCATATTAAAGAATCTTTAAATCATATCATGCTCAGTTTTTCTCTGTAACCTGCTCTGTAACCTTCTCAGTTTGTTTTTTGTTGATTCTAATGTGCTTAGCAACTCATTGATAATTTGTTCAACAACTTCATCATAAATGTTTCTTTATTTCCCATATTAAAGAATCTTTAAATCAGTTTTGCTCAGTAGTCTGCTCAGTTTTGTTGATTCTAATGTGCTTAGCAACCTTGAAGAGTCCACTAGCAAGTGCTACCAATCTTCCACCTTTTAATACCAAGAGACCTACAAAGTTTGTCAGTTCACGCTTAACCAACTCATCGTTCTGTAAGTCTTTGCTAAGCGCTTCGATATCGTCTACAGGAACCACGTAAGAAATGACATGAGACGCTGCTTGAAGAGCTGACTCTACTAATCCACTACTAACTTGCTTGCCTCAGACTGCCTGATATCGATTATAATATTTTTCAACTTCTTTTGCCGTGAGTTTCTTGATATCACCTAGACTCATCTCAACACCTAAATATTCCTTTGTAGTCCCAAGAGATGCGAGAATAGCTAGTGATTCTTGTTTGATTTCAATATCATCATCTTTGACATCATCTTCAATACAATCTTCCATCTTTTAATTTTGTAATAATACATAGATTCTTTTAAATCACCGCACCGCTTTGCCCAGGAATCTCTAAATAACATTGGAATGGATAACGTAAACAGAAACAGAGTCTCGAATATTTTTCAGTTTTCAGCATTTCTACAAACTTTTTACGAGTTTCAGCGTCTAAATCCCCTCCATAATCTTCGAAAAGCATCTTCATCCCCTTTTGTGATGGATTATGGAATGTAACCACACAAGCTACATTTTCACGGAATGGTTTTGCTATGGATGTTAATTGTTGCGTCAATACCCAAACTGATAATCCATGATGCCTTCCAGAGAATGCTAGATCTATAAACTTGTTCGAGCGTTTCTTTAGATCATTCGATACAGCACAGTCGTCTAAAATTATTAGTGTATTAGTACCAGAGAACAAAGTTTGAAAATAAGTTAATAACTCGTTAATCTCATCGCTGTTACTAGCATCTGGTGATAATACCAAGAAACGTTTATCTCCGTGAGCAAATTTATGATAAGTCTTATTTTTAGCATAAGTCGGACATATGAGAACAATGTATTCAAACACTTTGCGAAATGGTCCTAGTAGCTGATCCGTGAGGTACTTTGTCTTGCCACAATTTGTTGGACCTGTTATAATGCAATGAAAAGGAACTTTTTCTCTCAGTTCTTCCATCTTTTAACTAATACATAATTGATCTTAAGTTTGAATTCATGATCTCCATCAACGCATCGGCTACCACAAACATGTGACAGGTGATATTTCCTGTTCCTCCAACTTTTCGGTTCATTTCTAGTTTTACACCATCTCGTGTGTTGTTCAAGGCCAGTCCTCCTCCATGAATACTATTGTCAGGGTGAGTTCTCAAGTCAATCCATATAGCAAACTTGTCGGCATAAAAATCCTTTATCTTGACACCCTCTCTACCGAAACGTTTCTTTACCGAATCCCAGAAGTCTGACGGTTCCATTCCCTTGGAGTAGAGACGGTTTGGGATGCCGTCAACGTTAATCTTGATTGATGTAATATTAGGATTGACAAACTTCTCAGAATCTCGTGCTCCTCCGATGTATCTCTCTGTGAACAAGCACAATATCCCTGTCATTGATCTCCTAGGTATATTAATGTTCTCGTTTATGTAACTGTCATTAGGTTTGGAGATGGCAAAAGTTTTGTGTAGAAGGACATTCTCGTAAAAGAATCCTTTACCAACCTGATAAGCTGACTGAGCCTCACGAGCTAAGTATTCACTTGAGATACAAGCATATTCCAACTCAAGGTTTGCGATTTTGTAAGTTGGAGTCTTGGTATTGTCAGAATAAACAACAATATCGGAAACTGGGGCCAGTGTAATCTCAAAGATTAGTGGATGAGGTAACGCCTTTGGATAGAAAGCCCCATGCTTGCTGAGAATAGGATGGTTGAGTGGGATACGGTACTTGGTGTTGTATACTGCTGCAAGAGCTACTTCCTTAGCATTTCCTGATGTTACCTTATCACCCGCATTTGTCCTAAGCTTCCTCATGTTTTCAGAAGAAATACCTTGTTTTATTCCATCCTCACGATCTTCAGCTGTTAAGTATAAGTCATGGTATGTTTGAAAGAGATCGTATCTTTGAGTATCCTGCAGTGTTTCTCCACCAAAAAGAACCCTGAGTCTGGATACAAGGTTACTGCCTACGTTATTCACAAGGGTGTTGTTAGCATGACCGTCAACAGTCAAGTCAAATAGTAGAGATACACTTCCTGGGACAATCACTACATTCTCAGAAAGTTGTGGAATATTTATATACAAGGTTTCTCCAGGACTAGCGGAGGAGGGATTGAGTGTAATTCGATTCAGTGACGATTCCGCTTTCAAACCGAGGGGATCTAGTGGAATCCTGTTTGGGTTAATTTCTTCAGATATAGCTTGCGACATATTTTATTTTAAAGATAGGCGGATTATTCTTTAAATGAGGAAAACATACTATTCAACTTATGGATACTGGAAAGGTTATTCTGCCATTCCAAAATTAGCTGAAAAAGCAAAAGTCAGTGAAGATGAGGCTAAACGATGGCTTGAGAAACAGGCGCTGTGGCAAATCTATCTACCGGCTCCAAAGTATATCCCTAGACCTCACTGGAATGTGGAAAAGCCTAATCAGATTCACCAAGCAGATCTATTATTTTTACCACATGATAAAGTGGGAAGAAAGATATATCGATATGCTCTGGTTGTGATTGATATTGCCTCGAGATACAAAGATGCAGAACCACTAACCTCAAAAGAATCAAACGAGATTTCAAAAGCTTTAACAAAAATATACTCCAGAAAGTTAAAGTATCCTAATACTATAATTGTTGATCCTGGAAGAGAATTTATGGGAGATGTAACAAAACTTATGGAAAAACATAATGTAACCATACAACGGTCTGAAGCTGGAAACCATAGAGCTCAAGCATTTGTTGAAAGAGCAAATAAAACATTATCAGAAAAACTATTTAGTCATCAATACGCACAAGAAATGATTAGTGATGATAGGTCTAGAGTATGGGTGAAACGATTACCGGCTATTTTGAAAACTCTGAATAGTGTACCAACGAGAATAACTGGTAAAGAGCCTGAGAAAGCTATAAGACTGAAAGAGGTTGATATTGATCCTCCAAAGTATAAGCGAGTTGTTGGACATGATGAGGTGAGACTGCCACCTGGTGTTAAAGTTAGATACTTACTTGCTCCTGGAGAAGATGAAGGAGGTGAGCGCAGACGTTCTACGGATCCTATCTGGAGTATTCAGGTTTACAATCTTTCTAGGAGTGTGGTGTCACCTAATCAGCCAGTGTTGTATTATTTACTAGATGGACCGAGGCGTAGTTTTGTTAGGGAAGAGCTTCAGGTTGTACCAGACGATACTGAGCTGCCGCCTAATTTTGTGTTGGAACGATAATGTCCGTGGGCGTAAGTATGTATACCATCTTCACAAATGTGTCGCTTGTCATCAAATGGTGATAAGGCGATCTTGTTAACCGTTTCAGTGTAAACATCATGCTTGTGACTTCTGATTACATTCATCTGTCTCATCTGTGGTTCTTTATTGAATAGGCAATCCTTGTAGTTATCGAAACTGATGGTTTTCTTGACGACTGCCTTCTTCATTCCCTTACATTTCTTTTCTTCTGTACCTTCATCCATCCTGTAGGAGTAGAGCTTGGAACGTAGACCTACAAATTCGGTTATCTGTTTACCACCAGCCTCATCTTTGAACATGCCGATGATTTTCTTGTTCACGCCTGTCTCGATACCTGATGGATGGTTTTTATGGTAGTTGCTGGTATCAAACATGGATTTTACATCTTTGCTGATATCCTTGTAGAAATCATCTGTTTCTATCTCATAGGCAAGACTGTCCGTATCTGTGAACAGCAACTTACCCCTTTCACCATATTTAGGCTTGATGTAATTGTAGTGAAAATCATACATCAATGTTTTACTTAGGTCTAGAATGCACATGCCTAAGTAAACAGGTTTATCGAAGACTAACTTTGTTTTCTTCATGTGGATGGATACTAGATTCTCACAAAAGATGGTGCGGTGCTGATAGTTTGGCTTTGATATTAATTTTTTCGCATCTTTTTCATTCGTAACCAATCGTACGTCCACCCTTTTTCTAATGTTTTCCATGGTTTTCCCAAAGACAGAGTTATTCATCAGCTTGAAGAAATCTTTCTCAAAGTCGTTGGCTGCTTTCGCTCTGAGGTTGGTATTCAAGTCGATGTACGGTTTTAACCATGCAGACTCTTCGAATGTAATACCCCTATGAATCTTAGTTACTTTTAATCCAATACTTTCGTAAACTTTCAGGGTCTCATGGTGAACAACATACTTTACCTTGTCGTTGAGGTTCGGCATCAATTTCTCAACCTTATTAACGACAAGTCTCTCTGGAGCTAGTGGATAGTCGTTGTGTAAATCATGAAGTCGTTGAGGATACACCAAATCAACCTCGAGTATGCATGGGAGATTTTTCCAGTCTGTAAGCTCTTGGTTAGTCATCCATCTAAAACCGTGAGTAGGGAGTGGTTTACTCATTGCCCAGCCGTATAAGTTGTTTGCGTCGAGATATGTGATATACTTTGTAGGTAGGTTAGAATCAAAGTTGGTCATGTACGGGTTGTTAGCTTTACCATATCTAGTAGAGATCATAGATATACCCCCTCGAATGCCTTTCTCAACCATAAGTAGAATGTCAGGATCAGTTAGCAGCTCCAACTCCACTTTAGTTAACTTTAACGCAGCATCCCAAGCTAGTCCAGGAGCTGTGTAATACCAGGCAGGGTCCAATCCATAGTTTTTACCACAAACATCTCGAAAGTTCTCAAAGACATCGGCTAACAGGAGTACATCTGACTCAAGATATAGGTCGTGGTAATCCCTCATTGTTTTCATTTCAAAGCTTCCCCACACCTTTTGAGCATGTTGGTAGTTGTCTTCTGTTATGTCTTTGTCATTGAGTTTTGAGTAGAACGCTTCTTTAGGTGGTAATTGTGTACTTGATAGTTTATCGAAGCCGTCAAACCAGTCGTATGGGAAAACACCCTTTCTCAACAATAGCTCTAATTGTTCACCTTCATAGTAGCTCATAAGGTTTTTGAAAGCCTCTTTTGGTAGATTAGTTACTAAGCTGTCAAGGCTGGTTGCCATAAATTTAAATGAATCGATGAATCTTATGTCTCGCTTCACATCAACCTGATTACCTTCTTTGTTTGTAAAAGTGCCAACTACAATCTGTTTTGTGAAAGAAATATATTTTTCCTCATTATTAGGTATACAGTTTATTTTACCTTTTGATGTACCAAGGTTCTTGATAAATAGGTGTGAATCATATCCAGATAGATTGTGAAAGATGACTGGGAAGAACTTTGGAATTTTATAGTTTAAGTTGCATTCGTTATGAGCTGCTCCTCTATACTTTCCTGTAAGGTGGCAGTGGTCTAATACCTTATCTACTCCTAATTCACCCTCACAGATGTGACAGTTAGTAGCATTTTTATAGTCGATTTTATCCTTTTTAGTCATCTTAACTTTCTTAGAAAACTTGAACTTATTATAAATTTTCTTAATATCTGACTCTAAATTATCTACAAACATCTGTGGGATATCTTCGTCTGGGGATTCAGCAGTGTATCGTACAAGCCTGGGTGGAAATATGTTGTGGTCAAAGCACTTGATAAGATAGCAGTAGCTTGATGCTTTGTGCTTCTGGTATTGTTTAGTAAAGCTTCTACTTTCATCTGGAGAGCAGGTGTGTATATTCTCTGTAAAGCTCTCAAAGTCGGCATAGACAACAAAGGGGACTCTCATTTTTCTGTTGAAATTCTTAAAGTAAGTATGAAGGGGATTTCCATCTTTATCAAAAGGCATTTCAATCTTGACTTCTTCTTTTGTGGTGCAGTATTCGAGATGTTTTTCTAATGAGGTCTTTGACTGGAATGAGTTGAGGCATCTATAGCAAAAGTGCATCGTAGATTTATGTTTGCTAACTTTTGCAGCTAACAATCTACTCATATTCTTTATCCAGCAATAGTGATTTGTTTCATCGTTTGATATGAGAAGTAAGTTGATCACATGAGTTTTATGTTTCTTACTTATTTTTAGAGGGTATACATCACCTTCATATCCGTAGACGTTAATCGCATAGGGGTTTTGCTTTTCGAACTTACCAATCTGTTTTAGTGAAACTGGGAACTCTATTCCTGACCAGTTAAAATGATTTGAGTTTTCTCTCATTTGTTTATTTAGTCTTTGTGGGTCTTTCTCCCTTGGAAACACGGCTCAGGTTACTGCCCACTTGAAACACTCATGATCCTTCTCATTCTTAACGTTGATAATTGCCTTCTTGGATGCTAATTTTGATGGTAGTGGAATATAGGAACTTCCAGAAAGCGGTTCAAAGGGGTCGATGTGTATATCAAAGTATTCCACTTGATCAAACTGCCATCCAGAGCCTTCATTCTGAAACTGTTGGATTGATTCAAGTAGACGATTTGTCATAGTATTGAACGAGTCAGAGAAATCGGTTGACTTAGTAATCGTTTCTACGGTTGAATGAAAGTATCCTGAGTTTTCATCAATCTGTCCAATAGCAGGATTCTCTTTTATGAATTTACAGGTAAAGATGAGCTTTGTTTTGATAGGCTTCTTTTGCTGATTAATGAGATCCAGAACTTTTGGTTTGATGTTATTGATAAATGTCTTGGGGTCATACCCTTTCTGTCCATCTATCCTGTAGGTTTTTAGATACCCCTTCAACGCTGTTTGTTGTTCTTTTGTAGTGAAGTGGTTAACCTTTTCCTTCAAACTATCGACTCGTTTATCTACAGTCTTTTTGATTGATTCTGGGACAAAAGATAGAACTTGTTAATCGCTTTCTTTAGCGGTTTGATAACTCTGCTTGCTAAATGTTTAAGTGATGTAACAGGTTGGGAAGGTTCGAGAATGGGAACATTAATCTCGGGTATCGGTTCATGTGAGGGGGTAGGTCTTTGCGGCTGGTTGGAGATATTTTTTCTAGGGGCTGGAATGGGTCTTTGCGGCTGGTTGGGGATATTTTTTCTAGGGGCTGGAATGGGTCTTTGCGGCTGGTTGGGGATAGGCCTTTGAATATTACCCAACGCTTTGATGAGATCATCTTTACGCAATCGATAATATCCTTTAATACCCTGCTCTTTGGCAAGGACTTTCAATTGTTTCACTGTTTGGTTCTCCACCTATTATTACTATATATGTATTTCTTTAAACCGTTAATTTAATTTATGTTTTGGTGCGATTCAGCTAATATCTCTCGATCTCGGTAAAGGTAAAGTTGACGTAAGTTGACCTAAGTTGGAGAGGAGGAGGAGGAGGAGGTTTGCGCCAGAAACTCATCAACTTTTTTTTTAAAATTTATTTAATTTTGCGTCAGTCCCCGCTTTTTACAACTACTTTCGGGGATGAGAAATTATTGCCGACACTAGTGCAAAATAGGCTATAACTTTGAAATGAAAAGAAGAATTAAAATTCGCAGACACGGTTTTGTAGATAAGCTATCTGACAACAATTTGGCCAAATTTCAGCCAAATTGTTCCAGGGGCTGGCGACTTGGAGTTCAAAATGCATGCACAACTCGCCCAGATTTTCCTTTCGAGAAAAAAGGAAAAATAGAATTTCGACCGTAATGAGATTAGGCGTAAGCAAATAAAGTGTTGATGGATAAAAGAAAGTATCAGTTTTCTTTAACAATAGTAGTTTGACAGGTAACAAGAAACATTCAAATTTTCGCGGCGGTGGGAAACTCTCGTTGAGCCGCTTCCAAGACGGGTCCAACAATTTATTTGTTGAGGTTAGTAAACGCCAATTCATTTGACTGACTTGTCAAATAGTTCAGATTACACGCTGCAATGAAAACATCTTGATGACTTTATCTTTAATTATAACTAGGTTTGTAAAGATGCCAAAGACCAGAAAGCGATCAAGACCAGCAGCGAACAGTCCGGCACCGGAAGACATTTTAGAACGGCTTGCGCTCATTTCAACCGACTGCTTCTCAATCGTATCCGTTTTGCATTCTTGTTCTTCAATTTCTCGTAACCATTCGTCTTGTTTGAAAAAGGACCTTTGTCGCTTGAAGCGAGCTCTGTTGCCACTTCACAGCTAAATACTTTCTTCCCTTTTTTCGGTCTTGGCTTGGACGAAGAAAAGGGACACGATCTTTTTTTCTTTTTCGAAGACATTCGTAGACTTCACCGCGCTTCCAAGATTGCGAATCGCATGGTTTTGTGAAACACAAACACACATGCTTAGCTGTCATGCGACCTCTCCTTTTTTGACAGCGCGATGACAAGAGTTGTCAGCGGCAAATTAGAATAATTAAGATGGCAGAATTGTTTTCGCTTAATATCTTCCCGTACGAAAAACATTTTGTTGTGGATTTTTTTTAAACGAAAGCTAGTCCTAATATTTATCAAATCATATAAAAATCCAAAATTATGAAAAATTGTCAATTTTGGGTTGGCTGATACCTTAACAGCTTCTTCGCAAGTGTCGGTGACAATACTATTAAGAAGATCGAAGTATTGGCAAGAAAAGCTAATTACAACTTGGGCAAACGCCCCTTTGTTCCAAAAAACTATTCCTTGCCAGACCAGTTCACCTTTAGCGCAGTACCACACAACCAAGTAGAGTCAATTGTGAAGTCTATGGCTTCAAACAAAGCACCTGGCATAGATAAAGTCCCTATTCGGGTCATCAAAGATTGCCTTCCTCCCATATTACCTTCAATAACTTCTATTATCAACGCCACCTTTGAGAGTGCTACTTTCCCAAATATGTGGAAAATTGCTGTGGTTACACCCATTCCTAAAGAAGGCGACGACGAAGTCCCGAATAATAATAGACCTATATCACTATTGCCTGTGTTATCTAAAGTCTGTGAAAGGGTCGCGGACAATCAGTTCTCGTCTTATTTACTGTCAAGAGATCATCTGTCTTGCAAACAGAGCGGAAACAAACAGTGGAATTCTACTGAAACATCTTTGATCCACACAACTGATACTATTTTGTCCGCAATCGACAAAAAAAATTAACCGCAGTTGTTCTACTTGACATGAGTAAAGCATTCGATAGCATAAACCACCAAATCCTCCTGGAAAAACTACAGGATGTTGGCGCCTCTCCACCTGTGATACACTGGTTTTACAGTTATTTATCTTCTCGATATCAAGTCGTTCGCATTAACACAACTTTATCAGACCGTCTGCCAGTGGCCAGCGGGGTACTACAAGGAAGCATCCTTGGCCCTCTACTATTTAACATTTATGTTAATGACCTTCCTTTGGTGCCAGAACACTGTGCACCCCAGTGCTATGTGGACGATACTAAACGTCTGATGTCATTCCGCCTTCAGGACCAATCAAATGTAATGGACAAGATGAACAAAGACCTACTCAAAATTCGAAACTGGTGTTTTGATAATCAACTACTCCTTAATCCGGACAAGACAAAGCTTATAATATTCGGTAGTCGCCAGATGGCCACTAAAGTCGAAGACTTTCGTCTTAGTTTATTAGGTGTTTCGCTCCTGTGACTGAAGGGCTACTTTACGTTGAAGATTTCACTACTAACTGATGATTTTCGCGTACATGACCGTACATGGAATTTATTTGCACTTGTTGTAGTATAGTCAACTGAAAAATTAAAGAAGGTTATTACAGATGTCGATTTCGGTTGAAGCGACAGGCAAATATAATACTTACAATTTGTGTTCCTTATACAGCTAGTAAGCTTCGATTTGCGATCGGTGCTGACACTTTTGAAATGTACCTTGCCTAACGAATTTCTGGCTTTTTAAATGATTAGTCACCTGACCAATTTTTGCCGCGTTACGCTAAGATAATTAAATATTCACAAAACTCGACAAATTGCTTGAAAAATGCAAATTATGTTTGAATTATGAATTTCAATGAATTGCGGTTTGTTATTATGTTTTCAATTAGTCTTTCCCAACAACTATTGTTTTAAAGACTTTATGTAGTGGTCTCAGAGGTATTCCGCGCTACACATGCACATGCTTGAAAAATGCAAATTACTCCGCCCCAGTGCGGAAATTAGGTCTAATTGAGCAACGACTATAATGGCTTAAGCGTTCAACGTTCAATAAAGAAGTGTCAGAAAATGGTGATAGTGTCCATTTCTACTATCGACTAGCGATCCGCATTCAGTTCGTCTTTAGTCGCTATGAGACATAACTTGTGAATTGGTCTGTCATATTCACTATCCTGGGTCTTGATTCTCGCTTTTCTGACCAAGCCATCATTTCCTGGATACGTGGCAATGACACGTGCCATCTTCCACTTTGATCTTTTGTGGCTTGGGTCCACCTCCAAAACTAGATCGTCAAGTTGGATATTTTCTCTGGTTCGGAACCATTTGTTTCGTGGTAATAAATTTGGCGCGAAGTATCTCATCCAGCATTTCCAGAATTCGTTAACTCGATCTTGCGTACTTCTCAGAAGATGTCTTGGGTTGATCCTTTCCTCAGGTTCTGGTTGAGGTGGCGGAAGATGCTGACCAATAAGAATATCATTCGGTGTGATAGGTGGAGTTTCCCAGATGTCGTTAGAACTTGGATACAAAGGGCGTCCGTTGATGATGTACGTTGTCTCCGAGAGAAATGTTCTCCATTGTTTCTCCGTAAAGGCTTGATTCTTGCATGTAGCATTGAGACTTTGTCTGACGGACTTGATGAGGGTTTCCACGACGCCATTCTGATGGCTTGCGTGAGGTATATTCCATTGCCATTTGAAATCACAGGAGAATTCCTCACATAGAACACCCTGAATCTTGGGAATGTCCCAGCTCTGCATAATTTCCTTTATATAACTTTGCGCACCTACAAAGTTTGTTCCACAGTCCGACCAACAAACACGCGGGTGGCCACGCAAGCTCGCGAAACGACGGAAAGCCATTAAAAAGGCATCAGCTGTTTTGTCGTTAACAAGTTCTAAGTGAACAGCTCTTGATGTCATGCAGGTGAATATTACAACTTGAGCCTCTTTTAGAGTCTTCCGATTAAGCTTGATATGCAAAGGCCCGAACATGTCAATGGCAGTATTGGGAAAGGGTGGAAAACCTGCTGCCACTCGTAAAGATGGGATCTGCCCCATTAGCTGGTCCAGCGGTTTCTTGCGAAGTTTTCTGCAGGTGATGCACTTTGCAGTGAGAGCTTTAGACATGTTGCGCACCCCTATGATCCAGTGATTTCTTCTGGCTTCATGAATTAAACTTTTGTAACTACAATGTCCACGCTTTTCGTGTAAATGACGTAGTAGCAACCGGACAAGTGGATGGTCGCGTGGTAGAATAACCGGGTTTCTCATTTCTAGTGGGAACAATCTGACATCTTCCAGTCGTCCATGAGCACGAATTATTCCGTTCTCGTCGAGGCTCGGAATCAATTTCTTGTCAACGGCAGAGGGTTTTAAGTGAAATTGGCTCTGAAACTGACTTGAAGAGTTGATTCTCAGACTCTTTCAATTCTTGAACGGTGATAGGGCCTGTCTTGACATTCTTCTTTCTGGTATTTTGGACGAATCGAAGGACGTACGCGAGTGTTCTTCTTATCTTCGGAAATGTCGAGCAGTTTTCCAGTAACGTTTGAAGAATAGGGTTATCTTCTGATTTAACTTGTTCTGGTTTAGCATTAGCTTCTGTTGTGGCTGCCTCGGGGCTCACAGCATTAACATCTGCAGGTATTTCGGGTTTCGCGGAGATGAAAGCCTTCTCGGAGGTCTTCATTTCTTTTAAGACTTCAGCTTCCTTTTCATGATTGCTTTGCTCTTCAGCTTGAAAATCAGGCCATTTTTCTTCAGGCAATTGCAGGAAAGATGGTCCCTCTAACCAATCTGTAAGTCGTGATGGCTCAGTTCCTCTAGTGAGTATGTCAGCGGGGTTGCTCTTGGACTTTACGTAACGGAAGTCATCAACGCCGACAGTTTCTTGTATCTCTGCTACTCTTGCAGATACGAAAGGTTTAAATTGCCTTGATGGGGTCTTTATCCAAGACAAGACGGTAGAGGAATCAACCCAGAAGATTCTTTTGCAATCTTGGATGTTTGCGAACTGCAGTGACGTTATGCAAGTATCATACATCCTTGTGAGTGTTAAGCAACCCATGAGCTCCAGTCTTGGGATCGTTTTCCTTTTCAAAGGGGCAACGAAGGACTTGATCAGGACAGGGACGCACTTGTAACTTCCATTCTTCAACTCCCAACGGAGGAAAATAACTGCTCCGTACGCTTTCTCGCCTCCATCACAGAAACCATGGACTTGAGGTAGTCCAATTGCGTGACTTGGCTTTAACTTCCGGTCAAATTCGAAAGCCAAGAGGTGGTTTATGGTTTGTGCATTCTCGATCCACTTGCTCTGAATGTTCGCTGGCAGAATATCATCCCATTTGTAGCCTGAGCTCCACAATTCTTGCATGTCGATTCTGAACTTGATTGCGACAGGCAGCACAAGACCGATGGGGTCCCATAACTGACCAACAAGACCTAAACAGCGCCTCTTTGTCAGGACATCCAGTTCTCCGAGGTCATTCTTTTTGAAGGTGAACGTGTCCAGCTGTTTATCCCAGCTTTGGCCGAGAAGATCCGTGAATCGTTCACCGTTGGATTGGTCGATTTCTGCCTCATTGGAATGCCAGGTTTTGATCTGGAAGTTGCCTTTCGCGAGGACAGCGTCGACGTGGCTGATAATCTGCTTTACCTTGGTTATTGTTTCTCTGGAGCCGCCGATGTCATCCACGTACACATGCTGTCGGAGTTCTTCTGCGGCTTCCGGGAATTCTGCTTCCGAAAGCTTGGCTAGCGTGTTGATAGCGTTAGTTGCGATGTCAGGGGCCGGTTTATCACCAAAGTTCAGTCTTAGCCACTGGTAAACAGTTGGTTTGTCACATGTGTTGCTCCTCCACAGAAACCTGTGGTACACCTGATCCTCAGGATGTACCAGGATTTGGTTGAACATTTTACGAACGTCACCAGTGAACGCCACTTCGTCCCATCGCCATGCTGCCAGTACATCCAGAAGACTATTGATGAAGTTAGGTCCTTTCTCAAGGTAGTCGTTAAGGGACAATCCATCATGACCTTTTGAAGATGAATCAAAGACTAGTCGAACTTTCGTGGTTCTTTCTGGCGTAAACACTGCTTGCAATGGGAGGTACCATTCGGGTTCATCATGAGCAATTTGTTCAGGTGGAATTATTGTGATAAAGTTCTGGTCTAACAACTTTTGCACTTCCTCTTTTACAACCTCGAAGCAACCCTTTTTCATAAACCCCCTTTCAGCGGAGAGCATCCTCTTCAGAGCGATGTCGTAGTTGCTTCGTTTTGGAGGCCCTCCTTCTTTCCAGGGCATCCTCACTTGTATTTTCCCGTCGACCAAAGTAGTTGAAGCTGCGAGGGACTTCACGAACTTGTTCTCACGTAATACGTTTTCAGTGCAAGTACAGAGTTTGGTTGGTTTGACTCCAAGGAGGTCTTGGTGGAGAAGTTTCTTGATATCTTCCTCGACACTCACTGTCCCCACTTCTATTGACTGAATTTCAGATAGGGTGGAGCCGTTTGACTCGAACTGTCCCAGAATGTACCATCCAAAGTAGTTTCTTTTCCCGATGGGCTCTCCAGGTTCTCCGGACACTGTGTGAATATCAATGAAGGCCTCTACGAAGTCTGTGCCAATAAGGAGATCTATGGTACCACCCGAGAGATGTATTTTATCGGAAACGTTCTTCAAATGGCTGTATTGTCTCACTGACTCTTTAGAAATTGTTTTGGCACCACTGCAAGGTCTAGTTACGGTGTACACTTGAAGGGTCTTCGTAATATCTTCGTCAGAGGGCGAGGCAACCGTGATATCGATTATCTCAGAAGGTTCGCTTTTCTTCTTTCCACCTGCCAGATTCATAGTGAGACGTGTTGCTGCTCCATTTAAGCCAAGTCGACCAGCTGCACTTTTGGAGAGTAGGCTTGTGTTAGACCCGGAGTCCAACATGGCGAGAACTTCAACAAAGTTTCCATTTCCGTTCATGACTTTAACTTTTTGCACAGGGCAAAGTCCACTAACTGGTTTCAACTTGCTTTTCTGGTACACAGCATTCCCCTGGATGTTACCATTCAATGTAGGTGTGGGCCCTTGGAACTGACTTTGAAACGGTGGTGCTTTGGGATTCAAACTTGTGTTAGTTTCTCCAGTCTTTTCGTTATGTAGGCACCGGTGATGGTTTTTTCTGCATTTGTCGCAGGTTGATCCGTCTGGTTTCTTGCAATCGTTTGTGTGATGCGCTCTCAGACACTTGCGACATCGCCAATGTTGCTTTACAACCTCCCACCTTTGATTGACTGTTAGAATCTGAAACTTAGGACATGCAGCCAGGTGATGTTTGGTCTTACAGCCAAGAGGACATGTTTCATCGTCAGACTCCTCGCTATTAGCGGCGTTATTTTCCGTCTTTTTGGGACCTTTGTCTCGGCGAGTTTCGTTTCTTTCCACTGTGTTGGTGTTCGCTTTCCCTCGGGAGCGGATACTCGCTTCTTGATGTAACCAGGTGATTAGATTGCTCACGGTTTCTTCTTTTCCTTCTCTTTTCATTTCTCTACCAAAATCTGAGTTGTCACTTGGATCGAGTTTGGACAGAAGCTGGGACATGAGGAACGGCGCTTCAACTGACTCCAGCACAGGACACCCAATATTATCTTCCATGTCACTTACATAACAGGCTATTGTCGTAGCAAAATGCGTTAGGGACTTCGAATCTCGTTTGACTGCTTTAAGATTATTAATCTCGGTGTGCAGTTCGTCCATTAGCTTTCGTCTGTCTGCGAACTCTGTATCCAAAATGGTCCACGCGCAGTCAATGGTTTTACAAGTTTTTACTTGGTCAGTCCAGAACGATCCTTTTGGCATTGCATTTCGAAAACGTTGCAATTGTTCATCTTTATCCTGACCGTATTTCTTCATCCAATGGCTGAACTCCTTTTTCCACGTGGCATAGGTTCTGCGAGTTCCGTCCCATACTGGTACAGGTAATCGTTGTAAACTTGAGTTTGACGGTTTTGATGCGATGTTATCGGCCATTTTCTGCACCGCCGACGTCATGGACGACATCGATAATGTTAGCGCTTCCAGAGTTGTCGCATTGTTAGAATTTTCTGAGGAGTTTTGTTCCGTTTGATACGCAGCAAACTTTAAAGTGATTTGAAGGAAATCGGCTTTGGTTTTATCTCCAGTTTTCTTTGTTGCCAACACGCGTTCGTCTTCTGGGCTAGTGCCTTCGTCGACCAGTCTATCCAGAATTGTTTCCTGCTGTTTCTTGACCAGCCTGTACTTGGTTTCTACTAAACTGAATGCTGCTTCAAGTGTTTTTAGTTCCGGTTTTACGGAGAAAATTGTTTCGAATTCTTCCATTAATTCGTACAAGAGTTTGACGGCATTGTCCAGTTTTCCCGCGAGAGTTTTCACGTCTACCTTCGGCGGCATTGTGAGCGGAATTTAAATGCGAAGCTTGGCGGTAGTTAGTAACTCGGCGTAATCTTCTACAACAAATTTTGACTGATTCGCTCCTGTGACTGAAGGGCTACTTTACGTTGAAGATTTCACTACTAACTGATGATTTTCGCGTACATGACCGTACATGGAATTTATTTGCACTTGTTGTAGTATAGTCAACTGAAAAATTAAATTAAAGAAGGTTATTACAGATGTCGATTTCGGTTGAAGCGACAGGCAAATATAATACTTACAATTTGTGTTCCTTATACAGCTAGTAAGCTTCGATTTGCGATCGGTACTGACACTTTTGAAATGTACCTTGCCTAACGAATTTCTGGCTTTTTAAATGATTAGTCACCTGACCAATTTTTGCCGCGTTACGCTAAGATAATTAAATATTCACAAAACTCGACAAATTGCTTGAAAAATGCAAATTATGTTTGAATTATGAATTTCAATGAATTGCGGTTTGTTATTATGTTTTCAATTAGTCTTTCCCAACAACTATTGTTTTAAAGACTTTATGTAGTGGTCTCAGAGGTATAGAGTACCGAAGCGCTGACGTCACGTTACCATGGAAGCATTTTTGCTGGTTCTAAACAAAAGATCAACATCGCGTCTCTCTTTGGGTAACGTAACGTGGACAAGTCGAAAATGGTTCAATGTTTTGCCCCAGATTGTAATCATCAATCAGAAAGGGAGACATGTAAATTTTTCAGGTTTCCGAAGGATCCTGTGGAGTTCAATTGGTGGAAAAAGCTCCTAAGGTAAGGTAAAACACGCTAGAAATACCGGCGCTAGGTAGTGGCGTGACGACTCGAACAATTGAACTTTGACTCTTTGAATTCTTATTATTGTTCTTAATCTTCGATATCCCTCATCAGTTACTCTTTAAAACAACGGTTTTTAATATGTATTAATGTTCGTTTGAAATGAATCTGCTTTTAATAGACGAGAAGACCGAAGTCCGGGAAGCAATTCTCGAGTTTGTAGCTGTCATTTTCGTGAAGGACTGAAAGTAAATGGCCCTGAGATATTTGAAAGAAATGCCGATAAACTCTTTCCAAATGCTGAAACACGTATGCCAAAGCGAGCTAAGACGAAGAAGACAAGTTCAGAAGACTCGGTTCCGGTTTCTGATATAATCAAGCAGTTAAACGATTCGTACTCATCAAGTGGGGAAGCCTCAAAGTGTGAAACCAGCAATGCCTCTAAGCAAAATATCCTTCTTGAAGTCGAACTGGAAAACTTGAGAAAGGAATTGCAGGACAGGAAGTCAAATGAACAATATCAAAGAGAAATATACTCGGTAATGGCTTTAAGAGATGAAGTAATATGTATGGAAACAGGTCTACCAAACAAGCAAATATTTTCAATTGTTGTGAACTATGTCAGACGGTTCTCGGCAGAAATTAACTATTTTTATGGCTGGAGGGTTGAAAGGATCCTGTTGGAAGATCACGTTTTTATAACCCTTATGAAGTTACGACAGAACTACACAAACCTGCACTTGGCTGAGCTCTTTCACTGTAGCACTGCAACAATCAGTAATATAATACTTACATTGGTTCATGTATTATACAAGCTACTATATGAAGACTGTTTACAATCTGTGCCATCCAAAGAGAAGAACAGAACCTCTATGCCAGAATCTTTTTCTCTGTTTGGGCATTGCAAAATGGTCATCGACTGCACTGATATAGAAATTGCAGCGCCTGGTTTAATGAGTGATCAAAAATTGACTTACTCAACATACAGGGGAATGAACTCCTTCAAGACACTTATTGGTGTTGCACCAAATGCTGTTATTACCCATGTTAGTAAATTGTTTCCAGGCTCAACATCAGATAAAGCCATTGTGGAAAAATCTGGTGTACTAGAACACTTTAAACCTGGGGATCTGATACTTGCTGACAAAGGCTTTTTGATAGCTGATATTGTTCCAAATGGTGTGTCTGTTAATATTCCCCCATTTTTATATAATGGGAAATTTAACGAGAGTGAAATTAAGCTAACAAAGACTATTGCACGGTGCAGAATTCATGTTGAAAGGGCAAATGCACGCATAAAAGATTTCAAGATTCTAACCTTCATTCCACCATACTTGAGATGCTACACTGAAAAAGTTTTGAAATTATGTGCTGGCTTGGTAAACTTACAAAACTCCCTCATTAGAGAAGTTAGCGATTCTGTTGACATGGAATAGAATTATTTTTTTCTAATTCTTGGTTGGGTATAGTTGAGATGAAACATGCATCCCTAGCTGTGAGTTTAATTTTGATACTTAGAACATGATGCATGTATATATAGCATAATATGATTTTGTTTGATTCCATTAAATGTTTATATCTCTACAGTCTACCCAAAGACTTAAGTTAATTAACATCACAAGTTTGCAAAACACAACCAATTTATTCTGTACATCACATCAGATGACCACAACCCAAAGTTGTTTTTCACAAATGCTGAAAAAACATGCATGAGATTTTAACAATGTTCAGTCTCCAACAATTTCATATGTTCATGAAAATCAGTCTGCAGAGCTGCTGACTGCCTGTAGCCTTACAGTAGATCATTAGAGAATGCTGGAATAATATGCTTAATATAAAAGTCCTTTAAGAGTTGAAGATTGTCAGCCCAGGCAGGATCTTTTTTGATTTGGAGGATGAGGGTTTCTTTTGTTGTCCACACAACAAAAAAGCAAATCTCCCTTCCAGTTAAATATAACTGTCCTTGTACTTGATGCCAGTAAACATGTCCTTTATCGAGTTCATAGTGTCCTTGTGAATTCTTCTTGATATAAAATTTACCTGATGATACTGCTTCTTCTATGGTTAAATCTCTTTGGGTGAATGGGCACTTCACCTCTAGCAGTGCATAAGTGCCTACCAAGCCATCAGGGGAGGCACCTAGCATTCCTGACAGCTCAAGCCAAATCCCAGATTCTTCAACACATAGCTTTGTTTTTTGTTCAAACATTTTCTTTGCCTGATTTTCGTTAATTATGCCCCAATTAATGGCTTGTACCCTTGATAAATCGTACTGGCCAAGCACTCGCTTTAGAAGGGATGGAGTGACTCTCTTGCAGTTTAAGACATTTCCAAAATTGCTGGCTGAGAGTCTTCCTTTCCTTATCATTTGTCAGGAAGGGTTATCTCGTTGTCTTACGGTGGCTTTATTTACGGCTATACGCTGCTCTTCAGAGATACGAAGTTTCTCGGTAAGGTATGTCTTCTTATCCGCATGATTTAGAAATTCCCGAGACAACACAATCTCTTCTACAGTGATCGCAGGCAGGGCGTTGTTCTTTTCAGGCTCTGGAGAGAGAAGCCACAAAGTGCCGGTAAAGTTGCCGTACTTTTTCAATTCTTGGTAGAACCAGGAACGATCCTCTTCGTTTACTTCTCTTTTAAGGCAATTATACTCCTTTGGGCAAGGATATAACTCTTCTACGGATTTCACTTGGTTTGGGGCCCTGGGCTTTTGCCATTTGCATTCTACATCTGTTCGGCTAAGATTATGGATTCCATAGATAATAAGTGCCCCGGCATGGCTACATTTATAGTTTCCACGGGGACATTCGCACTTAGCAGACTTTATTTCATTCCCATGAAGAGAAACCTGTATTGCAAAGCAAACAGAGGGAACATTAAAGTTTTATACAAACGATTACGAGTGTTCCGAACTTGTGAGTTTACTTACCGTGACATTGTAAGACTTGTCCTTCATACTGGCATGTACCAATCCTATAATCATTCCATTGGAATACTGAAAAGACTCTATATGGTCGGATTTGTAGTGATTTTCACCACGTTTGATTGATTTCGGCTCACCAGAAAAAAAAGAAGTAAGAGAAGTTATCGTTATGGCCGCCATGTTGGTTCGAATGCTCTTTGTTTAGAACCACTCAAATCGTGCCCATGGTAACGTGACGTCACACTTCGGTACTCTATTCCGCGCTACACATGCACATGCTTGAAAAATGCAAATTATTAGGAAAGGAACTTGTGCCGGTCAAAGTAGTCAAAGACCTCGGTATAATATTAGACTCCAACTTAACATACAACGAGCACATAATTACCACCGTCTCTGCATGTATGAAACGCCTTGGCCAGATCAACCGGGTGAAACATGCCTTTGACCAACGTACATTGATTATAATTATTAATTCCTTAGTTTTCAGCAAACGCTTTTACTGTTCTAATGTATGGAGCAACACAACTGAACGTAATCTTGATAAACTCCAAGCGGTTCAGAACTTTGCGTGTCGCATCATTAGCGGAGCCAGAAAATTCGATCATATTACACCGATACTGAAGCGTTTACAATGGCTTCCAGTCAGAGACCAACTTTACTATCGTCAAGCAATCATGTGCTTTAAGTGCATGACAGAGAGTGCCCCAGGTTACTTGACTGAGCAGTTCATTAAACGCTCCGACGTGTCAAAGCGCTCTACTAGAAACGCACAAGCTCTTGATATCCCACTATTCAGATCTGCCAGTGGACAGAAAACCTTTTATTATCAGGTTGTTAGTCTTTGGAACTCTCTGACACCCAAACTTAAACTTTGCCAATCTCAGAGAGAATTTAAACAATCCTTGAAGCGTCTACTTTTAATGGAATTCTTACGTTAATTAACTTTAACTTTTATTATATTCATAGTATATTTATAATATGTATTTATAGGTTTAAGTATATGTATTTATTTAACTCTGAAAAGCCTCATCAGGGAAGGGTTAATAAAATTTGTATGTATGTATGTATGCCGCGAGTAGAAACAACTAAGCACACAGATCGACAAACTGACGCCATTTAATACCAACTTCTCGACTGTTTTCGCTTCTTCTTCTTTATTCCAAATTCATGCTTATGGGATCTAGGCAGAGGCTAAGTATTCTCACAGAGTCCCCGAGATTTGCAATGAATGATTTTCAAGTTAGCCAGGTTACTACCGCATAATCACTTGGAGTGACCATCGATGACAGACTTGATTGAAGTGGCCATATCGAGAAATTAACTAATAAAGTCGCTTCTGGTATTGCGGCCATAAAACGAATACGGCACTTTACATCTGATATACCAAGCTTTGATACAGCCACACTTTGACTGTTGCAATATTGTCATTCGTTACGCCGCAGAAAATAATATTCCAGGATTATTACTTTTTATCGATTTCGAAAAAGCTTTTGACGCACTAGAGTGGTCTTTCATCTACGAAAGCATGCGCTACTTTGGTTTTGGTCCATCGATCATTAAGTGGATAAAGACTCTTTACTGTAAAACGGAAAGCTGTGTTCTGAATAACGGCTGGTCCAGTAATTTCTTTCAGATTCAAAGAGGTGTTAGACAAGGTTGTCCCCTATCTCCTTATTTATTTATCCTTTCAGCGGAAGTACTGGCCAAAGCAATCAGAAACAATGTGAACATAAAAGGTATATGTGTTAACAACAATGAAAATAAAATTAGCCAATATGTCGATGATACTACACTGATTTTAGACGGGTCAGAACAAGCTCTTCTCTCTGCCCTTAACATGTTAGATGAATTTAGTAAAGTCTCCGGTTTGAAACTCAATGAGAAGAAAACGGAAGCCCTTTGGATCGGTTCTAGTATTGGAAACGATAAACTTTCTCTGCAAGGAATGGAATTGAAGTGGCCGGAGTCCAAAGTTAAAACATTAGGACTGTGGCTATCAGTTGAGCCTGAAATAGCTGCTCTGCTAAACTATGATGAAAAGGTGGAAAAGATAAGGAAAATCCTTAGCTGTTGGAAGTACCGTAGACTGACCTTGCTGGGAAGAATTACTGTTTTGAAATCGTTAGCCGCGTCGCAGTTAGTTTATTTGCTATCTCCTTTGCCATCGAATTATAATGCTTTAAATCAGATTAACAAGCTATTTTATCAGTTTCTTTGGAACGGAAAGGGAGACAAAATCAAACGTAAAATTATGATAAATGATTATTGTGATGGAGGCCTAAAGATGATTGATCTTATTTCTTTTAACAAAGCTCTAAAAACAACATGGATCAAGAAATACCTAGATACCACCAATAACGCAAAATGGAAAATTTTTTTTGATTTGGCTCTAAAACACTATGGTCGTGAAACAAGCTCAATGTTAAAGACATCACAACGTCTATTTAAGCTACGGACGCATTTCTCAAAGAAATTTTGGAGGTCTGGGCGGAGATCAACTTCGAACAACAAATAAAATCCCAGGTGCAGTTTCAAGAACAAAGCCTATGGCACAACTCTCTAATTAGAATAGCAAACAAACCAATATTCTTTAAGGACTGGTGTGCAAAAGGAATTACAAAAGTTAAACATTTACAAAAACCTGGGAGCAGCAACTTTCTCTCTTTGAATGATTTTCAATTAAAATACAGCTTAAGTGTCTCTCCTCTTAAATATTACGGGTTAATATCGGCTGTAAAGACCCTCCGCAAAGAAGTGGATGATCATGATAATAGTCAGGAGTACAAGCCTTTTTGCACTAAGCTTTTAGAGACTAAAAAAGTAAGCTCACTCGTATACAAAATTCTGACAAGAATCAAAGGCGAAGTTCCAACTAACAGCCAAAGGAAATGGCTTCTAGATTGTAACTACTCAAGAAATGAAAACCTCGACTGGAGCTCAGCATACCTTTTGACATCACGATGCACCAGGAGTACCAAACTGATCGAATTCCAGTTTAAATTTTTACACAGACGTCTAGCAACTAATGACTTTCTATATAAAATTGGGCTTAAGGAAAATGATAGTTGCACCTTCTGTCAAGAAGGCCCAGAGTCATTAATGCATCTCTTCTGGTCATGTCACGAGACATCTAACTCTTGGAAAAGAGTATCAGAATGGCTGCAAAGTATAAAACTAATGTCCAAAACCTCCACCCTATTAAACATTACAGCTTTTGGTCTGAAACCGGAAACGTCAAAATTTGCACTTCAAATTAACTATTGCCTTCTTTTAGCTCGACGTCATATCTGGCTAGCCAAATCCAAAGAAATGTCCCCTAACTTTGACCATTATCTATGCTTTCTGAAATCAAGGCTCGAGTAGGAGATAAAAAGCGGCGATATGAAAAAATGGGAACCTCTTGCAGAATATATACCCATTGATAGATAGCAGCAAAAAAAAAAAAAAAAACGGCAAGGTTCATTTATCTCCCTGACTCGACTTTGTACACTGTTCAATGTAATTTACTGTAATTTAACGTAATATTCTGTAGGTATTGTGTAATAAGTGAGAATAAGTGAATAAACTTGTTAAAAAAAAGATATTATTGTAATGTAAGTTATCAATGTAATTTTTGTTAGTATTGTAAGTTTTGTTATTATCGTTAAATTGTAAGTTACGTTAACATTGTAACTAGTAAGTAATTTTTGTATGTAATGTAATGTAAAATATTGCAATAAAAAAAATGAAAACAAAAAAAAAACATTTCCTACCAACGATGAAGTCAGATAGCCAGTTAAGGAGATTTCCACTAATTCCATATCCCTTTGTGGCAAAACCGTATTTATCTGTGGAGCCTCTACTACTAATTGAGGTAAATATTCTGGCAGTGTTCACCGTGACTAAAGAGAATAATTGTTTTAGTGTATACTAATGAGACAACTTCAGTAGTGAGCTAAGCAAACACTACGGAGATGTCGAGACAGCACAAAGGGTGAAAATACCTGATCTATTGTGCGACTGAGGGTGGGCTCGTTTCATGATGATTTTATTTCCTTTTCCCTTTCGAATGGTAAAAATGTTAATCGTTAAAATTCGTATTTCATCCAGAGTTTTGCATGGAAATTCAGCTGTTTAACACTTGCGTCCTGGTGAAAATGTGAAATACTGTCATTTCACGTTGTCTTGCAAAGGGCGTACGGCAAAGAAACGTACCAGACTTTGCTTTGGTCGTGCAGTTTCATTGTGTCATTCATTAGCGCTATTGTTTGTTGAATTCCTTGTCTACGTCTTTGTTGTCGTGATGTTTTGATTAACCTTCCTAGTGACACCTCTCGGAACCAGCTGTAAAGCGAGAATTGATGCCGACAATTTTTTTTTATTTCGACACCATTTTGATTTCTCTGATAAAAACTCACTTTTATACAAGGATTACCTTGGCTTTATTCACCTCCTAGGAGGTGGGTAGTATTGAATATCCCGAGGTGGAGAGCCAATCAGATTGCTCAAAATGCCAAGGTTGCTGAGTTGGTATATGCTAATATTTATTATTATCACAATTGCTGACTAAATACTGTAGGGTACTTACTGCAAAACAAGCAGTTTTCCCTGGAATGACAAACTGAATGTGACCAGACACAGCATTCTCACTGACACCAGACTCTATCCAAGGTTGGTTTAATTCATTGCATGCCTGTAGGCAGAAATCACCACCAAAACTTTATTACCCTGCAATCAGTGCTCTAAGCCGATTTCAGTGTTTACATTGTTTTTGAAGGTTAATTCTTTTGCTTATATTATGGTCAAATGGTACATAATTTACATGCACAGTATAAAACAGATCTTAAAATAACAATGTTACCGTTACTGTGACACTGCACTGGAAAACAAACATGGGAAAAATTTGCCATGTGGCTTACAGATGCCTAACGGCCAATTATACATCATACATTATAACAGCTTACATTTCAAGGCTGATGTTCCCTAACAACTAACGGATTGTCGCTAATGTCTTAAAACCAACAGCATCGGTCCTAAACAGCTTTAATAACAGCAAATGGCTAAATTAGCACTCTGTGACATAGCATTACTATTCTGAATATAAATACATGTAAATCTTCAGTGGAGCAATTAAATTCTGAATACACGCAATTTGCACATCGCAATTTAGATTTACAACGATTAATTTAGTTTTCTTACAGTGTTGATTGCCATTCTTGCTTCAAAGTTATCCACACAACTCAAAACAAGATCCACTGGTTTCTCCTCCTTTCCACCATGACTAGGAGGAACAAGAAATAAATACGCTCATTTAATAATCAAGTCCAACCTGTAATCAAATCCATAAGACAGGTACAGTACATAAATATACATGAAAATATACACATTGACAAGCAAAAAGACAAGAAAACTGCCAAAAATAAACTGGCAAAGTAAAGAATATTCCACAATGGGAATTCGCATATCAGTTCTACTGAGTAACTGGTTTTGTAGGTAGTGTTAGTTTTATCTCGCTGAAGCTACCACAGAGGATGCAATTAGCACCATACAAGGTCACATGCATTTTTATGATAGGAAAATGTTATTTCACTGTCATCCACATGAAACAATTGCTGTCAGGCTGATGGTGGCAAGATTGTAAAAATAGTAGTTGACATCAAAAGCTTAACTCTCTTTTTTATCTTAGCCTGCATGCAGCCGTTTTCTATTTTCTTTGTTGAGGAAATAGGAGCTGGCTGCAGACAGGCTATTTTATTCTAAGACAGGAGGGTAAAGTTGAGAGATGAACATCTGTGCAATGCACATACAATTACATTGTGTACACATAAGAAGTTCACATGTACAGAAGGTACAATCTACATTTTCAAACTACAGAACCTTAATCCTATACCCCAAACTCTTCTCTGACTGTGCTTTTGGAACATACACAATTCACATTGTCATGACAATTTTCGCATACTGCACAGCTTATAATCATGCATGTTTCCACTTTTACTTACAGTAAGAGTACAATGTTTCTTTCTATTTCGAAGTTGTACCTACCTTATTCTGCATAAGAAGTGTTTGAAATTTTCCATTAATGTAATGTTGTAGTTGTAGGCTTCAAATTCCACATCAGGGTTTATCTCACTGCAATTCAATTGCACAAACTACCAATTACACGCTGATTGCACCATATTATTATGATGACCAGTATTGCTGCTGATTTAAAGTACCTCTCACTACATGACATTTGTGGGGAACTCGGCAAGGATTCACTTACTGGTGGTCTAGTCATATACCATAGAATTTCGAAAGTAACAGCGCCGGTTACTTTCGTAATTAGCAGGCAAACGGGGCGCTACGTTCAGGTAGCCATTACTTTCGGGCAGCCGTTACTTTCAGATGGTTAAAAAACACTTGAATAGTAATCCACATTCATTTCAGACAAAAAGGAAGCGTAAAATGAAATCAAAGTTCTATTTACGGATGTTACTCACCACCCACATAAACAAAGCAGACTGTATCAAGAACAAAGGCCCCAAATGTTGGTACTTTAGGGCGAAAGCGATAGTTGCACTACATCACAATGTAATTACTTTATCACTTAACACAGTTTCAAAAAAGATTTAGTAAAGTTCGAGATCAAATCACAAATAACTCTTAACGTTGTCCACTCCCGCAATTAGGCTATTCCATCCGCTTCAGATCGGAGAGTTTCTCTTTAGGAGACTTCTTTTTTCTGGAAGGCCTATTGTGAAATGTGGAATCGGCTTGCAAACTTCAGGGGTATGCAATAACGAAATCAATAGTAACAACCCTGAGAGCCGTACAATTTGCCATTCAAGCAACGTGGAGCACATATGATTTCACGATGATGCATAAATGTAACAGCAATTAAAAACTACACGATGAATCGCCCGATGATTTTCAAAGGTGGTTTTCAATGACATTAATTTTAAACTCTTCGATGTGTTTAAGTTGAGACAATTTCACATTAATTTTGTTTTGTATACAGTGCGGCTACGATACCAGAATGCAAAGACTTTCACACGCTCTATTTATCTAATACAATGTTGAAGTAAATTGAACGGTGATTACGACCAATGGAAAAAAGCCGATAGGTTATTTCTACTTTAATAAGAAAGATACACTTTTTTCATTCCACTTACTTGTTACGTTTAGTCTTTAAAATTGCATTGACGTACATTAATCTTAAGTACTGCTTGAAACGTCAGGTATCAAATATAACACGGTTGTTAACTGTAGTTGAGTGATAATCTTTGAAGGGTCGCTACTTTCGGGTGGACCGTTACTCTCGGGGGAGGCGTTATTTTCGGGGTTCAATAGAAGAGAAAAAATAAACGCTACTCTCGGGCAGCCGTTACTTTCGGAATTCTACGGTAACGTGTAAAAAAATCACTGTGTACGTGTAAACAACACATTACAGTGTATTTCTACAAACGTTTTAAATGTACTTTACATTATGAGCTAAGACAACCCATACAGTGTACAGTGGACATGTGTTTTCACTATCAGAGCTTCCAAAAGAATGAGGCTACCTGCAAAGTACAGGTGAGTACACGTACTTTGCTCCATTCACCCTTGACTTCATAAGTTCACTTGGTCTTTTGTCCAATAAACGTCCCACTGCTAAATATAATTACTCCATGAACATAAAATAGCCTTCCGTGCTGTAATATATACATGTATAAACAGGAATTTGAACAAAGAATCTGATGTTTTCTTTAAAATTTGTGCTCCATACATTTGCTCGGCCAGAATAGAAATATCAAGTTTTAGTTCTCTACAAGTCAGTTATCAGCAAGGCATGTAGATGTACAAGTATACTAGCCCCATTAGCTAATAACAATTTTACAGTGAGGAACAAGAATGGATAGTCTTACATGTTAGTAGAAACCAAGTAGCATTTTTAGCGGAGCTCCACAGCGGCTCGAAGAGCCGCAGAGCGGAGCCCCATAACTACCGTGCGAGGATAGAAATTGAGAAAACCATGCGTTTGAGTTTTCATGGTCATCGTGACTAGCGGCATGGCTCGCGGGCGCGTGCGCCTAGCGACGACGACGACGACGACGACGACGACGATGTTGCCCCAACATGGCGGCCATGGTCATCTGGGATATTTAGAAGGTCTTAAACCGAAAGGAGGCTTTGTTTTTCGCGCGCTTTTCGCGGCTTGCCGCGGCTACACAACCTACAGCCAGCAGTCTACAGCAGTCTACAATGTTTTGCTGAAGAAACGGATTTTATTCCATAGGTACTGAGATTTACTCCTTATAAATCTGTGTGAGAAAAATAGTCTGTAAAAAACTAGAAGCAATTTGATTGGTTGGACCATTTTCTTCACTAGTGAAAAAAAGTGGTCCGACCAATTCACTGTTCATAGAGGTGGGATCAGTTTTGGCGCCATCAACTCGGCAAAAAGTGAGCAATAACGGCTTCTTCCTCAGCTTCTTCTTTGAGAAATTCTAGGTTTGCAGATACAGCTTCAGTCGAGGACTTCATACAAGATCAAGAAAATAAAAATACGAATAACAAATCCGAACAGCCCGTCGCTTCAGTGAAAGAATTCTTGACGTTGAAAGGCGAATCAAGGTCCGTAGAAGAAATTCCTTCAAACGAGCTCAATTCAGTTCATGAGTGAATTTGTCCGGTAGCAGTGGGAGAGAAGGAAAACAAAGATTATGAGCCAAGTTCGCTCCGTTCTCTCTTTCGCAAAGGCTATTTGAATAAAAAAGCTACGGATTCAGCATCTCAAAAGAAGTGGTGTTTGAAAAAGCAAGAGCCGCATTAAACTGATCAAAACAAAAAGGTAATTTTACATTGTATTTCCCGTACACAAGACATTCCTGAGTCATTCACGAGTCGTTTTAAAACGTTTTTAACTGTCTTTGGTTCTTATACTTCTAGCGACATTTCCAACAGTGTTTAAAGTAGAATTTTCCAGTTCGTGCAATGTTTGTATCATTTTAGAGAAGTAAATTTTGAACGCATTTTTAACTTGACTGTCATGTTTATTCGGTATGCTCCAAAATAAAGCCTGCTAAGTGCGTTTTGCACCTTGTTGTGGTATCTTGATTTTTCTAGCCCAGCGTGATTCATGATCAGTTAGTAGTATTTTGTAAGGAGTAAATCTCAGTACCTAAAAAATAAACAAATTACTTCATGGTTAGTTCGCCCGTACCATTTTTCTTCACTCGTTGTGAAGAAAAGTAAACTCACTCGTTCGCTGCGCTCACTCGTTCGTTTTCTATTCTTCACAACTCGTGAAGAAAAATCGTCCGTCCTCACTAACCATGAAGTAATCTCTATATTCATAGCGGTTTTGGAGGAAAAATTTTCTTCCTACAAGTTTTCAAGCGTTTTTGGAGGGACATAAGCATAAAGCTGAGTGTCTATTTTTCCTTTGTTAAAGAGCTGCCTAGCTGATTTTGGTGTTGCTTTAAAATTATTATAATTTTGCTGACCAGGTAATGGTTTTTCCGTTGAGTCGCGAGCTAGATGTTTTTTTTGACGATTTATTTGAGCTATCCAATCTTCTTTAAGTAGTTGCGTACACCAGGCGTATTTAATAACTTTAGTGACAACATTTTCAATGTGTGAGGGTCTGTGTGAGGAGCTCCGCTTTTAGGCTTGCCTAAATCTATTTAATACTAGCACACAGGAGATCTCTTAGACCTGCAGTAACTGACATAGCTTTCTTTTTTACATGGTTCTTGCATGCGTTTTGTTTCTTTGTGTTTTGTTCAAACTGCACCTTTTTGCTACTCTATCAATTATTCAAGAATTATGATACAGTACATGTACTTGTGTATAGATTTTTACTGGTGAGTTCTCACCGTAATGTGTTCACAGCTGCTTCCACTTTACTCATGCCAGATTGATCAGGACGGAAGAACAACCTATCAAATAATATTGAAACAATATTATATACATTGAACACGTACCTAACGTTAGTACCGAACAGAAATTACCCAACAGGGTATAACAAATAAAAGAACAGTGAAATTTAAGTCACTGGAGTACTGTAGTTACGAGGCCAATAAAAGATACTTAGTCTATGTGCAAAGTGACAATACAAGGAAGAAAGGGAAAAAGACTGATAATCTTTCTCACTTTTACTAAAAATAGTTTATACGTTCACAAAATCCAAGGTGTGAAAATATTTTAGGAGACCTTGCTGTCTGTATAAAAGGGGAGCTACGGCATAAAAATGACTGTATTTCTGGTGTTGGGCCTCTCCACTGTGTTTTTGTCTTTTGCAGGCGGAGTATTTCAAGTTCGAGAGACAAAAATGTACATAGAATGCCGCCATCTTGGAATCGGATCGCTTACTCAAAAGGCATTAAGCGTTTTGTTGCATGACGTCGTATGTGATATCTGCGCGTCTTCTAGTTGTGGAAACTATATTGGATAAAAAGAAAGTGTTTAAATTTCGTCATTGTGATAGCCGAATCTGGGTCCAATTCGAAAAATTTCGACGGGGAGAGCGATACTGAAAAGGTTTACCATCCAGCCGTACCAGTTTGAGCCCAGGATAGATTCAGACGAAGCTGACAACAACTCAGAAGGCATTTCTGGCGATGAAAATGACATTGAAACCACAAACTCCCGACTACAAAATTCAGACTGGTATGTGAGCTTAATGATCGTGAAGACTTCGATTTGTTGTCATCAATAGCTTCACCGACCTTCTTCTCACTGACAAATGATAAATAAATTGATCTGGACTGAGCTGTATCATTCCGATTCGTATTCGTTTATTTTGCTTGCTTTGTAATTGTAGTGCGTCGTGTACTTAACTTTCAAACTGCGTTATCGATTATTTATAGAGAATGGAATTTAACAAATTAGATTACAAGCTATGAAGTCGGTACAACTAACAGTTTAGTGACCGATACTCTAGCCTGATTTGAGACGTTTTTTCGTCTACACAACATCGTTTGGAAACTCAATTTGAGAATTATCACCATTTTAGAAGCCGGCGCTTTTCTCGAGAAACAAAACCAAAGGCAACCGAGCGGCGAGAAGGGTATTCAAAAAACTAGAAACGTCCTCTCCGAAAGTGAATTATTAAACTTGCTTTAATTCTTCCAATAAAAAGCAGGTGTTATGATCAATGCTGGTTAAATAAATGTCATATATGTAGGGTCATGTTATTACTAAGCTGTCATTCATTGATTTCACCAGTTTTTATTCACTCTAACAAGACCTACATGTTTAGGAATGCTTCCTACTCTTTCTGTTGATGTTGCGAACGGGAAAAAATTCGAGTTTCATTTTATTACTTAGGTGTGCTTGTGAGAATTGTCAAATCATGGAAAGGGCAGAGTCATGTGTTTTTTTTAGGCGCCCTCTGCCCGGGTCTAGTAGTACAATGACCAGTGTGTGCAGAGTCATATGTTCGTTGCCAAGAAATTGAACAAGTAAAAAATAAGCTAATTGAGGCTGTCGCTTGTGGTGAATGTGAAGAACACCCCACATATATAACGGCCCCCGGGCTTTCACCCAGAGTGCATAAATAGATGAGTTCTCTAGACTGCTTGGTATCAGTAAAAACAACAATGCAAAGCCCCATATGATGGGGCAAAAAACAAACGTTTTAGACATATTGCTTTCAGGCAATCAGCTCGATGGTGTTGGGGATTGTTAGGGAGAGAAATACGAGTGGTTCTTCCATCCTGAACCAGCATGTGCATACGTAATTTCTATCCTCTGCCTGGGCAGAAGGAGGAGTTTGTTTTTGAAGGATTTTTTTATGCAGATGAGTAATGTACATATTTTTACAGGATAATTTGCCACTGGTATAAGAAATTATCAGTGGGTTTGAACTCGTCTCAAGTCCTAAGAGGTTTTGTGCACTTTTGTGTTGTTCTATTGCATTTGCCATAATTGGTGTACCCTTTGAGGCAACGTTTTTGAGTAGGCGAACTGGCATGGGCTGGACAACTGCATTCCCTACCTCAACGTGCTTGACAACTTCAGAAAGCAAACCTGAGAAATACTGAAATGATTTCTTCTCACTAAATGGCTTGACCACCCATCGTTTGTTTGCTTCGGGGAAACAGAGTTTATAGGGAGCCTCACCTGCCCGTTCACCCTCCTTAATTTGCGCTTGGTTCCGGCCAGTGTTTGCAATTGTTGTCAAGAGCAGCAAGCTGCGTTCTGGCGACCATGCCGTTGTAGGAGAAATGCTCCCCCTCTGAACAGTACTTCAACATGGAGTGATACACCTCTATTTTCCAAGCGTGAGAAGTCAGTCAGAAGCTTGGAGTTTAGAACCCCTTCCTCCAAGGCTAAGTGAACTGGTGAACCTGGCTTGAAGAACTGCGTTTGTGCCAGCACTTATGGAAACGGGTGTTTCAAGACCTTTTATGCCTGTTGCTGACATGATCCAACAGACTTCCCCTTTTCACACAAAAGCTGGACACGGCCATCACATGTTGCCGCAGACCAGCAAAGGTGGTTGGAGATGGACTGTATCCACGGGGCCAACTCCTCACAACCCCTTTGATTGGCATTGTTTGTCAGCTGACCACCCACTTGGACAGATGCCACACATCCTACTGATGACTAATGTGTAGGTAGTCCTTGCACATGCAGCTGCTGAAGGATACATGGGGGTCTGTTGCCAGTCTAGTGATGTTAACTCCCTTCCCCTCCAACATTTCAATGAAAATGACACCTCACTGACTTGGACACCATTGAATGCCACTACATTTCCTGTGCCCTCATCCATCAATGTGTAAGTACCGTAGTTGGCACAATGTCCAGGGCTATCGCATCTCCCATCCCCATTCTAGATTAACAACTGCCTTGGATGTAAGTGTGTGTATTTGGCTATTGTTTTCAGCCTCCCATGCTTGATTAACAACTGGGAACAAATATTTTCTCTGTGTGTCATAAAAAAACACTGTCACAAAAGAATTGGTTGAGACATGAGGCAAGGCTACTGGTACTTGTAAAAGTGACACCCGTAAAGAGTATACCTCCTGCCAATAGCAGGTTTCCAAGAGGTTTCCTTTCCACAACTGGTTGGGATTCCCACACTTTCGTATGGCTAATATGGCAAGTTAGTTCAACTGTTAATATACTACCACATGTTTTCTTCTTCTGCTGGTGCTGGAGGACAACATCCCCACATTCTGGGAATCTTTCAAGTGGTTCATTAAGACATGAACCAAAGACCAGAACTGTTTTTCCCTGTCTGGAGGGGACTTTTGAAATTCATCTTTAGATGGTTCCACACTCATGTCATCATCAGATAGAAACTGTTCAGCATCAGATAATTTCCAGCTGGGTCCATATCTTCATAAACCCTTTCATTATCAATAGTTTCATCATCGGCATCACTTTCATGACCAGTATCAACAGCATCTGTAGACTCGTACTGATCGAACAGTACGTTAAGTACAGGAGTTAAGGGAATTGTTTTGACTCTGTCTTCATAGTAGGTGGGAGTGCGTTCACGACGTAGTTGTGATCATGGGAAACCCTCCACCCTTTCCTTTTTTTGGGTGTTGGGGAAAATTTCTTTCCGTTTTAACAGGGGAGGAAATGCCAATGCCTGATTTATTAAAAGCAATTTCTCTGGCAGCAGCTTTGCAAACATCAGTTTGAGTTGTTACACTTCTTTGAGTAATGGGCTCAAGACAACATAATACTCCAATATCATGCACCCCAGGTATTGTCATCAAAGAGTAAAGAATCCTCAATTACAAACTCTTCTGAGAATGTGTTCTGATTCTCAAAAGCAAGCAACTATGCAACAGCCTATTAGAAAACTTAAATGCACAGATTCTAGATTTCAAATGACATTTTTTTTAAAGTTCATGTCTGAATCCCTAAGATTGAAAGTTGACCTGAAGGTTACTGGCAAAATCACCATGATTTTATTGCATGACTGACAGTAAGATGCCTAACGAGACCAAACATCTAAAACAAGGCATACGGGTACCCCAAATACAAATATGCAAAATCATGAATAGTACGTATTCCATGCAATTAAAAAAAACAATCATCGAAACAAACATCACATCAAACCAAGAATGAAGATGAAATGGATTATGTACAAGTTTAATAACTGGAATGAAAGGATGCATCAATATTTAAATATAGTGGATTCTTTAAGAGCCAAAAAAACCAAAGACGACGCAAAACTATGCTTAGAAAGTTTGGTTGAAGCTGGACGGTTGAGCACCGTAAAACAATTAAAAAGTTACGACTAGAGTAAGCCTTGTAGTACTTGCTTTCGTTCAAATCGTGCCGACCTAAACAAGACCATTTATGTAACAAAATTCAGGGCAATGTTTAACTTATGATAGACTAACTTCCTCATGCCTTTGTCGTTCAAGGCGACGTTCGGATGATAGCCGGGGTATTTTTTTCTTCTAGGCTATGGCTGTATTTAAATACGGACGGTACTGCGTCGTCCGTCAAGCTCTCTTTGCCCATCTGCCCGGTTAACTGTGCGTGAAGATCAGGCTCAAAACAGCTGGCAGGAAATGTTCACTACAAACATGGCAGTTTTCTAGTGGAAGCAAATCTGTGCATCTTATCCTGTCCAGCCATGCCTTCTTCAGATGATCCAGCGGGATGTGGAAGTAACTCATCCTTTTTCGTCTTCGCTGGATAATTATTACAACCGGGGACAACGCAACTCACCATTTTCCGTTTAAAACGCACTGTTCAAGCTTTGGCTGACACAAAAACCAACCAAAAAATATTGAGTATAAGTTGACCGGATACAGCAACGAATGTGATATCACAATTTTATGAACTTATGATATGAAAGTCCCGCGAAAACCCACTGACTTTGTTACGTCACAACTCACTGCTGACCAGTGGAGCACAGCTCATTTTTTTCCAAGATGGCGGAATTCTGTTTGCAATTTTTACTCGTGTTTCAGGTACGTTCTAATAAGCCGCAAGTTAAAGTGCCCCTGAGATCAAATTTTGCACATTTTACCTTTTTCCATTTTCGCGTAGAATATGACTCTCTCGTTTACCTTGCCAAATTTTGATCCATTACGAGCAACAGAAGTCAACTTTTCCTTACTGTTTTGTTCGAGACCGCCATTATTTGGTCTTGTTCCGGAAGTAGATCTGAAGGCTTCCTTGCGATTAAAGGAAGTGACATCAAAGGCGTAACACGAAAAACGCACATGCTAATTGCTATACAGAGTTCTGTACTCAATTCATAATCGTTTTTTTTTTCGACTTTTATCACCAGTAGCTTACCCAACACATATGACGGGAAGCCGATGCGAGTTATTCTCATTTTCAAGAATTGGTGCTAAAATATGGAATGGTATCCCTCCTGAATTTTGTGGGCTTAGGAAAGCACCATTCAAACGTAAATTGCATGATTTACTTCTACATATTCTTGGAACTGAGGAGATGAATGTTGAAATGCGCTACATTGACCTTTCTAAGCACATGCGGCTATTAAATATTAAATAGTTCCCCTAAGTCTTTAAAGTTAATTTGGTTCTATTTTCTCTTTTCTTTACTGTCGTTATTAATAGTTTGTTTTCCACTTCTTCTTTTTTTCTTAATATTGTTAAATATATATATATATATATATTTTTTTTTTCTCTGTTGTTGTACATATAATTTTTTTTTCAAACATCCATTCCAAAATTAAGTAGCCCGCCTAGAATAGCTATGCTAATTGCGGGCTACTATGGTCTCTGTAGTGGTTTTTTAAAATTAAGTGCGTGTTGTTGTTGTTGTTGAAGTACAATAATGCAGCAATCATTGAAACCATGCTACTGGGATTTCATTACATCGTAATCCTGTAAATTAGTCGGAGCGGGAGAAGTGTGTTCGCTTTGTGCGTACTCGCCGCGCAAACTTTAACCAAAAAGGAGTTTTTGCTATTTGCTCCGATCACTTTTTGGAAGACTGCTTCGAGAGAACTCTGCATGTGGAACGATTTAGGTGAAGACTTCTCCCATGTTCAGCTCCTAATATCCATAGATCAAAGGCTCCTTCGAGCTACCCCATGGTTTGTGGTAATTATTCTATGAAGTGCTGTCCTTTGTCTCTTTTCAAACTAATTCCTCGACCATCCCGATAGCTCTCCACGAGCTAAAAATGGCTATGTGTCATGTCCTGCTGCACGTTTCCGAACCCGAACCGAACACGCAAAGATCACGCGAGTTCCGAATATTCTATTGTTTACGCCTGACTTCGTGATTTCCCTATCCACCACAATAGCTCTTGAGCTGAAGATCCACGAGCTAAAAACCATCCTCAGCGCGATCTCGTCGAAAGGTAAGTCCATGTGAGCCTTATTGGGAAAATAACAGTTCCTAAGAGTTTGGTTGCCTCTCAAATAATTCATTTGTTTATCGCCTCTTCAAATTCATTCTCAAATGATAAAACAAATAAATGATCTCTTCTTTGACTTCCTTTGGAACAGTAAAGGTGATAAAATCAAGAGAAACGTTATCACCCAAATATATGGCAATGAAGGACTTTTCTTTTAATAAAGCCCTTAAGTCCGTGTGGATATAAACGTACCTGGACGAAAGTAATAAGGGGAAATGGAAACTTCTCTTTGAGGCTGAGCTCGAAAAAGTCGGAGGCCAAACTGTTTTTAGGGGCAACCTTAACATAAAAGACTCGAAGAAGCTTGTCAACAATCTTAGCCCCTTTCTGAAAGAGATTCTCGAGATATGGTCGGAATTAAACTAAGAAGGTTCAATGGAAACTGTAGAGTCCTTTCTCACACAAAGCTTATGGTATCATTCTTTGATTAGAGTTTTGAACAAACCGGTTTTGTATAAAAGTTGGTATCAAATAGGCATTTCTCATGTGAATCAAATCGTTAAGGAAGAACCAAGTACTTTCTTGTCACCAACAGAATTTGAAAGCAAGTATCATATCAGGGTCTGCCCTTTGATGTTCTATGGAATGATATCTTCTCTCAGACAGCTTTGGAAAAATAAAAAAACCACTTAGTATACCACTAAACTGTAAAGAACAAGACGATCTAAGATCGTAAGTCGGGCAACAGGTAGACGTGCTGTTATGAATGTTGACCACTTATGGTGCGGAGTGGTTCAAAAAAGAAATGCTAAGGGTACAAAGGTCCTGGTTTCCAACGTGGCATCTTTGTTGTCGTTTCCTCGAGTTTCATCGCGAGGCACCTTGTCTTTATCAGCACTTCTGTCACCCTGTCCACATTTTCTGTTCACTGGTAACTCGTTTGATTTCTGGTTTGATTCTAGTGAGACATTCGCTAAATCATTTGATTCTTTTGCTATTTTCAGTTCGCGGAACGACCCGTTTCGAAATATACGCTCATTACACACGCCATCTTTTAGAGTGGGTCTACCGCGAACGGTGTGTGGGTCTGTATGTTTGAGCGTAGAAAAGATGACACCATTTGTTTTCGACATATTCGCCATCGACTTCGACATCGTAGAAAGAAGGTTGCGCCCGTATTACGTGTCTGCGGTATTCCCCATTGCACGTGACTGCGATTTGCGATGAAACTCGAGTGTAAACCTATAGTCGGTTGCCCGACTAACAAGAGTCTTTCACAACTGCCTTTTTAAAATCGAAAAACCTCAGCAGAATAGCTCATCAAAGATTGGTGGAAGTAAAATGTAACAGGAGCAGTAAGTCAGTAATAAGTCAGGAGAAATGGAGCAAGGTTTTCTCAGAAGCTCATACTTTAATCTGGCAAAATGCATACGTAACTGCTATTAAATGTACCAAAAGCACCAAACTGATATAATTTCAATTTAGATTCCTTCACTAAAACCTTGGTACAAACGTATATTTAGTCAAAACGGGATACAAAGATGACATTAGGTGTACATTTTGCCATGAGAAAGCTGAAAATTTTACGCATTTTTTCTTGTTCTGCAGCAAAATATAATTAAAATATATTTTCTGGAAATGCCTTATTGCTTTTTTTCTATAAAGAATTGTAACTATTTATCCAACGATTATCTTCTTAACAATCTTGTAGTCTTGTCGTCTTGGGTCTTAATTTCCTGCATGCATAATGAAGTAGGGAGCTGTGCGGAAATCATTCCGCCACTGGTTCTACCGCTTCGTCATACGGCAAAATGTCTTCGTTTGCCGAAACAAAACTCTCCTCAGAAGCTTCTGAAGAATGTTCACTACTTAAATTATCCAAACGCTCTTCGTCGGAGATCAACTTCAACTTCAACTTCAACTTTATTTTTCATTATAAGAATCTTACAATACACTGGCCAGCAAAATAGCATTTGCTTGTCTAGGCGGCCCAGTTGAAAGAAAAAGAAAGATTAAAATGAACGGAAGGGAAAGGAAAGGAAGGAAAAAAGTTAATTTACAGTAATTCTTATTATAGCTTTATTTTAATTAACATATGTAGAGAAAAAAACGAAAAGGAAAAAGGGAACTTACGGAGAACAGAAAGCATATAATTCATACAATATGAAATTACTTAACTGTTACAACCAACTTTTTTAATTATCAATGGCAACTCAATATAGTCGCTTTCTCTTTTTAAGATATTGGAAAGCAATCTTTGAAGTACTTTGGTGAATTCCTTTTTGGGGAGATCTCTAACATGACAAGGTATCTCATTCCAAAGTTTTACGCCAAAACGAGAGAAGGAATTTTTGTGTATATCCAGGTTTGAGCTTTTAACGTGAAAATTAACAGAAGTAGATGATCGTGTGTTGTATGAATTAATTGAGGTTTTTTCAAATACATTTAAGAGATTTGGTGGCGAATGGTTGTTGTTGATGTCGTGCATAAGACGAGCTACAGACTTATAATACATAAATGTCACTGGTAATATATCAGTGTCGACGAATAGAGGAATTGCATGTTCGTGTATATCCATAAAATACATCATGCGAGGCGCTTTCTTTTCGAGAATTAAAATTTTATTAAGGCAAGTCTTGGATGTCTGACCCCAGACAGCGAGACCGTAGTTTAGGTGAGGGTGTATTAATGTTTGGTAAATGTACAAAAGTATATGACGAAGAATGAAGTGCCGTAATTTTGAAATAAGTCCAATAGTTTTACTGATTTTTGCCGTAATAGCGTAAATGTGATATTTCCAAGAAAGGTTGTTATCAATCAACACACCAAGATATTTAATATAATTTTTGGACTCTAGAATAACATTTCTATTTTTCTCATTGTCGAACATGTAGAGGTTCGGTTGGTGAATGACTCTTTTTTGATAAGGATAAAAATTACAAAATTAGTCTTGGTAGTATTGAGAGTTAACTTATTAGATGTTAACCAGTCATGGAGATTTCATAATTCAATATTTACAATATTTTCTAAGGACTTTAAATTTTTATCAGCATAAAGGATACTAGTGTCATCTGCGAAAAGATAAAACTTAAGTCTGTTCGAGCACTGATGCATGTCATTTACATACAATAAGAAAAGCAATGGGCCAAAAACAGATCCTTGGGGAACACCACAATTTACGTTGGCTTTGTTCGATATGTGCGGTCCAATTTGGGTCGATTGCATACGATTATTCAAATACCAGGAGAACCAGTCTCTAATAATTCCACGAAAGCCATAGTGGTTAAGTTTACCGCGCAAAATATTGTGATCAACAGTATCAAAAGCTTTTTTTGAGGTCTATGAAGACACGAGAATATACCTTGATTCATATTAGACTGTATCGAGTTTACAATATCTAATATTGCATGTTGAGTCGAATGATCTTTACGAAAACCGTACTGGGAGGATTATTCCTCGCGAAGCGAGGTTACTAATCGTGTCGCCTTCGGTCAGACCACGTGGCTCGCAAGCCCGAGTAAATCGAGCCGAGAGTTTTTATATATGTATATATATATATATATATATCTATATTTTAAAGGTGTCCGTTCGCAGGCCAGGTTACCTGGCAACATTACTTCATATGAATTTCCGCCATTAAGAAGGCCGTGAATGATGTTTTGAAAATAATGTGAATTTTGTTGAAACCGATTTTTCTAATCCTGGAAGTACATCCTAGCAAGAAGATCTCCGAGATGCACAAGTAAGAGTGGCGAGAGATCGTCGACGAGTAAGTTTGAATGCCGCAAAACTCAGCAGACGGGAAGCGGCGACTCAAACCAACGACGGTTAAGGGACGATAATATAATAAGAGGCATCGCAGCAAAGACAACAACTGCTCGCTCAAAAAAAGCAAAGGAAACAGCAAGGAAAACGACCAGGAACACTATCAAGTTAGATTGGAAATTGAATTTATTATCGATAAAAACAAAGACTCGTTTTAGCTATACAGCATTCAGAATTTAAGAAAAATTATGGCAACAGCATACAGACAGAATCAGAAGGCGAACGCGCCAGGAATGGGGAAACAGAAACCAACCGCAAAAAATGAAAGATTACAGCCACGAAGTATTAATACAGCAATGAGAATGCAAGTAGGTATTTTTCGTACTAAAACGATAGCTAACAGACCCTAACATTTTGAAGAAATTCCCAATACAGAGACTGCAGTTGTGATAGCAATTATTTATGATTATGTGATCTGATATCATTGCAACAGTGAAAATACATTGTAGATTTGTCTGTTGTAGCAGTTATGTTCAGCATTTTCAACAGAAAAGATACTTAACAATTAGTGACTGGTTCTGCAATATTATCAGTGATCAATGCAATTCTTTGAAAATAAAGCAGATGGTATTTATTACTGACTTCTGAGTAATATCTGTCTTTGCTATATATCTTTGCTACATATATGTATTAAGTAATTTAAAGGTTTCGTTGGTACTGACAAGTTCCATCGCCTTTTGAAAATGGATTTTTACATTTGAGTTCCAGGTATCCCTGGGAATTACTCTCTTAGCCCCTGCCCTTTTCCCACAAATGAAAAATTCATTTAAGCCCTACTTTACAAAATTAGGCATAACATCTTAACCTTTTTCCTTAATGCAGTTTAATTCATTTTTATGATTTAAGATACAAATATTTAACAACAACTGCAATGTACAGTTGACCTTTTACATTCGGAGACTAAATTTTGTAATGACTAAATTTTTGCGATCTTTCTTATATATTCATTGCAAGGGTGCTTGCTGTATGTAATAACAAGTATTTAAAGTTTCCTAAAAGCCCTGTGCTTTCAATCATGATTTTTCACACTAACTGTATGGACAAATGACTGTATTGATTAATTCATTTTTATGATGTCAAATACAAATATTTAATAACAACCACAATTTACAGTTGACATTTTACATTAAAAAAACTCTACAAAGGAGAAACTAAAGTTTTTAATGCCAAAATGTTTATGATGGGTCTTACGTATTCATTCAAAGGTTGCTGTATGTAATAACAAGTCTTTGAAGTTTCCTAAATGCCCTATGCTTTCAATCATGATTTTCCACACTAACTGTATGGACAAATGACTGCACTAGCATGATTGCTACAGGTCAGGAAATGGTCAGGGAAAAAATTCTTCAAGTAAGGGAAAAGTCAGGGAATTTCATTTCGAGTAAGGGAAAGTTTATCTTTGAGAGAAGTCAGGGAAAAGTGAAATTTAAGAGTTCTAATTTATCTATTGCCAATTCAGCTATGGTTTGGTGTAATTAAGAATGTGACATGAAATGTGTTGGAGTGGTAGAATTAAATGGCAAATGGTATTGTTCAGAGATGAGTAATTTTTACAACAACTGATACAAACCCTATTCAGAAGAAAACTGTATTGCTTGTAGTAGCAGAGGAACAACACCTTTACCCAGATTAGGACATACACCCCCACCCCATAACAGTATATTATATTAAACATAACAATTAACAATAATATTAATATCAATACCAGCAACAATAATAATAATAATCATAACTATAACAAAATTCTCAAATCTGATTGGCTATCAACTGCCCTGATTTCAGCCTTAATAGGACAGTTAAATTGGACAGTACGCGCTATCACGCGCGCGCTTAAATAGCTTTTTTTCACTGCTAGCAAAACAAATCTTGGAATTTCATGTGTTTTGATTAAGAAAAAAATAAGTTTATATATAAAAAATTTTGTTAAAGTTATGATTAATTGGTAATAAGACTTCGTGTCGTCCAATTCGGTCTGCAATCATACTCGTGATTAAACAAATCGGACTCCCGCTACGCGGTCGTCCGACTTTGTTAATCACTCGTATGATTACAGACCGAATTGGACTCCACTCAGTCCTATTACCATTACTAATAATAATAATAAAAATGGTAATAATACAATAATAATCAGGATAATAATTACAAGAACTGAGAAAGTAAAAAAAGTGATAATGATATAAAAATAAGTAAATACATAAATTGGGGTTCTATCCCTCATGGGAAAAACGATCATGAGTTCTTTAAAAACTAGCTTCGCGAGGTTTTGCGGGAGTCGTATTTCTAGTAATAAGTTATGATTGTCAAGGTAATCCTTCATTCTATTGTACATCATCTTTTCAAAAATTATATTAAAGTTGGATAATAGGGATATAGGTCTGTAGTTATTAGCATCATTTTCTTCGCCGCTCTTAAAAATTGGAGTTACTTTGGACAATTTTTGAAGGGTATTTTCCTAATGCTACTGAGGAATTAAATATTTCTGAGAGAAATTGTGGTGGACAATTCCCCACAAGACGACCTGTCCAGCTAAGGATAAGGCGTACGAAGCCTGTGGAAAACGTGGTCACTGGTGTCTGCAGAACAAGTCCCCGAAATCTATCACAGTAAAGACCGTCACGCAATTGCCAGACACAGACGAAGAGTAGGAATACGCCTACACAGTCAACAAAATTACAAGATCTACTCGTATGGCTCCACAACACCCCTGTCCGTACTTGGAATAATTAAAGCTACAATCAAGACATCGTGGACAAGCACCACAAACCAGCTCCACAAAGCCAAAGGTAGCGGTGGAAATCTTATGAGTTTTGACACAGCCAAGTAGCTTCCATTGATAAAAAAGGGCCATATGATTCCTCGCGAAGCGAGGTTACTAATCGTGTCGCTTTCGCTCAGGCCACGTGGTTCGCAAGCCCGAGTAAATCGAGCCGAGAGTTTTTATATATGTATATATATATATATATTTTAAAGGTGTCCGTTCGCAGGCCAGGTTACCTGGCAACATTACTCCATGTGAAATTCCGCCATTGCGACCTTGAATGATGTTTTGAAAATAATGTGAATTTTGTGGAAACCGATTTCACTCGTTGAAGTTGTTAGTACATCCCAGCAAGGAGATCTCCGACATATACAAGAAAGAATGGTGAGAGATCGTCGTCGAGTAAGTTTGAATGCCGCAAAAAATCGGCACACGGGAAGCGGCGACTCAAAGCAGAGATTGAGAAACGACGGTAGGGACGATAACAAGAAACATCGCAGCTAAGACAACAACAGCTCGCTCAAAAAAGCAAAGGAATCAGCAAGGAAAAGGACCAGGAATACCATCAAGTTACCATCAAGTTAGATTGGAAATTGAATTTGTTATCGATAGAAACAAAGACTCGTTTTAGGTATACAGGACATGAGCAAGCGATTAGATAACGAAATTGGCGAACAAAATTTAGCAAAATGACTTAGAACGGAAACCGAGTAGGAACGACTTCCAGTATGCAGACAGAATCAGAAGACGAACGACAAAACAGATTACCATATCGTCGTGAAAAAAGTGCCAGGAAAGGGGAAACAGAAACCAACCGCAAAGAAATGAACGATGACAGTCACGTAGTATTTATACTGCAATGAGAATGCAAGTAGGTATTTTTCGTAGTGAAACGATTGCCTTCCATTTGAAAGAAATTCCCAATATAGAGATTGCAGTTGTGATAGCAATTATTTATTATTGTGTGATCTGATATCGTTGCAACAGTGAAAATATAGCGTAGATTTGTGTGATGTAGTAAGTTATGTTCAGCATTTTCAACAGAAAAAAAACCAAACAATAAGTTACTGGTTCTGCAATATTATCACTGATCAATGCAATTATTTGTAAACTAGACGCTCTCAGGAGCGTTCACTCGGGCTACACTTGATAATGCGGTATCGAACAAACGTGAATGTCAGTTTACGCCTAAGTCTTGTATATATTGTATACTATATGGCTGGTTCCACGACCGCAAAAAACCTACCAGACTGTATATCACACAGCAATTCTTGTCGACGTCGTGTTTAAGCTGAGCGATTTTATCAGAAAGTTTTCTAAGGTTTTACAGAAATTTTAGTCATAATCGGGTTTGTTTAAGCCTGGTTCACACTAGCGACATAACGACATAACGACATAAACATAACGACATAAAAAGGACGTTATGACGTTATGTTTGCAGTGTGAACATGCAGACATAATGACATATTGTCAACATAACAGCATGAACATAACGACATAAGGAAAAAACTGATCTTTTCTTTATGTCGTTATGTCTATGTCGTTATGATGTTATGTTTCGGCTAAAGCAAGTGTGAACAACATTGACATAACAACATAAAAAAGAACCAATCAGAGCGCCGCAAAAATTGTAGACCCAGTCCGACACCGGCACCATTTTCAACGTGGCGGCGACTACGCAGCAGGAAATTCGAGTTGATGTCAAAACATATTACAGGTTAAGCATCAGAATTTGATAAAAAAATCCAAAACGTAGGTGGTTTTCACATTACGGTATCGGCCCCATGCTGGTGGAAGTAAGCAATAGATTAGCTCTTTTTCCGTTGTCCACCAGTGTAAGTTCGTTTCACCAGTCTCTAGCGCCGTGAGATTGAGATGATGTTGCTAGTGTATTGTTTCGTTTGGCCACTCGTGAATTCAAGTTAGATCAGATTAATAGCGTACACCTGAAATAATATTCTCTATCACCCAAACTGAGTTCTCTGACAAGGTTGTGGTACTGGCCGTGTGCTCTTCTAGCTTCTTGCTGAAAGACTGGACATACCCATTCTTTTCTTCTCAGTGGCATATTTTTTTCCCAAAAGCAAAATTATCCCAAACGCAGCAATTGTTTCGTACTCCATTTTTAAAGTCTTGTTTTCATTTATCGTTTCGTTCCTATGTCGGTGTTCACATTACCGACATAAGCGATTATGTCGTTATGTCATTATGTTGTTATGTCGTTATGTCACTAGTGTGAACCAGGCCTTACTAATCGAATTAATGTTGACCAATCAGCTTTCTTGGTTCCCACGGTAGAAAACAGTTGTGAAACTTGATGCCATTCATCTGATTCCAAGTTATCGAAGGCGAAGAAGCGATATGCGGGAAAAACAACAATATTCAAGAGTACCTAGCGGAGCCGCTCCTCCAAATACCCGCTCCGCAGACCGTACTGAGCTGGCTGGGAAATTTCCGTTTGAGCCAGAACCTTGCGAGCTTTTTTCTGAAATACCGATAAACCTGCTGGCATATTGAATTAAAACATAAAAACTTGCTGGGAAAAGAATGGCATGCTTTATTTCTAGCTGACCTGCAGCCTTTTGCAGTGCTCTCTAGCTAGAGATCTCTAATCATGTTATTTAGGAGTCATGTCACACACCAATATGACAAATCCAGGCTACAGATAACAAAAACTCAAATTAGATGTTGGCAAAAAGCCGCTGGCAAAACAACGCAATAAAAATCCTGGCTGGAAATTTTTTCTTGGAATTGAAAGCTTGCTGGCAACAACTGAGTAAATAGGCCTTTGCTTGCTGGCTAAAATAATTGAATAACCGTTGCTTGCTGGCAGTGAGGAGCGGCTCTTTTTTTCCCACGCTAGTTAATTATTAACCAAAAACGACTCCGCAGATTGCAAAACATCGTAACATGCAATAAAAAACCTTTGTAGAAAAAACATTCGTTGAGCACTCCTGAATATTACTCCTCAATCGGATATACTTCTCTTCCGATTTAGCCTTATTGGCCCTGTTCCCGCTAAATTCTTTCCACACGACCACGTAGAAAAAAAACTTCAGTTTGAATAAGAAAAGATCCAGAGATGATTTTGAAGAGGCCCGAGGGAATTCGGGCTGACAAACATATAGCTTTGTTAGCCGTTTTGCGGTCATAATTACCAAAAACTTTATTATAAACAAACAACAAGTTCAATAGATTTTAGAAACAGTCTCTAGCAATCCTTTGTAACATCAACCGTCTAACTGCAAACGCAATCAAACTTTGAGCGTTATCACGCTTTTGTTGTCAAGTCTTTGTCTTGCAACTACTTTCTACGCGACCACGCATGAGACAGACCGCAATTAAGAAAGCTTCATCCAAAAATGCTACCAAAATTTAAATTAGATGAAAAATCCTTATAACCTCCTTTATTCGCGTATTGTTGACTCGAGGCATCCAACGATGCGTGTCTTGTCGCTGCACAAAATTCGTGTATTAACTTCAGCTTTTGGATCCCAATGACAACAGTAGCCGACAATACAAGAATTAGTAGTATTCATGTGCATAACATTGGCTTTCAAAGATAGTTCAGAGTACACATCTTTCGCATCCGACATCGATGGTGCAATAACTTGATGAACAATAGCAATACCCAAGGGCCTCTGCGGGTAGTCCGATTTGCGACGTTGTCGATAGACTGATAGACTGATAGACTGATAGAATGATAGACTGATAGACCGAAAAGGTAAACCTAGACTCGGGCTACCTGTGGTAGTAGCCCGAGTAATAAAGCAGATGTTGTTACTGACTTCTGAGTAGTATTTCTCTTTGCTATATTTCTTTGCCACATATATGTATTACGTAATTAAAAAGTTTCGTTGGGACAGACAAGTTCCATAGCCATTTCAAAATGGGTTTTTACCTTTGAGTTCCTATATATTCCTGGGAATTATTCTCTTTGCACCCACCGTTTTCCCACAAATGAAAAGTTAATTTAAGCCCTACTTTGCAAAATTAGACATCTTAACCTTTTGTCCTAAATGCTGTTTAATTCATTTTTATGATGTCAAATACAAATATTTCATAACAACCACAATATGCAGTTGACCTTTTACATTGGAAAAACTCTACAAGGGAGAAACTAAAGTTTGAAATGCTGAAATTTTAAGCAAATTTTCTTATATATTCATTGCAAGGGTGCTGTATGTAATAACACAAGTCTTTGAAGTTTCCAAAATGTCCTATGCTTTCAATCATGATTTTCCAGACTAACTGTATGGACAAATGACTGCACTGGCATGATTGCCACAGGTCAGGAAATTGGTAAGGGAAAAAAATTCTTCAAGGTCAGTGAAAAGTCAGGGAATTTCAAATCAAGTCAGGGAAAAGTGAAATTTAATACTACTAATTTATTTCTTGCCAATTCAGTGATGGTTTGGTGTGGTCAAGAATGTGACATGAAATGTGTTGGATTGGTAGAATTAAATGACAAGCTGATTTTGGATTTCCAAGAAAATCAATCCTTTTTCCATGAATTGGTTATCTTAAGAAACTATCAATCCATGTACACTGTGACTTACTGAAAGCATATTAAATAAATGGGTGGAGAGGTTGGTTGTGAGAGGAGGTTGGAGGTCATTACCAGGACTAATTTGTGACTTTTCTAAGTTAGTTGGTAAGGGAAATTTTACATTTGTCAGGGAAAAGTCAGGAAATTTAAAGATCTTATGGCTGTGGCAACCATGACTAGATTCTAAGCTTAAAAGAAGAAATGGTATTATTCTTGAGTTAAGTAATTTTTACTTCCTATGATACAAACCCTATTCAGAAGAAAAACGGAATTGCTTGTAGTAGTAGAGGAACAATACCTTTTCCCAGATTAGGACATACATCCCAACCCCATAACAGTATATTATGTTAAACATAAAAATATCAATACTAATAATATCAATACCAGTAATAATATTAAAAATGATAATGATAATAATACAATAATAATAATCATGATAATTGCAAAAAATGAGAAAGTACAAAAAGTAAAAATAATATAATAATAAGTAAATACATAAATTGGGGTTTTATACCTCATAGGAAAAACCATTAGGAGTCCTTTAAAAACTAGCTTCGCGAGGTTTTGCGGGAGTCGTATTTCTAGTTACAACGGAAGAGTTGCAGTGCCTGTTTAGTGGAGTGGGGAAAGTGAAAGGAACAATGGCTAAACTACACATTGATCCAGAGGTCACGCCCAAGCAACAGCCACACTGACGTATTCCCTTCCATGTACGAAAAGAGGTGGAGAAACAACTAGAGAGGCTGGAAAAATTGGACATCATAGAGAAACTCGATGGCCCGACTCCGTGTGTAAGCCCCATCGTAGTTGTTCCAAGAAATTAGGAGAAATCAGAATCTTAAGAGAGAAAAGATAAGAGAGGAAAGAAAGACACCTAATGCCCACAACAGATGACCTTATCGCGGACCTGAATGGTGCGACGGTATTCAGCAAGCTGGACCTCTCTTCAGGATACCATCAGCTAGATTTGGCACCCGAGTCGTCACATAACGACTTTCTGTACTCACGTTCGTCTGCGTTAGTAGATGTATAAACGCCTTTTGTTTGGTATAAATGCAGAATTTGACATCTTCCAGAATGCAATTGAGGAAGTACTTGCAGATCTTCCAGGATGCAAGAATATTTCTGACGACATTGTAGTATTTGGCAAAGGCCAAAAAGAACATGACAAAAACCTTCATGGAGTACTTAGAACTCAAACAGTTTAAATGTTCGCCTCAACCGAGATAGGTACATTTTTTCGCAAATGGAGATCACGTTCTACGGACACGTCTTCAGCGCAAGTTGTATCAAGCGTGATCCAAAGAAAACAAAAGCCACCAGGTCTACAAGTGCACTGCGGAACAAAAGCAAGGTGAAATCACCTCTGGGAATGGTGCAATATGTTCCCAGTTTCATTTCAGACTACTCCACAATCACAGCACCACTGTGAAAGATCAAAAGACAAGATACCCCATGGAAGTGGGAAGATGAATAAGAACAGGCTCTCAGCTATTTGAAAGTCGCTGTTGTCGGAGATAGAGTGATGTCATACTTCGACCCAAGGAAATTATCAGAAATCATTGTAGATGCAAGCACAGTGGGTCTCTGGGGACTACTTACGCAAGGACGGTGAATCAACGGCTACGCGCCCTAAGTACACATCGAGATAAGATATTCCCAAACCGAGTGGGAGATACTTGCAGTGGTATGAGGAGCGGAATACTTCTATCTATACGTATATGGATCCCAGATCTGCATCATAACCGTACACAAGCTGTACTGGGTATTCTTAAGAACCAGAAGCTGACATCAACAAGAATTGACACGCAGAAGCCGAAACTGCCAGCTAGAGTATCGCCCTGGACGAGATTTTAAGTCGACACCCAGACTTAAAGAATCCCAGACAGAATCTCACAGAGGAATATGTCAATTATGTGTGTGGCAATACTGTTCCTAAATCAATGACCTTAAAAGAAGAAATCAAAGTAGGACTATGGTGAACTCGTGGATACATTTACAGAATAGAGAAGTTAGATGAGAGAAAAAGATATAATTTTAAAATTAACGAAGTGTTTTTCATAGTTGTGATTGAATGAACTTTGAAGATAATTTTAATAATCTATCATCACAACATAAAAGAGACCAGGGAGCTGAGTAGCTTTTCAAAATAAACATACAGTGAGTACATGACGCCAAACATTTGACTACATTGGGCATCACTTATAAGGCAGGTGGCAAGCATACAGTTGTTAAAAAATTTGATAACTTAACATACGGGTACAGGGTTAAATGGAGCCGAAACCAAATGTAGTTCTGGTATCCTGCTGCTCACTGTCTGTGTGTTCAAAGTTTCTAACACATGTAACAGGGTCCTTCTGAATAAGGTCTGACTTTTGTTGCCATGACATTGTCAATTTTATCATCATCATAGATTTTGTTGTCTACAAGTCTATTCAATGTTTTCAACAGAAATAGCCACCTTGATTCAGCAGCTGATAATGAACAAAGCCATGTAGGATTGCCCAGCTGACGAATCATACCAAACAAGTCTTTCTTGCATTTTTGCAAAGTATGTTAGTGATGATCTTAAAATCCTGAAGACTCTCAATCCTTCATCAAGCTGAATTAGTTTATTTACATTATCATATGATTTTAGGTTGAATCAGTGGTATATTTCTTCCCTTTTGCAATTTCTTCTTGTTTTTACAACGTAAATATGATGAGTCATACAACAGTAAGCAAAACAGGTAAGCCTATCTTTTCCAACATGTCTACTTCGACACAATCTAGTTCACTTCAAGGTAAATTCGGAAATCAATAGATAGAAAACTTTTCATTGTAAAGGCTTGTGGTGTATTGTATATAATATAACGCTTAATACATTTTCTACATGACTTACTCTTTTCAAACCCTTTAAAGACTTTCTTACAGTGTAACCTTTCTCCGTCACGGCAGGCGCCTCCATATTAACAAGTAAACGCTGGCATAATTCTTGACCGTCACAATACGTCTCCAACTCCATTCCTGTTAGTACTAACACTTAAATCAGTAGAAAAGTCCTCCATGCGATGTTTCTTATCCTGGTTGGTCACAGACGTTCTTCGGTTTCACATCATGGATTCGTCAATTTAATAAGTGCTCATTTCGCTCATATAAGTTCTCATTCAAGTGCTCATTTCGCTCTATGAGTTCTCATCAAAGCTTACTACATTAGCAAGAGATTTTCTCATCTTCAGATCACTTTCGAGCCAACTGAAATTCATATACTGCCTGTAATCTTGGGGGCGGTCGACGTCGGAAGAGCGAATGGTTATCTTCTCGTCACGTTTAGTGCCTGGCCGAGTCAAAGGCTCATGAAATTCAGTCTCGAAGTTGGCCATTGTCCTAACTGTAGACATTCAAACTCCTTTTGATTTTAGTAAGACCGCTAATCGTCCTGTTATGCGACAAAATCACCGCAAACCCTGGCACCGGTACGATACACTTTCAGAGTGAACTTTGATCAGTAGACTTCGGTGACGACAATTGTCGTCTTCATATCGGTGCTCCCGAGTTCCATCCGACTAATTACGAACAGTGTCTACACCGGAGTGAGTGAGTGAGTGAGTGAGTGAGTGACAATTTGCATATCGGAGTCCCCACAAAAACTCGCAAATACGCTTCGCGTATCCACGAGTTAAAAATGGAAACCAGCAAAGACCCGATGCAAGCTATAATCGAAGCCATTGCGACCAACCAGTCGCAAAACGTCCAAGAGCATAATAGGTTTACGGATGAACTGTCAGTTTGCAGCGGAATAGTTGTCAGGGGTAACAGAATCGTAATGGCGACTTCCCTCCGAGATAAAGTGATCGACTTGACGCACGTTGGTCACCAAGGAATCGGAAGACTAAGCGCTTACTTCGAGAAAAGTTATGGCTCCCTGGAATAGATCAGGCGGAGGCGAAAATCCTAAACTGCTTTCCATGCCAAGCCTCTAGTCAAGCCAAGCACCCAGCACCAGAACCTCTGCAGATGACTCCCTTGCTCCACACACCTTGGAAGGAAGAAGCTGTAGATTTCGTTACGCTTTCTCTAACGGGAGAATACCAAATAGTAGTAATCAACGAATACAGTTGCTTCCCTAAGGTAGAGATTCTCAGGTCACCTACAGCCAGAAGCGTCATCTGTCACTTGGATACGATATTTTCGAGACAGGGAATCCAAGAGATCTTAAAAACAGACAATGACCAACTGTTCTTTGGTGAAGGATTCAAGATGTTCGCAGTGCACTTTTACTCATCGCAAGATCACGCCCTACTGGCCTAAAGCCAACGGAGAGGCAGAACGCTTCATGAAGACGATCGAGAAGTGCATCAGGACTGCCCACATTGAAAGTAAAAAAAATTGGAGACAGGGGTTACACGTATTCCCTTGCGAGTACCATGCCACTTCCCATTCTATGACTGATGTCTCCCTGAAATTTAAGAACCACACTGCCAAAGCAAAGATCCACAAGACACAACAGTGCACTTGAGACAAAATTGCCCAGACCGATGATGACAAGAAGCTCAAGATAAAGCGTTATGCGGATGCAAGGGCACATGCCGAAAAATCCTCCCTTAAGCCAAGAGAAGTCGTTCTAACGAGACAACCAAAACAAAACAAGCTCAGCACACTGAATGACCCAAGACCCTTTGTCATCGAGACAAAGAAAGGAACCGTGATCACAGTACGGAACGGGACCAAGACCCTAACAAGAAACGCATCTCAGTTTAAGATCATTCTGAAGCACCTAATGACACACGAGAAAGGAGACGAGGAAGTGTCAAAAGAAGAAAAAAATCTTCACCCGCATATTTCTTTTAATATGGAGCCGAAAAGATGATGAATGCAGTGTCGTTAACATTTTTCCTATTGGACAGCTGATTATCACTTGATCGAAATTGAGAATACAAAAGGGTTTGGATTAAAACTAGAGATCGTGGCATGTCATTTCTTTCCGATCTCGCGATAAATATATCCGAATATTGCAGTAAAAACGACATTTTTCTCATGAATCATGTGAAGGTGACCAACACCTAGTAATCAATTTTGGAATTAGTTTGGTTTTCCCATAATGAAACACAGTCATGCTCCTTATACACAGAAAAAAAAACATATCAATAGGTTGTTTTACATGTGCTGTAGATCTTGCTCACGGTTCCACGGACTGTTTACAGGCAGTTAGATCCAATTTAGGGGTACATCGTAGAAGAAGTATATTCTGGTAATAATCCTGTTTCCCCTTACTTTAGACAAGTTTTGAATTCATGATTTATGCCACTTTAAGTTTACAATGTCAAGCTACATGTACATATACATTAACTAAGTCAAAACAAAAGTGACGAAGGCTACAGTTGATACACTGAATTTTTCCCAAGCAACAACTTACTGTGAATTTCAACAGCTTTTCGAAAATGAGATCAAGCGTCTGCAAAGGTCCTGAGACTTGGTGATTTATTACGCTTTGTTTAACTTGTTCACGTTTTTCAGCTTCGCTTGTTACACTAACCTAGGCATAAATTATCTCTTCCCAAGTGATTCTAGTATGCACACGAAAAACCTAAGCCTTTTGTTACATTCTGCAGTAAGTTTGATTTGCGCTCACGTATGCAATATCAACTCTAAACTTGTAGACAAACGGAAATAGAGATTAAAACTTGATTAGGGGCGTACAATTCCCAATAAGCTCTCTTAGTTGTACTTACTAAATTTATTATGGAAAATTAAAAGAACACACAACTTTTCTATTTGCATACATTTAATAAATTACTGTAAATCAGATTTTGGAAGTAAAAGGTAAAAGCACAAAATACCTGTTCATATTAGCAAGTTCCACTTTGTCATAATCAAACAGTAATAGCTGGAAAATTAACAAATTATTTGCAAATTAAAAACAGACAGCAGGAGGATATTCTCACTTGCGAGGGCTTCAAATTTTGTTTTTAATAGAAAAAACCAAGTTCAACTTACAATATTAAACTATCAATATGACAAAACTTTACTGCTCTGAACCTGTTTGAGCCTACTTACCAGTAGCTTAATCAAAGAACCCATACTGTGGTTATCCTAAATACATCTAGATGAGCTTGAAGGGCTTGCAAGTGAATGAGGTTACACTAGTAGTATCCACACAGCCAAAAGCCAGGGCCATTTATTAGGTCCTGTCACCTTTATTTAGACAAGTACTATACAACATCTACCAAACAAACAAACTCAATCTAAATGAAAGTACCTGATTGCCGTACTGTCCTTAGTGTTAAACATATTTTATTAGATGCCCCCACCTTTCCTATACCACATCTTGTGAGCATTTCTGCCGTCACACTGCCAACTCCTCCAATACCCACTATAGCAACTGTAAAGTTGCGGATCTCCTGGTACAGGAAAGAAAAAAGTTAGTTTGGAAAAAACTCTAACCGCTAACGCACTACCACGCAAAGTGAATGGTATATATTGAGTGTACATGTACAAATGTTTCAAACAGTTTGCAGTAACAACAGTTCAACAAAGCAGGACAAAAATGCTCACCTCATAATTGTCAACAATCCCCATTCGCTTTAATGCCATCAAGCGACTGCCAATGAAATGATACATAACTTGGTAAACATGCAATATTTGCTTCACTTTCAACCCTTTCAACCCCGAAATTGGAGTTACAATAGATGTACAGTACCGCCCAGAAATAAGCAAACCAAAATATACGGAAAATATGCGAATGGATATACACGTATGCTTGCAAGTATTTACGTCTTAACTTATTGTTGTTTCTTTTGTACTGAGTGATTGTTGTTTCTTTTGTACTGAGTGATTGTTGTTTCTCTTGTACTGAGTGATTGTTGTTTCGATGGCCTGGAAATACTGGAAGCATATTGACAACTGACTAAATCCCCCGGGGGGTACTTTAGGAATTTTGGGGTGGAGATGTGCCGTTGGAACCCTGGAACCCTCAGCCTATACTAGAGCTGGTTCGGGTGAATTTTGCTACCCTATACTAGAGTAAACCCCCAAAATCACTCCTATAATAGAGTAGCTGTTTTCTAGAAACTGAGGTCACTAGCAAAGTCTAGCCAAAACAAAACCTTAGACCACAACCGTTTCTCTCTCAAAAAAAAGATTTATTTATACTTCTTCATTTTTTTAAATCTTCAACCAACTGGTCAGTTTCGTGAAAAATGATACCCTATTCTGGACCCAAACGCTCTGATTTATATAACCACACGCTTCACAGCGGCACATACCTATATAGCCCATATATGGCAGTACCCCCTCCCCTCTCCCCGGGGTAAATGGCACAGTGTCAAATACGGCAGCACTAGCCACAGTTTTGCCAAAATAAAGATATAATGGGTTTCAGCTTTATTGCAATTAACTCTCGATGCACAACACATCCAGCAAAAAGGTTTGTCATTGAAATCAGAAAATTTTACCGTTAGTTTGAGTCATAACTTGTTGAGTACGAATCCACCAGAGGGTTGTATGCCAACCGATCGAAAGTGGGTACGAAACGTCTGAGCCTGGGTATGAAAGATCCATGGGTACGAAACGACTGGTAACCCATGGAACGACCAAATCCACCTGCAATGACCTAAGACCACTTACAACCCTCTACAACCATCTACAACCACATCAAAAGACCTCAACCACCACCTACAACCACATCAAAATCATCTAATGTTCGAAGTAGAAAAATTACGGACCATTTGATTGATGTTTTACATGTATTCGAGTGTTGTTAAAAACTGTCAGTTTACTTTTAACCGGGCTTCCCTTCTCGCCAGTCGAAGTTTTTTATAACTTTTCGCCCTCAACTTTTCCTAAAGAAAATATTAAGAAGGGCCGCATTTCGACGAAAGCATTTGAAAATTAAGAAAGAGAGAAAAGTGCCGCGAATCGTTAATGGAATCAAATGATTAGGATCGAAAATATATTGTTCTTGCTTAGTAAAAAGGAAACAGAGTTTTATTCACATGACATTTTTTATCCTTATTATTCCGTGGAACGATCTGGCTCTCAATTGGTGCGAAGTGACTGGGAGCGAAATGACCGTGGTGCGAAGTGACCGGATACCTGAAAACCATATACAGCTGTAGCAAAGTGTTACAAGCCTGACTTATCGTGACATAGCGTGATAACAACACTTGCGTAATAAGAATACAGTGAAATCGGCATAACCTCACGTAAAATTTGCTGTACGTGAGATTGTTTAACGTGTTGCTCAATATATAAACTCCTTTTCTGTTCTATTTCCTTACATGGCAATCGTGCACCGATAATCGGAATGCTTTGTAACATATAAATACTCGTAGTTATTTTAATGAAGAGAGAAAGATGCATAATGCCGAATATAACTAGAGATATCATTATTCTCACTGCTTGACCTGACGCTTCAATAGATAGGCCAGCTGGAAAAGAAGGACCGGAATCTGGACTTGACTCTGGACTGGAGCCTGGACTGTACCCTAGATTGGACCCTGGACTGGACCTTGAACTGGACTTTATTAAACGACGTTACGATTTAACTAATAATTTAACGATTAATTATTTCTATTTAATTCCTCGCCAAGCGAGGCCGAAGGCCGAGCGTATCGAGGTTACTAATCGTGTCGCTTCCGGTCCGACCACGTGGCTCGCAAGCCCGAGTAAATCGAGCCGAGAGTTTTTATATATGTAATATATATATATATATATATATATATATTTATTTATTATATCTCTCAGTTAGTACGCGCGCTGTGATTGGTCAATTTAGCGGGCCGTACTTCACTGTACGGCCCGCTAAAGTTTGTTTTGGTCGCCAAAATGACTCCAGAGATATAATAAATATCTTATTAACCTCGTTTTCTCGGTCCGTACTGTAAAATATGGATCCTCGTTTTTTCCCCGTCGATTTATGGCCCGCGCGCTACGGTCCGTATTTTACAGTACGGACCTCGAACTCGATTAATAAGAGGTATATATATATATATATATATATATATATATATATATATATATATATATATATATATATATATATATATATATGTATAGTTGTTGCGGGAGAAAAAACACACAAACAAACTACAGGTTTATCCCTACAAGCCTGTTTCGTGGTTGCCCACTCATCAGGGGATATCCCCTGATGAGTGGGCAACCACGAAACAGGCTTGTAGGGATAAACCTGTAGTTTGTTTGTGTGTTTTTTCTCCCGCAACAACTACTTCGCTCTACGTTCACGTATTGAGCACTGTTTTACGATTAATCAACTTTTACACTTTATATATATATATATATATATATATATATATAGTTGTTGCGGGAGAAAAAAACACACAAACAAACTACGGGTTTATCCCTACAAGCCTGTTTCGTGGTTGCCCACTCATCAGGGATATGGTGGGAATGTCCTTTACCATCACTTATATACAAAGTAGTTGAATTTACATAGAGATCGTTAAGTTTCAGGTATTGCGTAAGAGGGTTTTGTTTCTGTGGCGGCAAGAAGACACAAGCTCATTACGTTTGTTTAGCGTGGATAGTTCGGGTCGGCAGATGATTAGGAATTTTTCTTTGAGGCAGAGGTTACATCTTTTGCTTGAGCTGTTATATGGCGAGTGTGAAGACAGGATCCGCCAGGAAATAAAGTGTTCAATGTTGTTGTCTTTAAGGGTCCATATGTGTTTGCTGAGCTCGGTGGAGTTTCTGTGTTTAGCTTGGCGGAAAGATGCGGTGTGGTTTCTGTATCTTGTTTTGAAGTCGTTTTCCGTAAGTCCGATGTAGGTTTGGGACGTGTTGTTGTCTTTGCGCGTAACGGTGGCTTGGTAGATTACCGATGGTTGTAGGCAGTTTCCGTTGAGTGGGCAATTGTTCTTTTGTCGGCAGTTGCATGTCTTTCTTTCTTTAGTGTTAGCGGCGGTAGCATTGTTGGTTTGTGTAGATGTGGTTAAGATGCGTTTATTATGGTTGTCTATTATTTGTTTAGTGTTGTTCATGCAGCTGTAACTGATCTTGATGGTGTTGCGGTTGACGATTTTACGGAGCTCGTGGTCTTTTGGGAAGTGCTTGTCTACTAGAGCGAGGAATTTGTGTCCGATGTTAGTACTTGTGTTCTTGCTGAAAGGGGGGTTGTACCACAGGATGTTACTGCGTTGATGGTTTTTTCGCTTGTTAGGTGTGGTTGGTTCGTAGTGCAGGGTGTAGCTGTATCCGCTTTCGTCGAGTGCTTTCTGGTATGAGGGGGCGGCTTGGTCAAAGGATGCTTTGTCGGATGATAGGGATGATAGTCGTTTGTTGATGCCAGCGGGAATGTTCTTTGTAGTGGTTGGCGGGTGGTTGCTCTCGCGGTGGACGTACTGCAGAGTCGTATTTGGCTTTGTGAAGGGCTTATAGGTGTTTTGGTTGAGGTTGAATGTGACATCCAGGAAGTTAATTATCTGCTTGTTAGCTTCTATGGTAATGCGTAGTCCGTTATTTTTAAAGACACGGCATATTTCTTTCTTGATGTTTTCTGTGTCTCTAGGCGTGGTGTTAGTGGTCGCCAGTCCGTCGTCTCGGTAAAGTCCTACGTTAATATTAAGGTGTTGCAGCTGGGATAGGAGGAAACTTCCTACAAGCTCGCATGTTTCCGCGCCGTCGTAGCTGCCCATTGTGACGTCAAATGCTGCGTTGCCTTTCTTTTGCCAGGGTTGTTTCTTGTGGATTAGGATGGAACTTTTAGCATGGATTATGATGTTTCTTTCGTGTGTGGTGATGTTGTCGTGGGCTGAGGCGAAGTCGAGTGCTTTGTTAAGGAGGTCTTGGCTGATTGACGGGTAGAATTCTTCAATGTCGAAGCAGATGAAGTTGAGGTGGTGTTTGTCTTTGATGGCTTTAAACCAGTCGATTACAGATGCAGTGTTTTTCCATTGGTTAAAGTTGCATTTTCTTGCGATGTTACTGTTGATACGATCGAGAATCCTTTTGCTGACTTTGCCTATTTCGGATTTCGTTGGGTTGATTAGTCTGCAGGTTGGTTTGTTAGCGAAGTTAGGCTTGTGATCTTTAAGTGTTACGAAGGCGTCTATTTCGGCTGTAGCGTCCACTCTGTCGTCGATGCCCAGCTTCGTAGCGATTTCTTTGTTTTTTTTTATGGATGGCGCGTGTGGTCTCGGGTTGTGCTTTCATGTATGATTTTGTTATGTTCTTTTCTAGTAGATTGTTGTATGTTGATGGTTCTAGTTTGTAGAAGTTCGTAGTTTTGTCGGCGGCAATTAGTAGCTTGGGTTCGTTTCTGATAAGTTCTGCGTCTTCTTTTAGCTTGTCAAGCTATATATAAATTACATATATATAAATTATATATATATATAAATTATATATATAAATTGTAAAAGTTGATTAATCGTAAAACAGTGCTCAATACGTGAACGTAGAGCGAAGTAGTTGTTGCGGGAGAAAAAAACACACAAACAAACTACAGGTTTATCCCTACAAACCTGTTTCGTGGTTGCCCACTCATCACCTGATGAGTGGGCAACCACGAAACAGGTTTGTAGGGATAAACCTGTAGTTTGTTTGTGTGTTTTTTTCTCCCGCAACAACTATATATATATATATATATATATATAGATATTTATATTTATATATTTATATATATATATATATCTTTATAACTAACCGATTAATTTTCGTGCCATCTTATTGGCTATTTTGGGTCACGTGGTGTTAAATAGCTGGACGGGTATCAGGCGATATACCCCGGCCACATGGATATTTGCCCTGCAATTTTTCAGTCGCAAGAAAACATAAAGTCAGTCTCTTTCAAGTTTTTTTACAATAAACTCGTTTTTGTAATCCAGTGACATCGTAATTTTAAAGCAGCTAGTCGCAATTGTAGCTCCGGATAAAACAGAAAATCAACAAAGTAAGCTGCTGGTGTTTTTGGCCTGGAGGTGAGCAAAAGTTACGAACACTTGGGCAATCAAACTCTTGAAAATCTCCCCACTGAAATGTGCAAAAAGGCTGGTTTTGCACAAGGTACACTTCCCCTTGACTTTAAAGTTGCCGGTTGAGAAACTTTTCCAAGCCAAAAACGATAAACTATGCAAACGATAAATCGCTCTAGTGGTACAGTACACGACTAACTGTAGAACAACTATTCGAGTCATCCGATACTATCGCTCGATTTATAGCTCAAAACAATTCGGTTCAGTCAGTTCAACCTGTTCTTGCAACTGGAACTAAAGCTCGTCTACCCTTTTTTTCTTCGATCTCCTCGGCGCCCGCCATTCAACAATAAAGCCAAGTTTGCGAACAATTCCTTCAACTACACCATATTTTCCAAATTCCCTGTTTCATGGGTGTAATTTCTTTCGCAGTGTTAGTGGTATTGTTGGATTTTCTGTTCTAATCCATTGGAAATGTTTTGCTTTGACTTGTTTTCGAAAAAAGCAGTTGGTAAAATAAACCAAAAGTGCCGTATTTTCCAGATTTTCATGTAAGGGGCGTTGCGAGAGTATGTTTGACATGACAGCTTGTCAAGCTCTGGTCCAATCACAGTTTATATAAAACAATTTTAACCAATCAATGTACATGAAGTGTTTGCATCAGTCGCCTGAAACCCCAGTCAGACCACTTGTTTTTCTTTCTCTTCAACAAGTACAAAGTAGAAATTAATTCATGATCGCGGAGGGTTATTTCTCGCGAAGCGAGGTTACTAATCGTGTCGCTTCCGGTCAGACCACGTGCCTCGCAAGCCCGAGTAAATCGAGCCGAGAGTTTTTATATATGTATATGTAGCAATTATTCCACAAAATCGAGTCGTATATGAGCTAATAGCCAACGAGGCGCGTAGCGCCGAGTTGGCTATACCTCATATACAACGAGATTGAGTGGAATAATTGTTTTATTATATCTCTAAACCCTCGCTTATGAGACGCTGGAATTAGTTTGTACGACAAGAATTGACTTTGTTATTGTTTTTGAACAGAACCATGTTGTTGTCGAGCCGACATATTGTAGAGCCGATGTGTAAAAAAGTTTCAAACACGAGTCCGGCTCGTTTTTAAACCTCCCTTTAATGTACTTGTCAATTACTTTTTTCGAGTTAGCAAATTAGTTTGAGAATTTTAAAGTGGAAAAAGTAGGCAGAAATGAAATAAAAACTCAGTTTACGGGCTTCACAGATCTTTCAAAATGGCGGCTGTTTGTAAGAGTTTCACTTTCGTTCGTAATAAACAATTTCGCAATATAATTTGCTCAGTTACCGTCGAATAATTTCATCCCATATTTAGTTGCTTCGGTAGTATTTTTTGGTGTATGATTTTTAAGCTTGACTTGAATTTCTCCCTGTCTAATTCAAGAAATCATCCCTCCATGATGGCCGTTTTCCATGCCAATGGTTTTTTTTTTTTTGTTTTTGAGGCGGTACGAGGGCCTGAAGTGCAATGACCCCCGTCCATAACGGACTAAGTCACCTAACCTCAATGGGAGGGAACCCACTGAATGTGGCCAGTTCGCCAACTTCGCCGGGGAATCGAACCCCGCCTCCCATGTAGAAATTGCACATGAGCAAGTGCCGCGTAGATAGAAATTGTAACATAGATGCGAGGGTTGCACGAAAAGCGGTAGTGCAATGCTTTTCCCCTCTGCACATCACAAGAAATTGCACGCAAGTGCCAAATGTACCTCAGTTCAACCAATGAAGGCGACCGAGTGAACAGAGAAAGAGACATTAGCCAAACTAAATTGGCAAAAACAGCAAAGACAAAGAAAAAGATCTAGAAGGTGAAAAACAAAGAGTCCCCTCGCACTTGGCAAACAACCCCATTTCCTCCCCATTGACGATGGAAAAGGCGACGCTTTCTTGCGGAATTAAAACGCTTAAAGTACAGGGGCAAATAAAATCTGACCCTGGCTTTCATGGTGGCAGTAAGGCTCACAGCACAAGGACGGACGGATCGAAAGCGATAATCATTCCGTTGATTCCAAATCAACAACTTGAGTACATGCAGGAGATATTTAGTAAATAAACCCCTTCTGGCGGCTGGTATATCGGAGGATAATGCCCGCGGCTGAGAGATTGTCCGAAAAATGAACAGTTGGCCGAGAAGCGAAGCTTCGAGAGCATATGTGAAATTTTGAGGACAATCTCTCAGCCAAGGGCATTATCCTCCCATATACCAGTAAGCCAGAAAGGGGTTTATTTATTTTATAACCCTCCACGATCGCGAGTTGATTCTTACTTTGAACGTGTTGAAGAAAAAGAAAAACAAGTCGTCTGACTATGATTGCGACTGACGCAAACACTGCACGTACATTGATTGGTTAAAATTGTTTTACGTAAACTGTGATTGGACCAGAGCTTGACAAGCTGTCATGTCAAACATACTCTCGCAACACCCCTTACATGAAAATCTCGAAAACACGGCACTTTGGTTTACTTTGTCAACTGCGTTGTTCGAGGACAAGTCAAAGCGAAACGTTTCCAGTGTATTAGAAAAGAAAATTCAACAATAGCACTAACACTGCGAAAGAAATTCCCAAGAAATTACAACCATGAAAAAGATAAATTGGAAAATCTCGTGTTGTTGGAGGATTTACGTTAAAAGTGGATTGTTCGCAAACTTGGCTTTGTTGCTGAATGGCGGGCGCTGAGTAGGTCGAAGAAAAAAAAAAACAGGTAGAAGAACTATAGTTCCAAGAATAGATTGAACTGACTGAACTGAATTTTGTTGAGCTATTAATCGATCGATATTTGCCGATGACTCGAACAGTTTTTCTGTAATTGGCTTTGCATTGTTCGACTTGAGGGATTTATAATTATCTCTTGCGTAGTTTATCGTTTTTGGCTTGGAACGTTTTCTCAACTGGCAGCATTAAAGACAGTGGGAAGTGTAGCTTTTTTTGTGCAAAACCAGCCTTTTTGCACATTTCAGTGGGGAGATTTTCAAGAATTTGATTGCCCAAGGGTTCGTAACTTTTGCTCACCTCGAGGCCACAAACACCAGCAGCTTATTTTGTTGATTTTCTGTTTTATCCGGAGCTACAGCTGCGACTAACTACTTGACTGCGATCACTGGATTCTACAAAACAAGTTTGTTTAAAAAGAGACTAATTGTTTTAGTATCACCCAACTAGTCGGACAGAAAAAGCAATAATAAAGTTAGCAAATGCAAGTTGAAGAAAGATTTACTTGGGAACAAAACAAAAGAATACGCCACGAATTTCGCTACTCGAGGACTATTACTAATAGACCTCTAGTAGCGTAGCCAATCAGATTGCGGCATTTCCATTAGTCCACTAGTTGGGTGATACTAAAAGCTGATATACAATGAGTAGGGAACCAATCAGAGCGCGCGTTTGCTCATATACAGAGGTCGCAGATATAATTCCTCGCGAAGCGAGACTGAAGGCCGAGCGTAGCGAGGTTAAAAATCGTGTCGCTTTCGGTCAGACCACGTGGCTCGCAAGCCCGAGTAAATCGAGCCGAGAGTTTTTATATATGTATATATATATATATATATTTTAAAGGTGTCCGTTCGCAGGCCAGGTTACCTGGCAACATTACGTACTCCATGTGAAATTCCGTCATTACGAATTCCTTGAATGATGTTTTGAAAATAATGTGAATTTTGTGGAAACCGATTTCACTCGTCTTGGAAGTACATCCCAGCAAGAAGATCTCCGACATATACAAGAAAGAATGGCGAGAGATCGTCGTCGAGTAAGTTTCAATGCCGCAAAAAATCGGCACACGGAAAGCGGCGACTCAAAGCAGAGATTGAGAAACGACGGTAGGGACGATAACAAGAGACATCGCAGCTAAGACAACAACTGCTCGCTCAAAAAAAGCAAAGGAATCAACAAAGAAAAGGACCAGGAATACCATCAAGTTACCATCAAGTCAGATTGGAAATTGAATTTGTTATCGATAGAAACAAAGACTCGTTTTAGGTATCCAGGACATGAGCAATTAAGCGATGACATAACGAAACTGGGGAACAAAATCTAGCAAAATGACTTAGAACGGAAACCGAGTAGGAACGACTTCCAGCATGCAGACAGAATCAGAAGACGAACGACAAAACAGATTATCATATCGTCGTGAAAAAAGTGCCAGGAAAGGGGAAACAGAAACCAACCGCAAAGAAATGAAAGATGACAGTCACGTAGTATTAATACTGCAATGAGAATGCAAGTAGGTATTTTTCGTAGTGAAACGATTGCCTTCCATTTGAAAGAAATTCCCAATACAGAGATTGCAGTTGTGATAGCAATTATTTATAATTATGTGATCTGATATCATATCAACAGTGAAAATATAATTATTGTAGACTTGTTTGATGTAGTAAGTTATGTTCAGCATTTTCAACAGAAAAGATACCAAACAATAAGTTACTGGTTCTGCGATATTATCAGTGATCAATGCAATTATTTGTAAATAAAGGAGATGTTGTTACTGACTTCTGAGTAGTATTTCTCTTTGCTATATTTCTTTGCTACATATATGTATTACGTAATTAAAAAGTCTCGTTGGGACAGACAAGTTCCATAGCCATTTCAAAATGGGTTTTTACCTTTGAGTTCCATGTATTCCTGGGAATTACTCTCTTAGCACCCACCCTTTTCCCACAAAAGAAAAGTTAATTTAAGCCCTACTTTGCAAAATTAGACAACATCTTAATGCTGTTTAATTCATTTTTATGATGTCAAATACAAATATTTAATAACAACCACAATATACAGTTGACCTTTTACATTGGAAAAACTCTACAAGGGAGGAACTAAAGTTTGAAATGCCAAAAAGGTTTAGCGATTTTTCTTATATATTCATTGCAAGGGTGCTGTGTGTAATAACAAGTCTTTGAAGTTTCCTAAATGCCCTATACTTTCAATCATGATTTTCCACACTAACTGTATGGACAAATGACTGCACTAGCATGATTGCCACAGGTCAGGAAATGGTAAGGGAAAAAAATTCTTCACGGTCAGTGAAAAGTAAGGGAATTTAAAATCAAGTCAGGGAAAAGTGAAATTTAATACTACTAATTTATTTCTTGCCAATTCAGTGATGGTTTGGTGTGGTCAAGAATGTGACATAAAATGCGTTGGATTGGTAGAACTAAATGACAAGCTGAGTTTGGGTTTCCAAGAAAATCAATCCTTTTTCCATGAATTGGTTATCTTAAGAAACTATCAATCCATGTACAGGAGCGGTTGGTTGCGAGAGGAGGTTGGAGGTCATTACCAGGACTAATGTGACTTTCCTAATTTAGTTGGTAAGGGAAATTTTACATTTGTCAGGGAAAAGTCAGGAAATTTAAAGATCTTATGGCTGTGGCAACCATAACTAGATTCTATGCTTAAAAGAAGAAATGGTATTGTTCAGAGTTGAGTAATTTTTACTTCCTATGATACAAACCCTATTCAGAAGAAAAACGGAATTGCTTGTAGTAGTAGAGGAACAATACCTTTTCCCAGATTAGGACATACACCCCAACCCCATAACAGTATATTATGATAAACATAAAAAATAACAATACTAATAATAATATCAATACCAGTAATAATATTAAAAATGATAATCATAATAATACAATAATAATAATCATGATACTTGCAAAAAATGAGAAAGTACAAAAAGTAAAAATAATATAATAATAAGTAAATACATAAATTGGGGTTTTATACCTCACACGAAAAACCATTAGGAGTCCTTTAAGAACCAGCTTCGCGAGGTTTTGCGGGAGTCGTATTTCTAGTATATATATATTTAGTATAAATCTACTAGCGTTCTATCACAAATGCCGCGCTCTGATTGGCTACGCTACCCACTATCTATTCTGTGATAGATAGTGAGTAGCGTAATGGCGGCCGCTTCTTCACGTTTTCGAAGTGTCTGTGAAGAAGATTTAGACAGTTTACTGGTCGAGGCTGTTCCAGAAAAGACAAAGTTTTGAACGACTAGTAGATTTATACTAAAACAATTAGATTATTCGCTCTCGATTTCTATGCGTGATAGTTGACTCGGGCTGCGCCCTCGTCAACTATCACGCGATAGAAATCTCGAGCTCATAATCTAATTGTTTAATATACATATATATATATATATATTTATAAAAAGTTATGATGCTTCGAGCCAACAGGGATGCCACACGCCAGAAGGATCCAAAAGGATTCGTAGTCCAAACCTCGAGTAATGAAATTTGTAGGCAATTGTGGAAAACGAGGACGGACAACTTCGAGCGAAAAAAAAAAAAAAATATATATATATATACAGTAAAAAATCTAAAAAAATTTAAAAATTTAATAATAAAAATAATTAATAATTATTAAATTTTTAAATTTTTTTAGATTTTTTACTGTATATATATATATTTTTTTTTTTTCGCTCGAAGTTGTCCGTCCTCGTTTTCCACAATTGCCTATATATATATTTATATATATCTATATTTCAAAGGTGTCCGTTCGCAGGCTAGGTTACCTGGAAATAGTAGCGCACTTGAGAACTGCTAAATTTCCGCCATTATTCGCTCTCGATTTCTATGCGTGATAGTTGACTCGGGCTGCGCCCTCGTCAACTATCACGCGATAGAAATCTCGAGCTCATAATCTAATTGTTTAATATATATATATATATATATATATATATATATATATATATATATATATATATTTATAAAAAGTTATGATGCTTCGAGCCAACAGGGATGCCACACGCCAGAAGGATCCAAAAGGATTCGTACTCCAAACCTCGAGTAATGAAATTTGTATATATTTCAAAGGTGTCCGTTCGCAGGCTAGGTTACCTGGAAATAGTAGCGCACTTGAGAACTGCTAAATTTCCGCCATTTCGAATTCGGTGATGCCTTTTTGAAAGAAATGTAAATTTTGGGGAAACCGATTTCACTCGTCCTGGAAGTACATCCCAGCAAGATGATCTCCGAGATATTCAACAAAGATTAGCACGAGACCGTCGCCAAGTAAGTTCGAATACCGTGAAAATCAACACAAGGAAAGCAAGACTCAAAGCAGGGATAGAGAAACGACAGCAGGGAGAATAACAACAGACATCCGTCATCGCAGCAAAGACAAAAACTGCTCGCTCTAGAAAAAGGCAAACGAAACAGCAGGGAAAAGGACTAGGAATTCAATCAAGTTAGTTTTGAAACCGAGTGTGTTATTGATAGAAATACAGAACATGAGTGAACGATTACATAACGAAATATATTAGCGTACTAAATTTAGCAAAACGACTTAGAAGGGAAACCGAGTAGAAACAACTTCAACGACTGGAGATGTCTCTGGAAAATAATTCTATTAGTCTAAAAACGGAATCGGAAGACGACCAACAGATAACAAGAGAATGTAAGTAGGTATTTTTCATAATAAAACGATAGCGTTTCCATTTTGAAGAAATTCCCAACACAGAGAGTTGCAGTTGTTACAACAATCATTTACAACGACGTGATCTGATATCATTGCAACAGTGAAAATATTGTAAATTTTCTTGATCTAGCAGTTATGTTTAGAATTTTCAACAGAATACATAGCCAGTGTCACTATAAAGTACTGGTTCTGCAATATTATCAGTGATCAATGCGATCATTTGAAAATAAAGCAAATGTTATAACTGACTTCTGAGTAGTATTTCTCTATGTATATATGTATTCTCTGATTGAAAGGTTTCAATAATATTACGTAGAGACAACAAGTTTTTCACAATGGTTCAGTTTTACCTTAGAGTTCAATGACCCCCTCCCCCTCCCCGATGATATTGCTATCTAGAACCCTTGCCCTTTTCCCACAAATGAAATGTCAATTTAACCCTTAATTTGCAAAGTTAGACATAACACATTAACCTTGTTACTTTCTGCTGTTTACTTCATTTTTATGATCTCAAATATCAAAATTTAATAACAACCACAACATACAGTTAACATTTTACATTGGAAAAACTATATAAAGAAGAAAATAAATTTTGTAATGCCAAAATGTTTATGATCTTTCTCATATATTCATTGCAAGTGTGCTGTATGTAGTAACAAGTGTTTCAAGTTTTCTTAACGCCCTATGCTTTCAATAATGATTTTCCACACAAACTTTATAGACATTGACCGCACTAGATTCCAAGCCTTTAAGAAGAAATGGTATTGTTTGGAGCTGTTTTGATTACTACCAACTCTGATGGAAAGCCTATTAAGAAGATTTTTGTATTGCTTGTAGTAGTAAAGTAACAATACCTTTACAAAGATTAGGACATGCATCCCACCCCACAAAAAATTTATGTTTAACGTAAAAAATATAACAATAGTAATAATAATAATATCAATACCAGTAATAATAATCGTAATGATAATAATGATGATAATAATATAATGATAGTGCTTCTCGTTACTATATGTCATTGGTTACAGTTCAATACCTCTGGCTGCCATGACTTTTTCGATGAAATACCATCCTTATATTAAATCTTTCTTCTGCAGTTTTTATAAAAGAAATTATTCAAAATAATATAATCTTCTCTTGTTGGGTATGGATATTTTGCATGTTTCTGTAACAGCACAATTAAACTTTCATGTGGTATATACTTTTGACTGATTGATGTTGATTTCACATTATTTTTTTACAGGAGTACGTAGTGCAGCAATCTTTTTCAACATATTAAGGTTTCAATAACTCTTTCTTACATGTATTGTTTTTATGATATGACCTAAAACTAGCACAACCACATACTTTACAGTCGGCACTCACTATTACCAAACCTTTATTCAAAGTTTCTGTAGAATCCAATTGTTTTACCCCCAATTTTTTTTTTGATGTAATGACATTGTATCTCACACTTCTGTTTATATGGCATCTCTTTTGAGGGACGAGGAAGTTTTCTATCTACCACTGGGGGTACCATTGCAACTGAAGAGAGTACACAAATTGAAACATGCACTATTTATAATGCTCTCAATTGTGGTTACCTAGGAATGAAATAATGACTGCAGTAGACAATAAAATATCTAATCAGAAGATTCTTCTTCCAATGAATCTCATGCAATTATAACCAAAAAACATAAACAAAAAATAATTGGAGCATTCAACTCATCCTCGGTGTAAGAACATATTGCGTTTAAAAGGGATGTACAACAAAGAAGACAACGCAGCAGAGACTAAGAAAATAAAACTAAAAAAAAACAGGTTTTTACACCATGGCAAACACAAGCATTCCTATCAACTCTTCAAGATTTCACCTGCAAAAGATTTACAATCATTTTCAATTTGTGTTAAGTGAATATTATTGTGGTACTTCATCGACTCTGTATTCCCTGTCAAGAAAATAAATAATTTTACTTCTATTCCCTCTGGTGCAATCTCAGTGGCAGTGAATGAGCTAAATGAAGGTCAATTTTTAAGCACTGTGTTGACCGGTATACTGATCATGTAATTTGCACCAATAAAATAAAATAAAAAAGCATTGTGACTTCTTCAAAAACTAGCTTCGCGAGGTTTTTGCGGGAGTCGTATTTCTAGTTTCCTCGCGAAGCGAGGTTACTAATCGTGTCGGTTCCGGTCAGACCACGTGGCTCGCAAGCCCGCGTAAATCGAGCCGAGAGTTTTTATATATGTATATATATATATATATATATATATATATATATATATATATATATATATATATGTGTATATGAAGAAACCACTAACCCTATACACCCCAAATAATCATATTAATTAGAGTACATGTTTGAAAGAGAATTTGACCTGAATGGGATTTGAACCCACGTCCCCCCGCATACTAGTCGGGTGTGATAACCACTACACCACCAGGACAACCATGCTGGCAACATAGCAATCAAAGTGGTGTATTGTGTGATTGAAGACTGGGCATCCCGGCAATTCTCCTTCAAGGCGACAGGGTAGTGGAAGCCTATAACTCCGTTTGAAACCCAACTAAGGATCAAGTTAACCCTTGTCTCCTGCTAAGTTGACTTCGGTCGTGCATCATTAACTTGATCCTTAGTTGGGTTTCAAACGGAGTTATAGGCTTCCACTACCCTGTCGCCTTGAAGGAGAATTGCCGGGATGCCCAGTCTTCAATCACACAATACACCACTTTGATTGCTATGTTGCCAGCATGGTTGTCCTGGTGGTGTAGTGGTTATCACACCCGACTAGTATGCGGGGGGACGTGGGTTCAAATCCCATTCAGGTCAAATTCTCTTTCAAACATGTACTCTAATTTATATATATATATATATATATATATTTTAAAGGTGTCCGTTCGCAGGCTAGGTTACCTGGAAATAGTAACGCACTTGAGAACTGCTGAATTTCCGCCATTATTCGGTGATGCCTTTTTGAAAGTAATGTAAATTTTGAGGAAACCGATTTCACTCGTCCTGGAAGTACATCCCAGCAAGGTGATCTCCGAGATATTCAAGAAAGATTAGCCCGAGATCGTCGTCGAGTAAGTTCGAATACCGTGAAAATCAACACGAGGAAAGCACGACTCAAAGCAAGGATAGAGAAACGACAGCAGGGAGAATAACAACAGACATCGCAGCCAAGATAACAAGTGCTCACTCCAGAAAAAGGCAAACGAAACTGCAGGGAAAAGGACCAGGAAGTCAATCAAGTTAGTTTCGAATCTGAATGTGTTATTGATAGAAATACAGAACATGAGTGAACGATTACATAACGAAATATATTGGCGTACTACATTTAGCAAAACGACTTAGAAGGGTCACCGAGTAAGAACGACTTCAACGATTGGAGATGTCTCTGGAAAATAATTCTATTAGTCTAAAAACGGAATCGGAAGACGACCAACAGATTACAAGAGAATGTAAATAGGTATTTTTCATAATAAAATGATAGCGTTTCCAGTTTGAAGTAATTCCCAACACAGAGAGTTGCAGTTGTTATAGCAATCATTTATAACGATGTGATCTGATATCATTGCAACAGTGAAAATATTGTAAATTTTCTTGATCTAGCAGTTATGTTAAACATTTTCAACAGAATATATACCCTGTGTCACTATAAAGTACTGGTTCTGCAATATTATCAGTGATCAATGCGATCATTTCAAAATAAAGCAAATGTGATTACTGAATTCTGAGTAGTATTTCTCTTTGCTATATATATATGTATGTATTCTCTGATTGAAAGGTTTCAATAATATTGCGTAGAGACAACAAGTTTCAAAGCCTTTTCACAATGGCCCAGTTTTACCTTAGAGTGCAATGACCCCCCCTCCCCTGATAATATTGCTATCTAGAACCCCTGCCCTTTTTTCACAAATGAAATCTTAATTCAAGCCTTAATTTGCAAAGTTAGACATAACATATTAACTTTGTTACTTTCTGCTGTTTACTTTATTTTTATGATGTCAAATATCAATATTTCATAACAACCACAACATGCAATTTAACCTTTTACATTAGAAAAACTCTATAAAGAAGAAAATAAATTTTGTAATGCCAAAATGTTTATGATCTTTCTCATATATTCATTGCAAGTGTGCTGTATGTAGTAACAAGTGTTTCAAGTTTCCTAAATGCCCTATGCTTTCAATAATGATTTTCCACACAAACTTTATAGACAAATGACTACACTAGATTCTAAGCCTTTAAGAAGAAATGGTATTGTTTGGAGCTGTTTTTATTACTACCACCTCTGATGGAAAGCCTATTAAAAAGATTTTTGTATTGCTTTTAGTAGCAGAGTAACAATACCTTTACCAAGATTAGGACATGAATCCCACCCCATAAAAATATATTATGTTTAACATAAAAAATATAACAATAATAATAATATCAATACCAGTAATAATAATAGTAATGATAATAATAATGATAATAATATAATGATAGTTCTTCTTATTACTATATGTCATTGGTTACAGTTCAATACCTCTGGCTGCCATGACTTTTTCGATGAAATACCGTCCTTATATTAAATCTTTCTTCTGCAGTTTTTATAATAGAAATTTTCATATATTCAAAATAATATACTATTCTATGGTTGGGTATGGATATTTTGCCTGTTTCTGTAACAGCACAATTAAACTTTCATGTGGTATATACTTTTGACTGATTGATGTTGATTTCACATTATTTTCTTACAGGAGCACATAGTGCAGCAATCTTTTTGAACATATTAAGATTTCAATAACTCTTTCTTACATGTATTGTTTTTATGATATGACCTAAAATAGCACAACCACATACTATACAGTTGGCACTCACTATTACCAAACCTTTATTGAAAGCTTTTGTAGAATCCAATTGTTTTACCCCCAATTTTTTTTATGTAATGACATTGCATCTCACAATTCTGTTGATATGGCATCTCTTTTAAGGGAAGAGGAATTTTTCTATCTACCACTGGGGGTACCATTGCAACTGAAAAGAGTACACAAATTAAAACATGCACTATTCATAATGCTCTCAACTGTGGTTACCCGGGAATGAAATAATGACTGCAGTAGACAATAAAATATCTAATCAGAAGATTCTTATTACAATGAATCTCATGCAATTATAACCAAAAAACATAAAAAAAAATAATTGGAGCATTCAACTCATCCTCTGTGTAAGAACATATTGTGTTCAAAAGTGATGTACAACAAAGAAGACAAAGCAGTAGAGACTAAGAAAATAAAACTAAAGAAAAAAACACAGGTTTCTACACTGTGGTAATCACAAGCATTCATATCAACTCTTCAAGATTTCACCTGCAAAAGATTTACAATCATTTTCAATTTGTGTCAAGTGAATATTATTGTGATACTTCATCGACTCTGTATTCCCTGTCAAGATAATAAATAATTTTACTTCTATTCTCTCTGGTGCAATCTCAGTGGCAGTGAAAGAGCTAAATGAAGGTCAATTTTTAAGCACTGTGTTGAGCGGTATACTGATCATGTAATTTGCACCAGGTGTCACTAATTGTGTACCAAACACAGCATAAGAAATAAAATAATGGGGATTACGCTGATATAAAAAATAAAATATAAAAAAAAATAAAGAATAAAATATAAAAGCATTGTGACTTCTTCAAAACTAGCTTCGCGAGGTTTTTGCGGGAGTCGTATTTCTAGTAAAATAAATAAACCCCTTCCTGGCTTACTGGTATATTGGAGGATAATACCCTTGGCTGAGAGATTGTCCTCAAAAATTCACATATGCCCTCAAAGCTTCGCTCCTCGGCCAACTGTTCACTTCAGTTTCGGACAACCTCTCAGCCGCGGGCATTATCCTCCGATATACCAGTAAGCCAGGAAGGGGTTTATTTACTAAATATTTTAAAGGTGTCCGTTCGCAGGCCAGGTTACCTGGCAATAGTAGCGCACTTGAGAACTGCTAAATTTCCGCCATTTCGAATTCGGTGATGCCTTTTTGAAAGAAATGTAAATTTTGTGGAAACCGATTTCACTCGTCCTGGAAGTACATCCCAGCAAGATGATCTCCGAGATATTCAAGAAAGATTAGCACGTACGAGATCGTGGCCGAGTAAGTTCGAATACCGTGAAAATCAACACAAGGAAAGCACGACTCAAAGCAGGGATAGAGAGACGACAGCAGGGAGAATAACAACAGACATCCGTCATCGCAGCAAAGACAAAAACTGCTCGCTCTAGAAAAAGGCAAACGAAACAGCAGGGAAAAAGACCAGGAATTCAACCAAGTTAGTTTTGAATTTGAATGTGTTATTGATAGAAATACAGAACATCAGAGAACGATTACATAACGAAATATATTAGCGTACTAAATTTAGCAAAACGACTTAGAAGGAAAACCGAGTAGAAACAACTTCAACGATTGGGGATGTCTCTGGAAAATAATTCTATTAGTCTAAAAACGGAATCGGAAGACGACCAACAGATTACAAGAGAATGTAAGTAGGTATTTTTCATAATAAAACGATAGCGTTTCCATTTTGAAGAAATTCCCAACACAGAGAGTTGCAGTTGTTACAACAATCATTTACAACGACTTGATCTGATATCATTGCAGCAGTGAAAATATTGTAAATTTTCTTGATCTAGCAGTTATGTTAAACATTTTCAACAGAATATATACCCTGTGTCACTATAAAGTACTGGTTCTGCAATGTTATCAGTGATCAATGCGATCATTTGATCAAAGGCTCCTTCGAGCTACCTCATGGTCTGTGGTAATTATTCCATGAAGTGCTGTCCTTTCCCCAGACCATAAAGCGTTCATTCCGAATAGTTCGTTTTGTGCACTCTTGCTACGACTGATCGATTACTCGTCGTCCAAATTGGAGACATCGTCACTTTTAAGACTTTAAAACCCATTTCTTTCCCCTCGAGCATTCTTGAACACATTTCCTGTTCGTTCGCGAGATCTTGAAAAGTGTATTTTGATCAAAGATGAAGCGAAAGGAACGAAAACCCGCCTTGACAATCTGGGTCGGGCTCCACACAACAGACGCCATTTTTGTATACATGTGCTGCCGCTTTGTCTCACCCCCTCCCCCCACATATGTGAACATAAAACAATTACACGACTTTGTGGACAAAACCAAACCTAGTAGGGGAGATAGGGGAGAACCTGTTTAATTCACATTTAATGCGGATTTAATGCATAAATTAATTGTCTAACGGGAATGGAGTGACAAATCCAACCATTACAATACCTCATGGTATGACATACATACCATGAGGTAAAAATAAAGCAAATGTTATAACTGACATCTAACATACAGTTAACGTTTTACCTTGGAAAAACTTTATAAAGAAGAAAATAAATTTTGTAATGCCAAAATGTTTATGATCTTTCTCATATATTCATTGCAAGTGTGCTGTATGTAGTAACAAGTGTTTCAAGTTTTCTTAACGCCCTATGCTTTCAATAATGATTTTCCAAACAAACTTTATAGACAAATGACCGCACTAGATTCTAAGCCTTTAAGAAGAAATGGTATTGTTTGTACCTCTGATGGAAAGCTTATTAAGAAGATTTTTGTATTGCTTGTAGTAGTAGAGTAACAATACCTTTACAAAGATTAGGACATGCATCCCAACCCATAAAAATATATTATGTTTAACGTAAAAAATATAACAATAGTAATAATAATATCAATAACAGTAATAATAATAGTAATGATAATAATAATGATAATAATATTTATTACTATATGTCATTGGTTACAGTTCAATACCTCTGGCTGCCATGACTTTTTCGATGAAATACCATCCTTACATTAAATCTTTCTTCTGCAGTTTTTATAATAGAAATTTGCATATATTCAAAATAATATAATCTTCTCTTGTTGGGTATGGATATTTTGCATGTTTCTGTAACAGCACAATTAAACTTTCATGTGGTATATACTTTTGACTGATTGATGTTGATTTCACATTATTTTTTTACAGGAGTACGTAGTGCAGCAATCTTTTTCAACATATTAAGATTTCAATAACTCTTTCTTACATGTATTGTTTTTTTGATATGACCTAAAAATAGCACAACCACATACTATACAGTTGGCACTCCCTATTACCAAACCTCCATTCAAAGTTTTTGTAGAATCCAATTGTTTTACCCCCAATTTTTTTTGGATGTTATGACATTGTATCTCACACTTCTGTTTATATGGCATCTCTTTTGAGGGAAGAGAAATTTTTCTATCTACCACTGGGGGTACCATTGCAACTGAAGAGAGTACACAAATTGAAACATGCACTATTCATAATGCTCTCAACTGTGGTTACCTAGGAATGAAATAATGACTGCAGTAGACAATAAAATATCTTATCAGAAGATTCTTCTTACAATGAATCTCATGCAATTATAACCAAAAAACATAAACAAAAAATAATTGGAACATTCACCTCATCCTCGGTGTAAGAACATATTGCTTTTAAAAGGGATGTACAACAAAGAAGCCACTCATTGGGACTGTTGCCTTGATGTGGCTGAGTGGCTTGTGTGTCCCGATGACTCCAAGAGCTATGCCAGCGGGGGTGTTTACACCCCTGGTAGGGCCTCCCAAGCCGGAAAGGTCAAGGAGTAGGGTCCAGACTAAGGTCAGTCGCACGGCCCTCCAGGTGTGGGGGTTGGGCTTGAGGTTAACAACCTTATCCCGTAAAAACTTTTTGTTACGGAAACAGCAACGAAGTTAATCAACAACCTGCACACAGACCTTCCAGGGTCTCCAAACCGTATGACTGCCAGTGGTGAAAGCCAGAAGGAAACTACTAGCATGAAGTTGGAAGTGCTGAGTGCAAAAACCAAGACCAGGCTTGGTTTTTGGAACGTACGTACTATGTACGAAACCGGAAAACTTGCTCAGGTCACAGCAGAAATGAGAAGGTGTAGATTACATGTGTTGGGTGTTAGTGAAAGTAGATGAACAGGGACAGGGAGAATGAAGGCAGTGTCGGGTGAAATGGTACTGTAATCTGGGCGAGAGGATAGACAACATCGTGAGGGTGTGGCAATTATCCTGAAGAAAGGAGCAGAAAGATCGCTCATGGAATGGAAGCCTATTGATAGCCGCATCATAAAGGCCAGGCTGAAAGGGAGACACAACAACATAACCCTGATTCAATGTTACGCTCCAACCAATGATAGTGTAGACGATCTGAAGGACAATTTCTATCTCAGGCTACAGGCGGAAATTGAGCAAGTACCAATGCAAGATCTTATCATCATCATGGGAGACCTGAATGCCAAAGTTGGTGCTGATAACTCAGGCAGTGATAGGGTGATGGGAAGGCATGGCTGTGGCACCATCAATGAAAATGGAGAAAGGCTTGTCGAGTTTTGCACAACAAATGACCTGGTGATAGGAGGCACCCTTTTCCCGCACCGGGAAATCCATAAAATCACGTGGTGTTCCCCAAATGGCAGGGATAGAAATCAAATTGATCATCTGCTGATCAATGGAAAATGGCGGAGATCCCTTCGGGATGTCAAGGTGAGGAGAGGGGCTGATGCTGGTAGCGACCACCATCTTGTGACAGCCTGCCTCAAACTGAAGCTAAAGAGTGCAGGGCGCCCAGCCAAAGGGCGCACCCGTTTCGATGTGGGGCAACTGAAACAACCGAATGTGAGAAAATCCTTTATTTTAGAGGTGCGAAACAGATTTGAGGCTCTTGTGGGAATGGATGAAAAGGAAGATAATATTGAAGATTGGGTGAACAGGAACTGGAGGAACATTGAGACTGCTTACAGTGAAAGCAGCAAGGCATGTTTGGGCTACAGGCAGAGATTGAAAAGGAAAGTCATGGATTCAAAATCCCAACGGCTCAAAGAAAGGCACCAAGAGATGTACCAGGCAGCGAATAAGGAAGTTAAGGGTCGAGCAAGAGCAGATAAACGGAGGTACATGGAGAACCTTGCATCCCAGGCAGAGGAGGCAGCCGCACGCAATGAACAAGAAACAGTGTATAAGATTACCAAGATCATCAGAGGCAAATGCCATACAACCAACATGCTTGTAAAGGACAAGAATGGTACCTTGTTGACATCAGAGCGAGAGCAAGAAATGCGCTGGATGGAGCACTTTAAAGAGGTTTTGAACAGGCCACCACCAACTGTGGTACCAAATATCCAGGAAGCCACAATCGACCTTGATGTTAACACTGATGTTCCAACTAGGAGGGAAGTCATCCAAGCCATAAATTCCTTGAATTGCGGAAAAGCTCCTGGCAATGACAACTTAAATGCTGAACTGTTCAAAGCAGACCCTGAGCTTGCTGCAACCATCCTGACCCCCTTATTTACAAAGATCTGGGAACAGGAAGAAACACCATCGGACTGGAGTACAGGAGTAATAATTAAGTTACCAAAGAAAGGGTCTCTAAGTGACTGCAACAACTGGCATGGAGTTACCCTTTTGTCTGTGCCAAGTAAAATCTTCTGCAAAGTCATTATCCAGCGTATCACCAAAGCTGTTGATGACGTACTACGAAATGAACAAGCTGGATTTCGAAAGGGGCACAGATGTGCGGATCAAATTTTTACCCTAAGGAATATACTTGAGCAATGTTCTGAATGGAACAGGCAGCTGTATGTGAATTTCATCGATTATGAGAAAGCGTCTGATAGCATTCACAGGGACAGTCTTTGGCAGATATTGAGAGCGTATGGCATTCCTCAACGCATTGTTAATATCATCAAATGCTTCTATTCAAACGTCACATGCTGTGTTGGTCAGGGGGATTTGAGCTTCGAAATCAAAACCGGTGTACGCCAGGGATGTGTCATGTCATCCGTGTTATTCAACATTGCTATCGACTGGGTCCTTCGTCGCACTATGGAAGATCAGCGTAGAGGCATATGATGGACCCCTTTCTCTACACTCAAGGACCTTGACTTTGCGGACGATATAGCCTTGTTGTCACACACTCGTCAGCACATTCAAGAAAAGACCGACCGGCTCAGCATGTTCAGCGCCCAGGTTGGCCTGAAGATAAGCTTGAAGAAGACAGAAGCTATGTGTGTGAATGTCTCCTCCCCGTCAAGGATCAGGGTAGCAGGACAGGATATTTCTTACACCGACAAGTTCACATACCTTGGAAGTATGCTTTGCCAGGACGGCGGTACTGGTGTGGACATACAAAACAGGCTAAACAAAGCAAGGGGCGCCTTTATGAGCTTACGACCAGTGTGGAGATCGGCAAGTTATAGCACAAAGACAAAGTTTACGGTCTACCAGAGCTGTGTGTTGTCAACCCTTCTTTACGGCTGCGAATGCTGGCGAATGACTGAACATGACCTGTCAAAACTAGCGTCCTTCCACACAACTAGCCTCAGGAAGATTCTAAGAATTTTCTGGTCACGGAAAATCTCCAACGACCAGCTCCTGAAGCAAACCAAGCAGGAGGATATCCACACGATTGTCACCAGGAGAAGATGGAGATGGATTGGGCATGTGCTTCGAATGGACAACAACAACATAGCTAAGACTGCAATGCGCTGGACACCTGAAGGCAAACGCAGAAGAGGGCGCCCAAAAACGTGGCGCAGAACGGTAGAAGCGGAGTTAAGGGAGCTCAATTACAGCTGGAGCACCATTGAAAAACTGGCTAGAGATAGGCAAGGTTGGAGGAACTTTGTTGCTGCCCTATGTGCCACACAGGCATGATGGGCAGTAAGTAAGTAAGTAAAACAAAGAAGACAACGCAGTAGAGACGAAGAAAATTAAACTAAAGAAAAAAACAGGTTTTTACACCATGGTAAACACAAGCATTCACATCAACTCTTCAAGATTTCACCTGCAAAAGATTTACAATCATTTTCAATTTGTGTTAAGTGAATATTATTGTGGTACTTCATCGACTCTGTATTCCCTGTCAAGATAATAAATAATTTTACTTCTATTCCCTCTGGTGCAATTTCAGTGGCAGTGAAAGAGCTAAATGAAGGTCAATTTTTAAGCAATGTGTTGAGCGGTATACTGATCATGTAATTTGCACCAGGTGTTACTAATTATGTACCAAACACAGCATAACAAATATAATAATGGGGATTACGCTGATATATATATAAAAAAAATATAAAATAAAAAAGCATTGTGACTTCTTCAAAAACTAGCTTCGCGAGGTTTTTGCGGGAGCCGTATTTCTAGTTATTAACTGGTAATTTTTTTCAACACTTTCAACGCGTTTTGAGAATGCATGTTTTTTTCAAAAGGAACAAACGAAAAATCGAACAATGCTGTCCAGTAACTTTAAATCAAGTCATGCTGCTATTACGTGAATACAATGCACAAATTGACTGCACAAGAATGAAGAGTAGCTTAGCCACTTTCGTTTCTTTTGCGTATATTTTTGCAGTTATCGTCTTTCACAAATTACCATTGGTACTGGAGTACAAGCCAACATACACCGAAAAAAACGTACAGTTACAATGGCGTGGTTCCGTGTGAAACGAACGTTTGTGTAATAAGAACTACAACTTGATAAAAATGTTCACTATAGGGGTGGTCCATTATCCGAGTTGACAAAACGTAAGACTAAAATAAACAACAACAAGAAAACTTTTCTTCCATTAGAAATAAAGAGCTAATAGAGCGCTAGATCTGACAATATGGACGTGTTCTCCCAAGGGTGCAAGTCTTGGTATACACCTTAAGTTCATATTGCAGTGTGCAGAACAAGAGCTCCATTAGGAGAGTGTAGAGGTTTGAAATAACCGTAGTTATAATAAGCCACATAACTTAGAGACAGCCAGTTTTTCCCGTTTTTTGTTGTTCAGTGTATATTACGTTTTATTATATGGAAGGTATGTTCACTCGTGAGATATTGTTCTCGACATTCGAACATAAAAGTCATATTATCTTCTCGCCACCGTGTAATATCCTATAATTATTGATGCGTGACACCAAATATACAATACGTGACCGCATGAAAGGCCAATCCTTATCTTGTTTTGTCCAAAGTCCAGGACATAGTCCTTCCTTTCCAGTTAGCCCAATAGACAGACAATTAGCGAGCGACTCGCCGACCCGTGCCGAAAGATAACTTTAGTATCTTGCAAAATTGTTTGCGGCACATCATCATCACTTCAATAAAACATCGTTTCTACACATAGAAATCATTTCGCCGTTTAAATCCCCGATTTATGTCAAATACAACCAGAGATATTATATTTTATTTCCTCTCATGACGCTTCAACAGGGGCTCAACAGAACACTTTAATTAACAACGGCATGAAATTATTGAAAATCTTGCCTGATTAATTTTGTTTTTCGTAAGTGCTTCTTAATACTGAACACCACTCTTTCTACAGCTTCTTATAGGTCAAACAAACAATTCAAGGTTGTAACAACACTTCAAATGAATACAAGTGACGTGTTGTTTACACAACTCTCGCTGTATTTCGCGCGAATAGTCGCCGGCGAAATAAGTAGCGAACGTGTTCCGTGAACCATTTCTTTCTGAACCAAAAACTACTTGAGGTGGGAGAAAGGTTATGGTTCAAAGAGGGGGAAACCAAGCAGTCATTGCCAATATTTATGATTACGGTAAACAGATAATAGTATAATACCCAGGAGGCAAAACATGCTGTAGCTGCACTGCTTTGAATGTCTTCCTAACCAAGGAAAACCATTCCAAGTAATTTGAAAATTAAATAGTTCAGGAGAGCGCTTAAGCTGTCTTTAAAAAATCTGCATACTTCACCAACCTAAGGCTCAAACAGAAAAACTAATGGATATATGCAAATTTTAAACCATCAAATTCTAGGCTACTGTGTAAATGAACAAATACATGTATTAAGGACCAACTGGTCGCAGGGATGTTTGTAACACTTGTATAATTGGGCCTACCCAAAAGTTTGATGAATACAACGGTTCACATTTGTTTCTACTTATTTTCGGCTAAACTTTAGAATCCCCGGCCACTCTGTAGGCGTAAGGCTCGCGCCACCGTGGTTAAGTATCCTGCAGTCAAGTCAGAGTCAAATGAACTTGCCACCGCGGTCCGCATGGTTACTAAGAAATTAGACAAGCTTTTTACATCGATCGATAACATCACCTTGTGCTTTAATTCATTGCGCGATATAAACTTCGGCTGATAAACATGCTAAATTACTTCACAGAAAATTAATTGTTCCACCACCAGCCAATCCATATGCATCTGGTAGTCTGTTATTACCTCGTTCTTTAAGCTTCAAATGACAAAATGTAGAATTTGTGTATTAAATCGTTTCCAGCCATGACAAAGACTTTGAAAATAGTAATTTCAATTAACAGTGCTCTAAAGTCAAACCTACTAAACAATAATTTATCTTTTACCAATCACAGCAACATGTCTAGTGTCATATTGTTCAACAACAATACGCCACGTCTCGTAGCTCACTAATACACTTTCTTAACATCATAAGAAAACTACAAAACAGATCTTCATCCTTGTGCATGAACTGCCCTTAAAAATTCTACTAGATGTATTGAGAAGTGCTTCTTACATATACTGAAGGCGGCAAGTTTCACATTTGCTTGTCGCCACGGGCCTTCCATGTTGTTTGTGTTACCTCCATTTTCATTCACAAATTCTTTGGAATGATTCACAGTTCGATAGTTCCATGCTTCTCTATATTACTTTATGCTTTCCAGCAGTCAAACACAGTAGTTATGTCCGGTTCAATTCATTTTTGAATAATCAGCAACGGAGTCCCCTCATCTCGTTTCTCCACTGCCACCATGGATAAAACACTTGTGCTCTCAGTCTCTATAGCCACAAAACCATTGTCCCTCATGATACATGTAATTGCGCTTTCCAAATTTGCTCTCGTCAATTTCAACAATTTTGCCTTCCCCACCAATTTTTTCACTGCTTTCCAACAAAACACTTTAAAACAGTTCCTGGCAGAAACTGTCCCAATCAACGCTTGTGCTGCTGGAAAGTCCTAATTCGTGTTTTATCTGTGCCTGGCACCACCAATATGTGTGTTTCAAAATTTCCTCCAAAGTCATATTGCTTTTTTCGAACCAACTTCCTTTTCTTATTGATGTCTCAGCTTTTTGTCTTTTTCCTCCCTCTTGTTTCCCACATTCCCACTTGAAACTGTCTGATCTGTCTGCGCACTTCACAAAATTCATTTCTTCACTGCACAATGGACAATCGAACATTTGCCAACAGTCCTTCAGACATCAACATCTCTTTATCAAGTATCCAAATTACGAGATCTTCATATCGCCATTCTGCATGCCGTTTGCTCCTTCCGTAACTGCCAAATGAAACTCCACACTGCGTTGACCGCTCCTCTTTACTGGTCTCTGGTATTGTTTGCACACTGTTGTCGCGTTGCAGCACTCTTTTTCTGCCAACCACAACTTGGTCTCCCTTATCCTCCACCCTAATTCACTACAAAAAACAAGTCTGTTCTTCCCCCAAAAATTGATGTCGGTTGTCAAATCTTGTCTGATATATGGCAGATAATAATTTCTCGTAATTAAATCCAAACTGCCTATTTATTATTCAAGGATTTAAAACTTTCAATTCATAATTTACATTTATTGATTTTGCAAACACACTCTTCCAAAGAATTGCACATATGTCAAATTCGCTGTTTACTCTTACTCATCAATACTTACAGGTGTTGTTTTCTCACCTTTTGTTCATTATCTATTACGGGAAACAACTAATTGCTCTCTCCCAATCATAATTCAGCTCTTTTATCTTTGTCTAAAGTGTGTAACTTAAGGACTGATTTACCTATAATACACGTATGTCAATTGGTCTATCAATTATCTGGCGGCAATTTCAATCAAAAACATCAGTAGAACTGCATCATTGTCTTTCATTTATAATTTTCCATATACACTAAAAATTCACTGAACCAAGTCTCCCAAAGTCTAAAATAATGCATGTGATCGCAAAACTGAAAAAGCAGAGTGAACAGACTTGGGTCAATCTTCAAAAGCGCCTGAACAACATCCAGTTTCCGTACATACTGCTGTTTCTGTCCAATGAAGTTCACAAATTCACAAAAAACAAAGTTGTATCAGTTGGGTGTTGGGAGGGATATGCTATTCCTTCTTTGCTAACAAAACTCGCTTTCACTGACCTGTTGAGTGGAAGGTCGTGAGTTCAAACCTCGGCCGAAGCAACACTCACAGTCTTAAAATAACTGAGAATGTGCTACCTTTGTTATGACATTTGAAAATGGTTACACATTCTGGTCTTCTTGGATAAGAATGAAAAACCATTGGCCCCGTCTAACAGTAAACGGAACGGTGCCACTTTTCCTCACTTGCAGCTAGTCGCTGAATTACGGAGAAACCAGAGGGTGAGATCGGACATCAACATATAGAAGGCGCCTCTGGCAGTCGCCTCAGTCCATAGATGATCTCACCCCACCCGTCCAGATCAATGACGGCACAAGTCAGCTTGACCATGACACCGGGAACACGCCCTACTCTTTTCGAACAGTGCCATGGGTTCTTTTACGTCTCACATTTACGAATCTATTATAAAGAGTTGTGAGACGGAGCCTGCGAGTTATCGTCCTTATCCGAGAAGACTAAAAAGTTTAACCATTTGCAGGTGTCATTACAAAGGCAGCATTTTCTACTTAATTGTTTTAAGATCCTGAGTGTTGATCCGGCCGGGGTTTGAACTCACGACCTCTTGCACGCTAGTCCGGTGCTCTACCAACTGAGCTAACTGGTCGGCAGTACTGTTCTTATGGGACACTAAAGATCCCACAACACTGTTTGAAAAGAGTAGGGGAAGCAGACCCCGGTTGTGTGGTCGATATTTGTAAAGTTTGATTGTAATTAATGCCTTTGAACGTATCCATATGAAAAAGGGCGTTATATAAATTCACTATCATTATCATTCTTCTTGCCTGTAATGATGCCCGGACAGGAGCCCGAATCAATACTTCTTCCCACAGCCGTTAAATCAGTCTGTGCACAATATTTGTTGGATATACTGGAAGAGATACATAAATTTGGGTGATTTCTCAATGACAAACACTTTTGCACTTCTTCATTTATAGCAGCAGAACCGTTTCTGTAACAATCTTAACTCGTTTCACTCAGCACGCTGCTAAGGATCCTCTGGATGTGACGTTAATCTTAAACTCGTGACATTTATGTGTAACCGGAGAAGGGGATTAATGAGCTAATCAATGTACAGTTGATCTACAACATGGCTACAGTGGTCACTTTAGTCCTAAACTAGAAATTCTACATGGTGTCAGGAGTGGGGTCCTAAGGCAAAGAAAACGTTGATCGACAGCAAGGAATGGCGTCAAACACTATTGCGCAGCCAGCCTCCTTCGATTTCAAGAATCACGAAGACTGGCCTAAATGGATACGACGCTTCGAGCGATATCGCATATCGACAGAACTCAAAAAACAAGACGAACCTTTACAGATAAACACAATGATTTAATGCATGGGCGACGAGGCAGACGATATTGTCAAGATTTTTACTTTCGCGGAAGGAGACGAGAAGAAATATGCCAAACTGTAAAGGAGAAATTCGATCAGCATTTCATCACCAAAAGAAACGTGATCTTCGAAAGTGCAGAGTTCAACATGAGGAAACAAGAACCCGGTGAGCCAGTCGATGCGTTTATAACAGATCTGTACTGTATGTCTAAGCACTGCGAATTTGGAGCCCTCCGAGAAGAGCTGATTCGTGATCGTATCGTAGTGGGATTGCAAGATGTAAAGCTAAGCGAAAAACTCCAAATGGATTCAAGTCTCACGCTTCAATCAGCCACAAACAAAGTGAGGCAGAATGAGTCGGTAAAAAAGTAGCAGGAAATTCTTCGAAGCGGACTTTCACCAGCTTCACCAGAAATTAACGACGTTAACGAAGCAAACAAGAAGTGAGATCGACGACCGCAGTACAAAAAGCAGACGAAATGCATGCGTTGCGGTAGTACTTCGGAAAACCACTTGCGTCTAAAATGCCCCGCGAGGGGGAGGGACGCCACGTGCGTGAAGTGTAACAAACGAGGTCACTTCGCGAAAGTCTGCCTCTCGACCCCGAAGAAAGTTGGAGCGATCCGGCCGACGACCCAAAAGAGCTAGATGAAGTTGACAGCAATGATAATGGCCTTTTCCTCTGAGCGATTGGAAACACAGACAGGAAAACGAAACACAGGAGCGAAGAGGTCGAAGTGAATGGCATGACAGTTAAATTCAAATTAGACACGGACGCTGACGTGACAGTCCTTGGAGACTCGACTTACACTTGGTTCTTCAGCAAAAACAAACTCGAGAAAGCACACAAGAAGCTATTCCGGCCCTGCAAAAGCAGACTTTCCTGCCTGGGCATACTTCAAGTAAATCTGCGACTAGATGGAAGATCGTGTGACGAACATGTGTATGATGCAAATGAATATATGAAATACCATATATTTGAACTGCGGATTAATATGTAATGACATTAATTGATCATTACAGTTATGCACACAACTTCAGCAGCTGTGAAATTAAAGCCTGAAAAAAAAAACTCAGGCCCGAACGGGATTCAAACCCATGACCTCTGCGATACCGGAGCAGTGCTCTACCAACTGAGCTATCAAGCCAACTGGGATGTTGATGTGTATGTTGTTAAGCATCTGGAGACCCCGCCACTTGGAAGATCGGCTTCCTTAGCACTGGACACCGTTGCCAAAGTTGGAGCTGTGACAAAATCAGCAGGCGATATCAAAGCAAGCTTTCCTAAGGTTTTCAGTGGCCTGGGCTGCATGGAGGGAGAATATGAGATTAAATTGACACCCTCGCTTAGAGCTTTCAACCAAACCACTCCCATACGCATTCCAATACCACTGTTCCCAATGGAAGTGATTGAAAAAGTAGATGCCCCGTTCGAGTTTTGCTCACCTATCGTAATAATGAAATCCAATGGAAAAGTCCGGTCATGTGGGGACTTTGTTCAGCTGAACAAAGCAATTTTACGTGAGAACCACCCCATGCCTACCACAGAGCAAAACCTTGGAAAGCTGGCAGGCGCGAAAGTCATCTCCAAGTTAGATGCAAACAATGGCTTCTGGCAGCAGAAATTGAAGAGACAGCTCAAAGCTTCTCACCACATTCATCACCCCGTGGGGTTGATACTGCTATACGCGTCTTCCATTTGGGATTTCCTCCGCTCCGGAGCACTTTCAAAAGAGTATGCAAAGGATCTTAGAGGGTCTCCCAGGTGTGGAGTGTCAGATGGACGACATCATCGTGTATGGGTCGAACCAAGCAGAGCACGACGAAAGGCTTGAAGCTGTCCTGATTAGGCTCCAAGAGGCCAACGTCACCCTCAATGGGGAGAAATGCGAGTTCTCGAAAGCGAACGTCAAATTTCTTGACCAGGCAAAGAGGGAATCCGCGCAGATCATGTCTCGTGCGCAAAGTTTCTGCAGTGAAGCACGTGGCTGAGCGAACGAATATACATGAGCTCCGAGGATTCCTAGGAATGGTGAATCAGTCGGGAAAGTACATTCCGAACCTGGCTGAGCTCACCCACCCGCTCAGGGACCTTCTCAGCAAGAAGAGTGCTTGGGTTTGGGGTCCGCCCAGACAGCACGCATTTAGTGTAGTCAAAGAAAAATTGAGCTCCATTCCAGCCCTCGCGATCTTCGATCCTGCACTCGAGACTATTCTATCTGCTAATGCATCTTCGTATGGCCTGGGTGCGGTCCTCACTCAAAAACAGAGTGATAGGAAGTGGAAGCCAGTAGTGTTCATGTCTCGTGCACTTACCCCAAACGAAAGGAGATAAGCCCAGATTGAAAAAGAGACCCTTGCCGCCACATGGGCTTGTGAGAGATTGGCAGAAAATCGGAAGAGGAGATCGATTCATACGTTCAACATGTATTGGCCTCCCTTCCAGCGTCCAACACACAGCTTGAACAAATCAGAGAAAAACAAGAGGAAGACGAATTCTGTCGAACACTGAAGGAATACTGTGGCGAAGGTTGGCCAGACAGAACCAGAGTACCCGACGTACTTAACCCTTACTGGCAGACCAAGGAAGAACTCTCGGTTGTCCATGGATTGCTTCTCAATCCCAACTTCTACTAGGCTGGAGATGATCGATCGCATACACGAGGGCCATCAAGGCGTTACGAAATGCAGAGAAAGAGCGAAACGGGCACTGCGGTGGCCAGGTCTTAGTCGCCAAATAGAAGACCTAGTAAAACAATGCCGCAAGTGTACTGAACGGAGAATTTACAAAAAAAACCCATGATCCCAAGTGTAGTCCGAACTGTAGACCGTGGCAAGTGAGTGGCACTAACATTTGCTCTGTTAAGAAACGCCCCTATCAGATCGCGGTGGACTATTTCTCGAAGTTCATCGAGTTCAATTACTTGCCATCCCTCTTCTCGTCCGAGACGATACGCGCCATCAAATCTGTGTTTGCTAGACATGGTATACCAGAGGTGGTATGTTCGGACAACGGCCCCCAGTACGATTCAGCCGAGTTTGCTAAATTCGCTAAAGACTGGGAATTTAAACCTGATACCAGCAGCCCCCTCTACGCTCAATCCAATGGGGAAGCTGAACGAGCAAAGAACTTGCTGCTGAAGGAAGATGACCCTGCGAAAGCCCTGCTTGCGTACCGATCCACACCCCTGCAGGGTGGAAAGAGCCCATCTGAGTTACTCTTTGGCCGTCAGATTCGATGCACCCTTCCTTGCCTTCCAGAATCTCTCCAACCAAGCGGACCAGGAATAGAGGATGGGAAGCATGACGAAAGAGAAAGGAAGATTAAGCAGAAGCATCATTACGATGCACGGCACAGAGTCAAGGAGTTTCACCCACTTCTGCTAGGTGATCACATGTGGATCCAAGGAGAAAACAAGCCAGCCACAGTCAGGGTCCAGTAGCCGGATCCGCTGCGCTCTTATTCTGTAGAGGCTTCAGGCGGCATTTTGCAAAGAAACCGGTCTGCACTTCTGTCTTACTTCCAACAGCCCACTTCAACAGAGAACAATCACCTTGATGACGATATCAGAAACGCAGAAATGGAGCCAGCTGTCTCAGAGCCAGAAACACTTAGAGGCCCGAGAGATACCGCTGTATGCATCAGATCTGGACGGCTCATAAGACCCCCTAAGAGACTTGATTTGGAGACAGTGACATTTAAGAGACAATATTAATCAACATGTTCCTTTTGTTATTATTATTTGCTTGTCTTTAGTTTGTTTTTTTTTATTATTTCGTTGTTTTGCTGAAAAGTTCCAGTTTGCATTCTGTATTTTTCAAGTCATTGACAGTTTTTGATTGGAGGAGATGTGACGATAATCTTAAACTCGTGACATTTATATGTAACCGGAGAAGGGGATTAAAGAACTAATCAATGTAGAGCTGATCTACAACATGGCTAGCGTGGTCGCTTTAGTCAAAAGTCTGGTCGACAAAAGTCTGGTCTGGTCGACAGAATTTTGTTTGCCACACCTCTAACATATCGTCCAATGCTCTCAGAGATGGAAACTGCCAAGGCAAAATTGTCAACAGATATTGTTGACGATTTCTTAGAACTGTTCCACAACAACCACACAACTGACAGAAACACTGAGTTGTACTATGCCGATGATGCTAAGAAGCTCTATAAAGTAAGGATAGCCCACTTTGTCGAAGACGTGAATGAAGCCATTCAGGAAGGAAAAGTGCCTCCTACACAACCAAAATGCCAGAACTAATACCGTGATTGGCCGCTGCGCTACATGTTTTCTATCACTCTTTGACCGACCTCCTATCTGGAATGCCATCAACACCTCCTCCGGCTTCTATTTCCAGACAAACCCTTGAGGATGCTTCAGCATTTGTAGGCCATCTAGAATCACAGAAGGACATACTCTGCAAGATAATTTTGTTGCTTTCTTTTGTTATGTGATCGTTTTGGACCTTTCTTGTCAGACATAGGTTTCCACTACAATAACGGTCGTATAAAAATTATTGTTGTTGTAAACAAAAATCATTTACTTATATACGCAAAATAACCAATTAGCTGGTAGATGAATAGAACAACAAGTTCAGTATCACGCCAACTATAAATACAGCGTGAACATCCAAGAGACTGTCGACATCTAAAAAGTTCATTCATTCATTCACTCATTCTTGATTTGACTAGATGAAGATGGGATTTTTGCCAGTATAGCTATGACGTTTTTAGGAAAACCCCAAGTAATAAATTAGCGTGGAGTTTCACGACAGCTACATGCACTCCAAACCTCTTCACAGGCATCATGGTTCCAATGAGAGCTTCTTGCAAACCCATAGTTTCATTGCCCCGTAACTTAACAATGTACCCCATTTCCGAAAATTCGCTTTGGGTTCATGTTAGTAATTAACATTCATGTAAATAGTATTTTTTAATTAAGTCAACTATCCTTCCTTGTAAATACAAATTGTGTAATTTAAATATTGTTCTTTTCTTTCTCTGTGTGTCCTTGCCTGAAATTATTAAATCAACGGTGATATCCTTCCTCCTAAATCAAACGTTGCAACGGATTTTATCACGTGCATAATATTATGGCCAGCAAAAGAAGCTTGTAATCAAAGAAAAACAACACTTTTACTCAAATTTCAATCGCCTACAACTTTAATATTACCATGGACATGTCTCAAAAAATCTTCTGTGCACTTAAATTCACTGATTATGGGACTAAAACTTACAACTTTATTAAGCACTCTTGATTGACAATTATTTTCCATTAAACCTTACCCACAAAATGGCCTAGCTAATCGGGGTGGGAAGGAAAAATAAAAAAGGTAATAACAATTATAACAACAGGGTTGAAGCATACCAATAAGGGAAGCTGATACATGAACATCAGCATATTGGATTTAAAAAAACAGTAAGTACAATTATATTTCAAAGTAGATAAATAAGGAAAATGTTAATATTTACTAAATATCTGAACTAAAGTTTGTATGCTAACATAATTATCCTCCTGTATTAAAATATCCATTAACCGACTCTGTAGGATATTCTTAAATTTATACTTAGGTAGAGCACGATGACTAGTGGCAAATATATTCCATATCTTTGCACCAATACTTAAAAAAAGAATTTTTCTTATAGTCTGTTCTCAAATGTTTAATGTGGAAATTGTAATCGTGTATAATAATGATGTATTTGTGACAAATAAGTAAATATGTTGGAAATGTTCGGAGGCATTAAAGTTTTGAATACATTGTGTACAATAAGGCAAATTATTTTAACTAAAGAAGATTATGAGGAAGAGCATTAGATAATTTGAATAATGGTAATACATTGAATCTAAAGGGTTTGAAATAAATCAAATGTAGGGCTCGTTTTTGCAGAATCAAGATTTTTTCTAAATTTGTTGGAGCAGCTTGACCCAGGCCTTCTGGTATTACACGATAGTGCGATTTCGCACAATCAACCTCAAATCGCATCCAATCGCACAATTCACGAAAAATCGCATAATTCAAAAAATAACGCACAACATTCATAAAATAAAACATGAATCAACAAGTTTCTTTGGAATTCCTGCATAAATATGCCATTTTTAAGATGATTTACCTTGGAAAAAGGCTAACAAGACTTTTTCACCTTCTATTTCGTATTCATTTCAAGTTTAAGGCGTTATTTTGAATGTCAAGGACCTGGTACAAGTCTCATTCTTAAAGAGTCGCCTATTGGTGTAACACAAACATGCTCTTGTTCAGATTAGCCAACAAAACAAAATGCCTTGAGAGAATGCCCAATGACTTGCTGATTTTGGTACAGATATATGTGATGTGGTCTGTCCAAGATGGTCTTTGAATCAATACGGACACCAAGGTATTTTACAATTTCTTTCCTTTCTAAGGTAACAAGACAGCTTGCACTATAATCAAAGATTTTGATGTTCCCTTCATAGTCAATACGCTTTTGATAGGGTCTAAATATTACACATTAGATTTTTTGACATTAAGAGACAACTTGTTTGCCATAAGCCAGTTTCCAATATTTTGTAACTCCTCATTAACATTACAGTTTCAAGTGATCTCAAGTTCTTATCAGCATAAAGATTAGTGTCATCAACAAATAAATAAAAACTAAATTTTTAGAAGAGTTATAGATATCATTTATGTACAACAAAAACAACAATTGCCCCAAAACAGATCCCTGTGGAACACCACACAGAGAGCGCTCTTTTGTAGAAACATGGGGATCAACCTGAGTACTTTGATATTGATCACTTAGATCCGTAATGTTCAAGTTTCTGCGACAAGATTGAGTGGTCAACTGTATCAAATGCTCTCTTTACGTCAATAAATATACCACAGGAGAAAAGCTTCTTGTCAGTATTGAGCTGAATTCTATTAACTATATCAATAAGAGCACGTTGAGTGGAGCATTTTTCCCGGAAGCCATATTGACAATGGTATAATAAATTATCTTTATCTAGGACCGATTTTAAATCATTATACATTAGTATCTCAAAGATGCGATTAAATATTGACAGAAGTGAAATTGGCCTGTAAGTAAGTAAGTAAGTAAGTAAGTAAGTAACTTTATTTAATGAGGGTAAAACACTTTACAGTCATTGACTGATAAACTCGTGGCCCTCCCTTAAACAATTAAAATATAAATCACAATAATTTGGCCTGTAGTTGTTTGGATCTATTTCATCCTCACTCTTGAAAGCAGATACAACTTTAGCAAGCTTTAACTTTGAAGGGTAAATGCCACTGTCAATTGATCTATTCATAATTGTCGCCAGAGGCTTAGAAAGAAGCTGACCAGTAGGTAGGATAATAGTTTCTTTTACTAATACGAGAAAGTAGCAGCACTTTATTTCTATAAAGTTTGTATCTCTCCCTATCGCAAGAGTAAAAAAGCTTGTGTTTATTTTTATAGCTGGAAGACCTTTTGTGACCCAGGATTTTGCAAGCTGTTTACTCTTACGCTTTGATAAAGTTCAAAATGGTGCATGTTTATTGAGAAGTTTACTCAATTTAGAAAATGACTTAGATGGATCATTTGCAGATGATGCTGAATCCCACAAGTAAGTTCCGATAGTTCCTGCAAAAATGTGTGCTCAGAAAATTTGGAGTAATCATGAATTTTGATTTTCTTAGGCTGGACAATTTTGACAGTAGTCTTAAGAATACAAAATTGGGAAAAATGATCAGTAACATCTGAAACAATGTTCCCACTAACAAAATAATCTTCAAATTTATTTATGAAAATATTATTGATAAGTGTAGCAGATTCATAACAAACTCTTGTCTGTTTATCAATAGTTGGTAAGAGGGCATTGCTTTGAAAACAATTTAAGAATTTTTGGGCATAGTTGCAAGTTACGAACCAAAGAATATTTATGTTGCCATCACCTAAAAGATATATTGATTTTCCTGTGGCGCTATAGTGATTACCGTATTTATTCACTTATAAGGCACACCATTTTTTACGAGAAAATATACTAGTTCGATTAAAATCTGCTCAGAACTCGGGGTGCGTCTTATAACCGAGTATTCTCGTGAACTTTTCCAAATTTCCTCAAAATTGAAGCTTTACTGAAATGAGTATGTAAATAAATTATAGCAAATGAATAAACAAAAGACAAACGTTGATCATTGACTTAATCTGTTTTGTTGGTTCTAAAAAGAAACGTAAACAAAGCCGGGTGATTTGAAGCAAAGTGCTTGAAATAATTGACTTCACAACGAATTTTAAAACTACAAAATTAATGCTAAGAAAAACAACTCCGATGAGACTACAGTGAAAACTAGACTTTCTAATCACTGCTACGGTGAACAAGTTCGTAAACATAGTCAACGAAGCCAAGGTGATTTCAACGAAAAGCGAACGTGCTCCAAAGCACGTGCTTAAAATGATTGACGTCAAAAACAATCAAACAAATTCCTAACCTCGCTCCCATGAAACGAGGCAATTTTGACTACTACCCTGGTAGAAATCCTACCTAGGATCCTAAATAGGATCCTACTAAGATCCTGATAGGATCTTGATTAAGATCCTTTCAGGATCCTACAGGTCTTTCTGTTAGGATCCTATAGAATCCTACAAGATCCTACAGGATCCTGTTCAAGATCCTGTTCCTATCCAGGATCCTAGCAAATGTGTGGGATCTTGTACAGGATCCTAGGAAATGCGTAGGATCTTGCACAGGATCCTAGGAAATGTATAGGATCTTGCACAGGATCCTAGGAAATGTGTAGGATCTTGCACAGGATCCTAGCAAATGTGTAGGATCTTGCACAGGATCCTAGCAAATGTGTAGGATTTTGTACAGGATCCTAGCAAATGTGTAGGATCTTGCACAGGATCCTAGCAAATGTGTAGGATCTTGTACAGGATCATAGGAAATTCGTATAAGTATTCTGATTGGTTCTTATCTCTACAAATCCCTCTGATGTCATGTTCCTGTTCAGTATATTAAGCATCCATTTGAAAAAGCACCTAACTTGATAACACATTATTTTATTCAACCCTTACAAGTTATGACAAATATTAACTTTTCAAAGAGCATGTAACTGTTGTTTACAAAGGTTTAAACCACACAGATCTGATTTTGCACTTAAAATAATTCACTAACCACAAGGAATGGACAGTTCTAATTTCTATTAACCCTTTACCTCCCAGAAGTGAACAGCATGGAACTTCTCCATACAAGAACAGTGCAATGTACTATCAGTATGGCTAACTGTTAATGCGAATCACAGAAATGATCAACTCAGACATTATAAATTCTTCTGATACCAAATTCTCCCAACTAACTTAAAACCAAATATATGGCAGTTGCTAAGAGAATTGCTTCTCAGAGCATGGGAGTTAAAAGGTTACATTATATGTAGCTAACAACAAAGATTAGTTTGTTTATCAACATCTGCAAGGATTTCTTGTACAGGTCAATGTTTGCTAAAAAAAACCTTGTATTCAAAATGATTGTACTTGGAATGCCAATTCATTGTTTTATAGTCTGAAATTCTCTATATTTGAAATTCTCTAACTCTATATTTATAGTCTGAAACTGTATTGAGCATAAAGACTGCTCATGAAATGGAGGGTTGTCCAATACTCCAACAAATTTTATGTGTAGCATTGTACTGTATTATATGGCCATAACAAGAGTTCAACAATGCATTCTCGAATGATGTAATACAACACAATGCATTTCACTACAAAGCTGTGCATAAATTTTTCAGAGTATTGAACAGGCTCATCCTCGGTGTAAAAACCTGTGACGCTCACGAGTGACGTAGAACAAAGGAAACAAAGGAGACAAAACAATAGAGACTAGGAAAATAATAGTGAAATAACAAAGAAAAACTTCACAGGTTTTTACACCGAGGATGACCCATTGAACAAGTATGAGGAAATGGGTTTTCATCAGCCTATTAAATTTTTTTCTTGGTACAATAGATGAACATTCCAGGCACATAGATTAAAATGTTCTTACAAGAATTCTGCAGTTAATCAGCAGTAGAATTATGCCTATGCTGTTTTAATTTATCTTAACATTTTTGGTTCATTGATGTCGATATCTTGCTGGAATTCAGAACACCTTTTAAGAACCAAAAAGTATATTTCACTTACACCTAAAGTAGACTTAAACTGTACTTATAGAAGTAGGTATACTTAAAGTACAGTACTTTTGGTTACTTAAAAGTATACTTCTTACTAAGTATGTAGTTTATAATTATAATAAAGTAAAATATGCAACACGCAGGCATTCTACTTTTGATATAATTATTAATATCAAAAGTGCAGGACATCTTGGTAAGTTGTATATGTTGTAGTTCAATTTTTTTACTTGGTTCAAATTTTATTTTCCTTTGTTTTCTAGTATGGTAATGCATGGTTATGTATGATAATGAGTTTGAAACAAAGGAAAATAAAATTTGAACCAAGGATAAAATTGAACTACAACACATATACTAATATGGGTCTCTTTTGTAATGCACACTGACTGTAATCCTCAGACAGCAAATACTACAGGTATTTTGAATCTGCACCTTATACTATTTATTCAAAAAAATTAACAATGAAGTCATGAGTCTCCTTGTAGTTATTGTGGTAGTTAGCTTCATTTTCATGAAACAAAACTTGGAAAATAAAATCTGACTGACGAGATGTTGTTTCATAATAACCATGATGATCAAGACTTAGCTGCTTTTAACCTAGCTATCTCTTGATTTTGGTTTCCCTTGCACAGCATCTGTAATATAAAAATACCCAGTGAGAAGTATATGTAGTTTATATAGAAAGGTTGAAATCTTTGCAGAAAAAGGGCTAGGTCTATATTGGTAATTGTTCTAGGTCCAATTCCTCAAAATATATTATTATGCCAAACAATAGACAAACAGCTGGGAGGGCATCTAGCTATATACATGTACTCAAAACCAAATCAAAATCAACACGGAAATTCTGACTCAAAAATGTCCTGATACAAAAATGAAAAATTTATACTATTCCTTACGTGTGTTCCCTTTTGCTCCAGTTTCTGCTAGTTTTCAAACCAGAATCCATTGAAAAATTAAAGGAAAATCTAAGAGGGTACTTGATTTGCAAGCCAAATGTAAGCCAGCTTTTCACATGAAGTTCGTAAACCAAGCTATAAAGCAGTGCCCGAGTTGATTTCACTTTGTACTATGTTGTGATATTATTAAGGATCTTTCCAGAGCAAAATTTTTAAGTTCATCAAAATAAACACACAGCCCTTTTTCAATTGTCTTTAAAGTTAAATTTAAGCTGCAGCATAAAGTATGTGTGAACAAAGGAAGTCGTTGTTGTACTCACCACGAACTGCACGCTTTTGAATGGTTCCCAAACGAATCTTGATTGTGACTTCCAAAAAAAAACCTTTTTTAATTTATACGGCTTTGCTTCTCACCAAGCCATCGAAAACGTTTGATTCAATCGACGTACTGTACAATACCTGGAAGTTTACATCGATTTTCATTCACCACTTGAGCTCGCTGCACGACCAGAAGCATTTCCCACCATGAAAATATGCATGCTCTGATTGGTTCAGCAGCAAAGCATCTTGATCCAGGGCCTTGACGGCAGTCTTGTCTCAATATGGCAGACCATTATTGAGGTGTAGTAGCTGTTGCTTCAGAAGCAATTTATGGGAATTACAGAAAGACGAGGTTCTTTTAAGTGCTCTATTGGTCTTCCAAACTCAGAAAGCGAATACAAAAGACCTGTTTAGAATATCAGCTTCGAGTTGCGTGGTGCCTGTATTTTGTTCGTGATTGACGTGAAAGTGATGATTGGAGATAGCTTATGAACTCCAGTCACAGCTGACCCAGACTACAGCAATCCATGTACACAGGAGAAAGGCAACGTAAAGGAAAAATTCGCTTAGACATTTTATTGTACAGTGCATCCTCTGTTGCATTATGTTGCAAGTTCCTAATGATAGGAATGGTATACAATGAGGCACAACCTCAAAATTGACCTAATAGTTATGCTACCTGAAACTACAGTGTCTCACAACTAGAGTGTCTTACACCTACACAGGGGTTTCAATAGAAGCCGGCAACCGGCGAATTTCGCCACCTACTTCCCAAATCATCGCCGCCTACTTTCTAACATTAAATTTCTTTTTGGTCACTTGAGTTTCTTAAGTCACAGAATTTCTCACCTGTTACAGCCGCCTACTTTAATATGGTCAGCCGTCTACTTTAGAACTTATTGAAACCCCTGCTTACAGTGCATAAATGAGAAATGCACGACCCAACAAATTGACATAATGCCTCTCTTGGTCAATTTATTAAAACATGACTTTTAGAAACTTGTGTTTGAGGAACACATGTAGCATGTATTTGAATTTGATAAGGTCAATTTAATAAAAATGCATTTGCAATTTCAAAGTTATTTGAACCGATTTCACTGTACCTGACAATAAAATTTTTCCCCCTTTATCCCCTCCCTCTGTCAGTGAACCATGAAACTGGTATTAAAACTAACAGCTACATCATGATCAGAGGAAAGGTGGAAATGCTTCTATAGGATTTTATCAAGATCCTATAGGATCTTGTCAAGATCCTTTAGCAAGATCCTATAAGATCTTATCAAGATTCTTTAGCAAGATTCTATGATTTTATCAAGATCCTATAGGATCTTATCAAGACTCTTTACCACGATCCTATAGGATTTTATTGAGATCTTATAGTATCTTATCAAGATTTCTTTATCAAGATCCTATAGGATCTTATCAAGATCTTTTAGCTGGATCCTATAGGATCTTATCAAGAATCTTCAGCAAGATCTCATAGGATTTTATCAAGATTTTATAGGATCTTATCAAGATCCTATGGATTATATCAAGAGTGTGCATTAGGATCCGTACCCCATTCAAGATCCTGATTAGGTTCTTTATCCTATTCAGGATCCTGATCAGGATCTTTACCATGTTCAGGATTGTAATTAGGATCCTTATCCTATTCAGGATCCTGATCAGGATCTTTATCCTGTTCAGGATCCTGATTAGGATCCTTACTCTATTTTGAAATCCTGGAAAGGATCCTAATCCTATTCAAGATCCTACAGGATCCTATGGAATCCTAGAGGATCCTGCAGGATCCTGCAGGAACCTATGTAGGATTTCTACCAGGGAAAACGTTCGAAACAATTGTCACGGCTGCTATTAAATGCTCCGAAAATTATAAAGGTGAAAGAACAAACCTTCTTCGTCCTTTGCTGTTGGTTTCTCCATTTACGGACCATCGATTCTGATATGCCGTATTCGCAAGCAATTTCACGATTGTTGTTTACTGCTTCCGCCTCTTTAGAAGTTTAGATCATAGGAATGACGACGAGTGTTTGGCATGATTACTGATTTACCGTACGCTGAATGAATTTTCGAAGAGTAAGATGAGTTTTGCTACAAATGAAAGATCTGTCAGATGAGTATTGTTTATAAACATAAAAACGGATCAATTAGTATTCACAACTAAAACACTGTTTCCTAAGAAGGAAGACTTGAGTGAATTAAAAAGTGTCACTATTTTGCTATTGTCCATGTGTGACTTTTTTGCTATTGTTTGTAACATGGGATTTTTTTGCTTTTGTTTTGAGAATGAAAGCATCGCAATTAGTAACTTATGGAAGCAAATTTTGTAATTACAACAAACATGTCAACAAAATTTCCCGTAATTCTGGGTGCGTCTTATAACAGGGTATTTAGGTGAAATTATCATTTTGCTTACTTGTCAAAATCGTCTTTGAAATGTTAGGGTGCGTTTTATAACTGAGTGCGCCTTATAAGTGAATAAATACGGTAATAGCTTCTTCACAGTATTCCAAACCAGGTGCCATGGGACTGCGGACAATGGTGGCACGCAAGTTCTATTCCTTAGACTCATTAATTTTGTTATATTCTTCGACTATGTCACTGTGGACCATGGTGGCTGGCAAGTTTGATATCCCTGGACTATGTTATGTTCATCGACTAAATGACTGTGGACCGACATGGCAGGCAAGCTTTATTCCTTAAATGCATTTATACTTAGCGACTATGGTGACTGCACACCGCTGTGGCAGGCAAGTTTTAATCCCTAGACTCATTTATATTCAGCGATTACGGCAAGTGCAGACCACAGTGCCAGGCAAGTTTCAGTCCTTAGGCAAATTTATATTCATTGACTAAGTAACTGTGGACAGCTTTAACAGACAAGATAAACTTTGTCCATTGATTTCTCACAAAAAGACTGTGGGACCACGAACTGTAGGGGCAACACCATTATGCTCCAAAAGAATGGCTGGGTATTCTAAAGTTGCTCCTTATTTTCTTTCCACACTTGTATCAGTCGGGTGATGTGAGATCATGTTGGAGTACAGCACAAAATCTCGAGGAAATGAATTGCCTGACTGAAAGTCAAAACATAGAAACCTTTTCTACATTTGTGGTATACATAATTTTTTTTCCAAATCAAAATATGACTGTGGGTGATATTAAAATTTTGCTTCATAGATTTTCAAAATGACTGTCAAATTAGAAAACTATGCCCTGAAGCCAAGACACACTCATCGCACGAACGGCCAGGTTAGTAACAGTCCGCTCTTAAAAAGTGATTTTTTTTTCTTCAATTCTAAGCCGAAAATCTAGTAAGAGAGACATGTACATATTTTATCTTCATTTGCGCTAATACCTTTCTCCTTCGACGGATAATACCATCGGCAGCAATTTTTTATTAATCCTTTCATACGATCAAAGCAAGCCATTATTTGGATAAGAAGCACTGGCAATATCTGAATGATTTTGTTCGGCCTGGTGTGCAATTTCGATTTAAAAGTAGGGTTTCACAGACAACAATACGGTAACTTTTCGTTTCACAATACACGATCTCGTTAGGTTGCATCCTTATTACCCTCCAATTGGCTACCATGAAGCAAACTCAGTTTTTCATAAAGACACAGGTCGAAGCAGGATTACCTGTAAGGATTGCTGTCCAGTACCTCCGAACTCATCTGTTCAATTTTCTCCCGCATCGTTCCTAATTTCTTCTTGCGTTCATTCTCCAACAATGCCTCTAGCTCTTTGATCCTGGCCTTTAGATCTTCCACATCGTCCGTCATCTTTCGTCGTAGAAAAAGAGTCTTGCTGCGAGATCACAGATGTTAAATATCTGATTAATCGTCCCCTTTATTTCTCTCCTTTGTTTCCAAAATGGCGAAGAGTCAGCTGCTTTCCAGGGGCAAACTCGCTGACCAGTACTCACGCGGCTTAAACCACCTCTGATTTCCCTCTGATTGGCTAGTTGATTTTCGCGCGATTATTCGGCTTATTTCCATTCATTTATGCGAACAAGGAATCGAGCTTTTGCAAGGTTTGCAGTTACTCGATTGTTTGCAATCAGTGTTATCTCTTCCCTCTTTTCCGAGATGCCTCGAATCACACGAATTTCTCAAAAGCAAATCGACTTTCCCTCTCGGAAAACAAGGTCGAGAACGACAGATAGCGGTAACGAAAGGAGTCGTAGTCGAGCAAAACCGACATGTTCGACTTCGCCAAGGAAGCGACGCGATCCAGTGAAAGGTACGGAACAACGTAGCTGTTGCTTTTTCGCTTACATTCTACTTAAACTTGAAGAAATGCATATTAGTCTCAGGAAAATGAGATGTTAGTGGAAACGCAGTTTCTATATAATCCCCACAATTTTCTCTGAGGTAAAATCTGCGTTGTAGCATTTGATGTCGCATTTGATTCATCCCTGTTCCTATCGTTTCCCACGCAAAGTGACACGCTCAGCTGGTTATAATTAAAGAGAATTTGGAATATCACAAAACCTGGGTATACTTTTAAAACACTTTTCTGTATTCCAGAACCCTTACGTTTGCTGCAACGCTGTATAATCTTGCAGCGCTGCTAATTTGCATGCAACAAACCTGGGAACATAGGACGCTTTCACTTGTGTAAAATTTTACATATTTGCAGCGTTTATCTAAACCTCGCTCTGTATACTGATACTATAGCTGTCACGATTCAAACACTGTCTTCCAGTAGCTACAGTATTAAACTGTAGCATTTAATAAGCTTGAACAGATTTCCCAGCTACTGTGCAAATTTGATTAGCGAAATCACGGGCAGGGCTGTAGCGAACAATAAAAAATGACTGAGGCAATGTCCATGGTTAAATTCTCTTACTATAGCTACCTAAGTTGCTTATGATGACTGCATTTATGCGTCATTTGACAAAAATTCCGTATTATAGTTTTAAAACGGCTGTGGCAAGTGCCTCGGTTTGTCTCTTACCGGCCACGATCATGTGGTGATATTGAAATTATCATTATAAGGTTTATTTTTGAAGGACATATATATTACATAAAATCTGGACTTACAATATAAACAGTGGAAAATGTTCAATATTGTTTCTAGTTAAACATAACCTTACTGTATCTTTCTTCAGTATCTAGGTACTCATGGCTCCTATCAGTAGCAGTGTTGTAAGCTTCTGAATGGACTGAATGAATTTAACCTCAAATTGTTTACTATGTTGATATATGTATTAACTGCTATTAAGTTAATAGTTTAATGATTATTAATGTTTTCTGCTTGGGTTTCTTAGAATTTTGCTAACATTCTTAATTTTTGTACTTGCTTACAGAAGCAGAACCTACTTGCAACACCCTGCCTGCAGTTTCACCGAAAAAGAAAAAAAATGTTCTGGGCAAAGCTGAGGATCTGGTTTACAAGGACACAGAAAATGTTCAACCCAAACGGATGCTTTGCCTTACACGTCAAGATGGTAAGTAATATACATATACTTTGTATCATTCTGAACTCAGAATAACCACAATAGTAAATACATTGAGAGTGTAATTTTTATTATAAATCATTGGGTGTTAATCCCTTAACTCTGAGTTTCATTGGCTATTCATTATTTTTAAATGGGACTGACAATAGAGTTTGATCAAAGACAGAATACTATTGTTATTCACCGCTTAATGAAACAACAATGTTTCATCCAACTGATATGATAAATAATTTTATTATAAAAAGCTATCCTCCTTAGGGATGTTAGATAATTGGTAGACTTATAATTTATACCTTGATACTTTATTGCAGTATGTATAATCCATGCTTTGAGTCACTGTTGTGCTATTACCAGTGATCTTGCTATGACTGTATAAATTTGTTTGGTTTGGTGAATTTTCTTTCAGCTTACACTGTACAATCATGTATATTTACATTAAAAAATGCAGATGCTGGAAGATAAACTGGTGGCTTATTTGTCGATCTTAAGAAGGCTTTCGATACCGTACCTCACAAAGAACTTATTTCTAAACTGGAACTATTTGGCTTTGTGGACAACTCGATTGCCTGGTTCACAAACTACCTGTCTAATAGATCTCAAGTTGTATCATTAGAGAACAATTTGTCAAGTCCTTTGGCGGTGGAAAATGGAGTACCTCAGGGAAGCTTTCTAGGGCCGGTGTTGTTTTCATTGTATATTAATGATCTACCGTCATGCATAAATTTCTCCAACGTTATCATGTATGCTGATGATACAGTCATCTTTTTTCCTCTGCACAGTTGATGGAAGTGGAGCTAAAGTTAAATATGGAACTCTATGGAAACAAACTTCTCTTGAATCTGAAAAAAACTGAGTTTATGGTTTTTGGTACACAACAGAAACTACATCGTCAGGGCATCGAAGGGATCGATATAGCTTTGGGGGGAGAATCTGTGAAACATTGTGATACCTTTAAATATCTTGGCATAATATTGGACAGCGGCCTTTCTCTGAATCAGCATATCGATTATGTAAAGAAGAAAGTTTCCAAGATGCTGTGGATTTTTTCAAGAGCACGACCCTCATTAACAATTGAATCAGTAAATAGATTGTTTAAATCAATGATTTTTCCAATTTTGGATTATTGTGATGCTGTTTTCCATAGATGTGGTAAAGGATATGAAGAAGGTCTGGAATGTTTACAAAGACAAGGTGGTAGAATAGTCTTGAATACTGCCCATTTGTCCACCGAACAGATGGTTACAAGTCTTGGTTGGGACACCCTTACAAGAAGAAGAGAAAACCACATTGTTAAACTGGTTGAAAAGTGCCTCAAGGGAACGGCCCCAAGTTATTTTTCCAATTATTTTCAACTTAAACGACATGATATTCATGATTATAATATTAGGAATAAGAACAAGCTAGTTATTGATAGGGTTAAATTAGAATCAACTAAAAGAGCGTTTTTTTATAAAGGGGCAGATATTTTTAATAATTGTATGTGAATTCTAGTTTTAGTCTTTTTATCTCTTTCATATGGATAATTTCTCAATTTCTTATATAGCTTTTTTCAGATCTAGTTTTTTCTTCTTTTTTTTTTAATGCAGGACCCATGTTGATAGCAGCTTTTATAACTGAAATGGTCATCCTGCATAAATATGTTTTTTATTATTATTATTATTATTATTATTATTATTATTATTATTATTATTAAGCATTGCTGCAAATTTCCTTTCAGGCCATCACTACTCCACAGTCAGAAAAGCCCTTCATTCTTCACATCCAGATAACTTACTTTGTCGAGAAAAAGAGCTGGCAGAAATGAAAGCTTTCTTAGAAAACCATCTGCCCAAAGGAAAACCAGGAAGTTTGTATATATCAGGGGCTCCAGGAACTGGAAAGACTGCATGCCTTACTAAAATTATGTGGGAATTTAAGGTAAAGTAAACTACCAAATGGATGTTTTTGTCACAAAATATCTTGGCTACAAGCTGAATCTCACTTATCACTGAAATATCTGTAGAACCTTTGAAGTTTTTGCAAAACAATTGCTTGGCTCATAAGCAAATAACTACATTAATTAGACCTAAGGAACTTAACACACCTGCTAAATGCCAAAGAGAACCAACTCTAACCACTAGATGGATGATGAAATACAGCCATTAAGGGTTTAAAATCGAAAGCTTATTGATTGGACTCCAACCAAATGGAATTTTGTACCAGCTACATTCTCTTTACATTCAGTTTTTTTTTTAATTTTATAGCATCCACAGATAAAGAGAGAAGTGCTGCCACTTTAAAAATGAAAGGGATTCATTTTAGTTAATAATATGTATTTTTATAAATGATGCCTGTATTTTTTCCAAGTTAAGTAATCTTATCCTTGATTTTGGTTGTAAAATCATTATTTGACTGTATATATCCTTCACTTCAGGCTGACATCAGAAAATGTAAAGTAATCTTTGTGAATTGCATGGCACTACAGCAACCACAGGCGATTTTTGGGAAGATAGCTGATGAGTTGGTTGGTAAAAGCAATTGTCCTGCAAAGGCTACACAAAAGTTTCTAGAGGAAAAATTTACCGATACTTCGTCAAAACAAACAAAGTGAGTCACAAATAATACAACTGCATACATGTACATGTAACTATGATAAAAAAATACCCAGAAAGTCTGCAGCATCTGAATTTTATGCATCATTTTGGGTAAAAATAAGAAGTAAATTACAATATAAATGCAATAATTAATAAGATTTATTGTAAAAAAAATTATTGGTAGATAAGTATTACCAACAACCACAGTCGATAGCAAATACTTTTAACAAATACAGTGTATTTCTGTAGTATTTCATCATCAAAAGCTGCCAAGCTGCCTAAGACAAGTATGATACCCAGCTCTTATCTTTCACAGAAAACATCAAAGTTGAAGTTTTCCAGACTAGTGTTTGAACTAGAAGTTATTTGTCTACACTATATAGAAAGTCTATACCAAAAAGTCTTTTGAGCAGATACATGTAAGGTTCATCGTGTACTGGCCTTTATTGCTGTCTTTCAAATTTATGATCCCATTATGCATATACATACATTTCCCAAGGTATTGTTCCCAATAGTATGAAAATAGCAAAAGTAGTTCTCATAACCAAACAAGGCTCAAGTTGATTTTGTGATAATTGTTGGCCCTTTTCAATTCTTCCCGCTTTGATTAAATATTTAAAAAATGCATCTTCAATCAACTTATTTAATAGATACTGAGTCATACTGAGTGAGAACATTCTTACTCCAAGGCAATATGGTTTTTGTCCTGCTAGTAGTATTACTGATTATCTAGTTTACCTAATAGAAGACATCATCATGTCTCTTTACAAAGGTGACTATGCTGTTTCCTTATTTCTAGACCTTAGCAAAGCCTTCGACACTGTAAATCATCAAATTCTATGAAACAATTTAACTTATCATGGAACACGAAATATAGATGGCTCCGATCATATCTTAATAATAGAAAACAAAAGGTCTACATCAATGGTTTCATATCTGATCTGCAGCAATTTTTTTCAGGTGTGCCCCAAAGTTCAATATTAAGTCCCCTTTGTAATATTTATCAGTGATTTTCCAAATGGCTCTTCTTATTTCTCATTTAGATAATATACAGATGACTCTTCCTTAACTGTCTCTGAAAATTATCTTGATGAATTATGTAACATAAACAATCATTTACCCAATTTTTTGATTGGCTCTACTGTAGTAAACTGACTTAAATCTATAAGTAAAACTAGGTATGTTATTTTCTGTTTATTATGTATATTATGGCAGCTGTCCTCTATAGGGAAACAGTTATGAAGCCCCTCTTTCAAAACATGTTAAATTACAAAATAAATCTAACCAGGTCCACAAAAGCATTGATATTGTTTGATTCCTTATAAAAGGAGTGCAGTTAGTTTAATTCAGTTGTTCAAAGTGTTCAAGACCTGCACTTACAAGCTCATGATCTCTTGGTCAAGGAAAGTTAAACTCCTTGTAATCGCAAGTGGTAATTCATTTCATTTAGGATTTGCTTGCAATCACCTTTTTTTGTTTCTGTTTAATATTTGTAAATTCCTGCATGAATCAATTTTATTGTGGCTACAAGTTAGTTTCGTTGTTCAAATAACAACACTAGAACCTGCCTCGCTCACATAAAGCTGTTCATATAATTAATGATGTCTCTTTGAGGGATCCATTAACACCACCTTACTAAACTCAGAATTTATTAAAACTTCCTGATATAGTTAAACGTAACACATGTTTGTTATTTTATGAATAATAAAATTTTAATAACAATAAAATTCCTGGTTTTTCTCTCACCTTCTGCTCTGAGCAACATACTTACTACACTCGAAGTGCATTATCTGACCATGCAATTAGTTATAGAATCTTTTCATATAAACTTCAGGAGATTTTGTCCAAGTGTTATTGACAAATATTTCTGGAACAGTATCCCTTTACCTATCTGTCAAAAATTTTCAAAAAAAGCCTTCAAAACTGCACTGAAATGTTATGTTGCTCAGTACTAATGCTCAGAAACGTATATTTGTGTATCTTCCTCATTTCAATTTGTAGTTAGCATTTTTATTGTATATTTATATTGTATTATTGCAGTGCTCAAAATTAGTGGTTGCCCAGTTGCCTGAGACAACTAAAACTTCCCTCAGGCAACCATTTTTTTAGGAAAAATAAAGGGCTAGTTGCCCGAGAGGAATTCATCGGCCAACCCAGGAAAAAATTGAAGTACTACGTTACTGTGATGCGTAACAGAATAAAGAACAGAAGCTATAAACGTGAGACACAAAAACAGCTCTAAATGCGGGGTTTATCTGATCCTGATACTGATAGATGGATGAGGATCCATCAATTTGTAAAACAAAGGAAATGGAAGGTTGTAACCGTTAATTGAACGCCATTTGTACGATTCAAGAAGCCACGATAAGCTTGTCGTGTTGTCTTCAGACCTCCTCAAAATATTTTGGCGTAGGCGTATTTAGTCTTTTCTGGGGCATTGTAAGATCAGTGCTTACAGATCTTTCAAGTAAAAAAAGTTCAAGGCATCGCGTATGTACAAATGTAAGTATTCTATAAGTGAACCTTAACACAGAATGAAGTAAATGGGTGGGTTATACTTACTAAATTGTTTGAAATATTAAATATTTATTGTTCGCAGCACTTTGAGAACTATGAAAACAGAGTCATACTGATAGGGGTATTATTTCTCTGGTCAAACCCTATAACTAGGCAAAAATCATAGAACATGTTAAGGGCAACCAAGTCCTTGTCAGGGCAACCAAAGTCAGGGGCCAGGTTGTCCGGCATTTGCCATAAGGACAACCTGGTTTTTTTTCCTAATTTTGAGCACTGTTATTGTAGTGAGGAGTACAATATTAGTTGATCTAGATGTGCCCCCTCCTCTTTTGTACCATTTTTATTAAATTTAGACTACATGTAATTGCTATGTCATGTACAAAGTGGAGAAATACGTTAATGTTAAATTACATTCGATACATTCTGGAAAAATATTACTTACATTTTTGCAGAGTTTACAGCCATTATTTTTCCTTCAGCCTTGCAATCTTTAATATAGTTTCCTTTATTTACTATAATTTATTTTGGTACAGTCTGATTTGTTGTATTCAAGAGTTTGTCTTAGCATGAGATAATAATTATACAGGTGTAAATTACAGTAACTACTCCTTAGGTACAGTAAGGTGTCCCTAAAGCAACATTAACTGCTTTTTAAATTTGTCATGCCTCAATGAGCACCTCAATATAACAGTACTACCTGAACATTTATGTATCAAATAATGTTTGCAGTACCATGACTATTACATTATGTGTACCTTGTATTAAGTTTAGTCATGTAAGGTAAGGGTAAAGCCTGGTTTTCACTACGACGCAAGTATAAGCAAATAAAAACAAAGAAACACGTGTCCTGTGGGGCTTTAGAAGACAAAAGGACGGTGTTTTTCTTTGTTTGTTTCTTTGTCTTTGCTTTGCTTATGCTTGGTCTTATGTCGATGTCTTATGCTTATGTCGATGTCTTATGTCATACGCTTGACTTCATTCCATTGTGCTCTCCTTTGTTTTCTGCTAATCCTTATGCTTGTGTCATAGTGAAAACCAGGCCTAAAAGGCGCACTCACGGCTGGTAGCTCATCCCGGTTTATGTACCATGAAGCACCTGGGAGTATTATTACTCCCCCCTGGATGGGAAGCTAGTCCAGCACAGGGTTACCCCCAACATTATATTGCTGGTGCCCATTTATACACCTGGGTGGAGAGAGACAGTGTGGAGTTAAGTTTCTTGTCTAAGGAAACAACACAGTGCTACCACCAGGGTTCAAACTCTGGACCTCCTCCTCGGAAGTCTGGCACGCTAACCACCACACTATCGTGTCTCTACGTTTAGTCATATAACCCATAATATTTTCTTTTTATGCTCTAGGATCATAATTCTGGATGAAATGGATCAACTTGAGTCAAAAAACCAAGAAATTCTTTACACCATGTTTGAATGGCCATCTCTGCCTAAATCCAAGCTTATTCTTATTGGTATGACAACTTGTAATTCTTGAATAATTTATATCCAACTTGTGACTATGGTCTAAATACATGTATTGTAACTTAGTCAAAATTATTGAATGATTGTTGCATATCTAATTACATATCATTTTCCTCACCATAACCGGTAAATACAAATAAGTGCCAGTATATGTGTACAGCCACTTGTCCCAAACTGTACTTACTCTCATTTCTTTCGTGTATTTATTCCCAAAGCCCTCTCATGTGGGAATCTTTATCGTGTGCATGCACATGCTGGTACACATGCCGTGTCCTGATTGGTCTAAAAGTCGGCGCGTGTATTTTCCCATGGTTTTTGGTTTTGTGAGTGAATAAAGCGTTGTTCTGGTTGAGTCGCACCCATTGTGGTTTTGTGGATTATCTTTTCTTAAACTCTGGTGAAGAGTGAATCACTTAGGGTCAGAAAGTGTGTTTTAAACTGATTTCTGGTTCAATTCCAAGTCAGAGATTTGGACAAATTTATTATTATAATAATAATAATAATTGTCAAACCTTAAACCGACTGTGTACAATGTACATGTAATATGAGTTATTATTATTGAAGGAATTGCCAATGCACTGGATTTGACTGACAGAATCTTACCCCGACTACAAGCCAGACCAAAATGTAAGTATATAACTAGCTTGGTGCGGTAACCGCGGGTTTCGCCCATAACGAGTTTCGCCCATGAGGCGCTTCGCCCAGAACGAGAATGGTTTCGCCCAGACATAAACTCGATTCGCCCAGACCGAGACTCAGATATTATTCAGAATTCGCCCATGATCTATGAAACATTGACATGTTGGTCGGCATGTTTACTGAGAAAAGGCCAACATCTTATAGAACTTGTTAACAAATTGTAATTAAAAACACAATTGCTATTCGTATTCAAACAAGACGCATATCTGCGTGAACTTGGGCTTCTTTGGTGGAATATCCAGGTTTAAACACCAGAAAGTCGAAGTACCAGGCTCTCGTGCTGGGAAAAAGTGATTATGATATAAACATTAAATGTGTGGATAATCTGATTCCCATTTCTAAAGATATCAAATTATTAGGTGTTACATTAGATAACAGGCTCAAGTTTGATGCCCACATCGCGGATATTTGTTGTAAAGTAGGAGGACAAGTGAATGCCCTGAATAGGCTAAAAAATATTTTACCTTGTAAAACTAAAGAAGCACTCTACCGCGCCTTTATTTTGCCTTATTTTACTTATTGCAGCCAAGTCTGGCACCATTGCGGGACCAGGAACGCTAACAAGCTAGAAAAAGTAAACGAGCGCACGCTGAGATTAATTTATAAAGATAATTTTACATCTTATCAGACTTTGTTAAAGTGGATAGGTCTAAACAACACTTTGGAAACCCGCAGGATCCAGGACATGCTAGTTACCGTTAATAGTTGTTTTCAGGGTAGAGTGCCGGCAACTATTAGTCGACATGATGAAATCTCAGTTATCTTTTGTTGATTGAATGGCCTTCCACAGCTGTTGTTTCTTTGCAGTATCCATTGTTTTGTATTTTTCTCCTTTTTTTATCTGTATCTCTTGTTTTTTTGCAGTGTCTCTTATTTGCTTTTTTTCTAATAACAGTCTCTTGCTTGACGGTTCCATTGTTTCATAGTTTTGTTTCTGTCTCTGATTTTTTATGATTTTTTTTCTTTTATTTGGGTCACCATTTTTACATGAGCATGTCAAAGATTGTATTTTGTAATGTCCTGGAAACTTACATTTCTTTTGAATTTTGCCGATAGCCTCAACAACTGAAGCTGTTCCATTAATGTTCTTAGCATGCTGGATTGGTGTTACATGATTTTCATCATAAGCCAACAGAGAATACAAATACTTTGATTTCTTTGTAGGTTTAAAGATACAACTGATACAACAACAGGAAAACCACATTAAAAACCCAGTGCATTCACTATTATTTACTATAATATTTTGTAGCATTAATTTGCTTTGAAGTGAATCAGATAAAACTCCCTCAATGCTTTCACTCAAAACTTCTAGAGCTACATCAGTTCCAAAAACGTCAACAGTCTTTGGCAAATCAGCTGGGGAAAAATTCCCATTTAAACTTAGATTGTCACATAATCTTTTTCCATTGTCCACAATAACTGCTAAAGTGTTTGAATTCCAATAAGTACATGATTTTATTAAAGAGCAGCAAAGAGAATAGATAGCTACTGCAAAACTAATATTGAAGTTTTGCGTTCCAAAACAGTTGGTTCGAGAAAGTGTGTTACTTTGATTAATGTGTACCCCTTTTATTTCAAATATTTCATTATTATGTATACTCTGAAAATAATGTACCATGCTACTCAGTGATGGTATTTTAAGGAGTACACATGTACCTTGAGGATGCCCTCTGCCATATGAATCCCTTGCATGAGAATCAAATATTTTAAACCCCATATTACCATTACAGTAGATAGCAACACTAATAACCCCTACTGTTAATATAAAATTAGTGTAACCATCAGATATGAGTGATTCAAAGGCTCTTTGTAAAGAGGTACAGTACTGATATCCTTCTATTATTGTCTGACCATGCACAGTGCCAGAATAGCTTTCACTGTATTGTAGTTGATAGTCATCCTGAAACACATTTAACATTGTTGCCAATTCTGTCTGCATTAAATAGGACTGTCTTGCTAATTGAGATAAACTTGAATACAATTGATTTCCAAAATTCATTATATTGATGAGATCATGAGCACAACAAATGCGTTGGTATTGTAAATCAAAGAACATAAACTTATTGCTACACATTGTTGCCCTGCATTTTGTCCAAATACTAACTCATTACCTTGGCTATATGGTGCTGCAATTGTTTTGCTAGAGTCGACGTGCATTGGGATAGGACCAAGGTTCTTTTCTATGTCTGAAATCAATTTAAATTTACAATAATTCGCTGCATGGGCCTGACTCTTGTAAAGACACAGTCTATTTGGAGAAAACAATGACAAATACCGACTAGCTCTCTTTCTTAACTTTAATATACCATTACGGATTGTCCCAGAACCTTTAAACAAAAACGTCGCTTTATTTCGTTGTTTTGGAACTTTCACATAACAATGCACTTTGGAAGACTTGGGTGTATACGAACGAATACCTTTGTAAACAAATTCTCTAACCTTTCTGTTCTTGTTCCTCAAGCGTTCCAGAGTTCGTATTGGTATTCTGCTGGGTTCGCGATCACGTCTAAATACACGGTAATGCTTGTTAAGGTGCTTTTTTACACGTTTAACTTTGGATAGTGCACTTGATATATCATGGTTCTCGATAGGTTCACTCAGAAATGTTCGCTCGTAAAGTACGCGGAGCGACCCTTTCATAAAACGTTCCAAAACGTTTTCTATAGGTCTACCGCAAACGCTGTGTGCATTTGTATGTGGTTTGATCGTAGAAGAAACCATAATATTCGTGCTTTCTTTCAAGGACGACGCTTGAGATAAATCCACCATTTTTACCATGTGCGTGCTTATTCTCGTACCCAGAGCCCGCGATCCTTCTGGTTTGCGCCAGGAATTACACAATAAATCGCCACGCATGCGTTTAAAGGCCCAGACGGCGATTTGTGACTGAACGCAGAAAACAAAAACGAAGCGCAATTTTTAACTTGGGCTCCCTTTGGGAAACGCCCAAGTAATTACATTTGACTTCACTTTGGAAACAATAGAGTGAAAACTTGCACGCTTTGTCGGAGTAAGCTATTCTACGCGCGCGCACTCATGAACTATACTAGTTTTAATCTCATTTCAAAATATATGTTGCCATTACCTATGTCAGAAATACAATCTTTAAAAACTCTCGATTCCTCTCTTTAGTATTCCCGAATCCGTATTCGTAACTTATCTTTCGTGTACGTTTCAACAGTGAAAGTGATAACTTGTTCGTTTCAACAGTGAAAGTGATAACGTGTTCGTTTCAAAACCTTCATTCTGTGCATACGCACGTTTAGGTTGACGTTTTTTGAGTTAGATTGTAGACGTTTTACTTCTGGGCGAAGCCATTCACGTTCTGGGCGAAACTCGTAATGGGCGAAACCATTCACGTTCTGGGCGAAACGATGTGGGCGAAACTTGTTATGGGCGAAACTCGCTATAACCCTTGGTGCTACCATTATGCAAGAAGGTCACCTATTCGCTTTCGCCTCTAGAGCACTAACAATCACCGACAGAAACTACACTAACAATCACCGAAAGAAGCTTCGCGACTCGGGCAATTTTGGGAAAATTTTGAAAATACGCGTGAAATTAATTCCTTGCCCTCCGGCCCATGCGATTACTGACATACAAATCAGTAATTAATAATTAAACGCCGACTGTTTAACTCAGTTGGTAGAGCACCGGACTACCATGCGGGAGGTCGCGGGTTCAAACCCTGGCCGGACCAACACTCAGGTATGGCGTTCCATCGGGGCCAAAATTCAAGGTTCGCATTCGATATCATAGTTTTGGTATTCTTGTATATTTTCACAATTGGAGTTTCAACTTTTTATGTTTTACACTACTTTTGACAATTCAACTTTTGTGTTTTGAGTATTGAACATTGTACTTCAGCGTTGCAACATTGTAGTTTTAAGGCAACTCAACATTCAAGTTCACGATACCAACCGCAATCCAATGGATGCGGGCTCACATTAAAGGACAGTTTGCCCTACCCCCTCCCGGAGGGTAGCCTTATTGGATCCATTGAGCCATGGCGGACGACATATCTTTCTTGCTTCAATCTGTTCACGACATTATAAGTAACATAGACAGATTAATAAATGAATCAAATAATCAAATGGATTTCGAGCTAGTGCTCCATAAATTTGATTACTTTCAGCGGATTGTGGTAAACCTCGACGTCGATGATTTCATAACAGAAACGATTGAACGAGCATACCGTTCGTTGTTAGAAAGTAAAAGGAGCACAAAGTCTTCTGCAGGTTCAGGTTATCGCGCCGGAGTAGAACATGATGGAGAACGTGGGAGACCATCATTTGTGATAAGTAAAAAACAGCTTTGTTATTTAGTCGATCAAGGTTTTAAGTAATGGTCCGCGTAAGAACTAGGCAAAAGAACAATAGGCTAGTGCAATAGCTCTAACTTTTGATTGGCGTATAGAACAATGCTAATATTTGACGGTGAGGTAGACAGGAGGGACCTGGGGAAAACTAAGGAGAAAAATGTTGTTTATGTCGGGTTTTTCATTGTTTTTTCGGCGATTTTTGGCCGTCCACCAATCAGATTCGTCGATTTAATTGATATTTTGCGTTTGACCTGCCTAGTTCTTACGCGGACCATTACTTAAAGTAGAAGAAATTGGCACCATGCTCGGAGTAAGTGGAAGGACTGTGAAAAGGAGAATGCAGACATATGGACTAAGTGTGTCTAGTAAGCTTATATTTGAATTGAGTTTACTTGTAATGACTTGTTGGAAACTTTTTTAAATTTTTTTAATTTTTAATGAAACTCGAGTCCCTTTTCATGCTCCCCCATTATAATCAAATCCCTAGATGTTGCCTGCTCCCTCCCGGTTTACTTTGATAGGTGCATTGATATTGTGATGTGCTAGTCAAATGAAACCCCCACCCCCATGGTCCTGGGGCAGGGTAGGGACTTTGACTTGAACCCTCGTCAGGAGCCCATCATGGCTCCTGCCCTAGTAGAATACTGTCAAAATCTCCACCCCGTGGGGCAGACATTTCAATCGAATGCCCCTACCCTTGGGTCTGTGATCTAACGATAATGCAATCATGAACGGTTTCAAGTGTGAAACCAAACTCTTTCGGCAAATCCTTCCCGAAAGCCCACAATCCTCTTGGTCATCAATAAGGCTACCCTCCGGGAGGGGGTAGGGCAAACTGTCCTTTCATGTGAGCCCGCAATCCATTGGATTGCGGTTGGATATCGTGAACTTGAATGTTGAATTGCCTCAAAACTACAATGTTGCAACGCTGAAGTACAATGTTCAATACTCAAAACACAAAAGTTGAATTGTCAAAAGTAGTGTAAAATATAAAAAGTTGAAACTCCAATTGTGAAAATATACAAGAATACCAAAACTACGATATCGACTGCGAACCTTGAATTTTGGCCCCGATGGAACGCCATACTCAGGGTCTTTAAATAACTGAGGAGAAAGTGCTGCATTTGAAATGACATCTGCAAATGGTTATAGACATTCCAGTCTGCTAGTCTTAAGGACGATAAATCGTGTGATACTGTGATAGTATAGATGACGTACCTTTCGATGTAGTGAGCGCGGGCTCAGAAAAGACTACGCTCTGACCACGTTGGTCGCTTGTCGTTCTGTGAGAAATCATGTTTACCGTGCCATCATAAATATTGTGTTAGTCGATCGCGTTCCGTTTAATTGAGCCTCCATAACAGTCTTGTTACATGGTGTCAAGAGCGGGATTTCAAAACAGCCGAATTCCAGTGGAAGGTACAGAAGATTTGTTGGTTCGTTGCTGTTCGCATAAATCGAAACCAGTCGTTGTGGAAATTTGCGCAGGTATTATTCCGGCACGTCAGTTGTTCCACCCACCGTTTCCACCCCATTCCTTTCAATTTCTCTCTTTCTGACTGCATTGACTTCATGAAGATTTTGCATCTGCTTTAACTGGGTTTGAGTAGCTTCAGCAGCCCATGCAATTTCCAAAGCTTTATTCAGCGTTAAATCTGGAACTCTCAATAATCTCTCTCGCACATAGTTATCTGTAACTCCATACACGATTCGGTCGCGAATCAGCGAATCTCTCAACTCTTTAAATTCACAGTTATTTTCTTAGAACTGTGGCATATTTATCAATAGACTCGCCACTTTCTTGGCCTCTCGAGAAGAATAAATACCTTTCGTAGACCTTGTTCTTCCGGGGTTCACAGAAATTCTCGAATTGCTCCAGAACTTTATCCATTTTGACTTTGCCATCTTCACTGACCTATGTAAAGGCATTGTAGATGCCCATTTCTCGAAAAAACATGCCCTAAACAGCTGTTCCCCAAGGTCAATGTAAGCAATGCAAAGGATGTGACATTTCCAGCATTGCATCCAGACCCCTTGGACAAATATTCGGGGGTCCAGACCAGAATTTGGGGGGTCCTATCAAAACTTTTGATTTCAATCACCTCGTAATTTCATGATGAAGACAAGAGTGAAAAATTGGTGTCGGCCATTTTGAAAACTGCGATTACTGGGCCGAGTTAATGTTTCTTCGTTCACCTCCGCATGACGCTCCCTCAAACTAAAAACCGTTTCTTATGAGAAGTCACTTAGAACTCAAAAAAGACGGAGCGAATGAACGCTCACCGTCATCGGTAGCAGTTGTGCATGACGCTCCAATGTTCATCTTCGGAAGTTCCTTGTTCCGCACGTGGCAAGGGGATTGTTTTACTTCGTGTCGATACAAGTAGAACAAAATACTTTACCCTCTTTGAACTCGAACCATTTGAAATTGCTGAGCCATTGGCCGCAAAATGACTTGCAGAGTTTGATTTCAGGGATCGATTCGGAACTTACTTCATTGGCTTTTCTCTGTACGCTAGTTTGTTTACCAAACAAACATTGACTCTGTCATCTTCAGGATTTGAAAGTTACACGAAAACGTTTTTCTTTCAAGTGTATTGATGCTAAAAATATAAATACACCAACCAGAATTTTCTCTTTGCTATGCATTTTTTGACGAATCAATCAGCGTTGAGCATGTTAAAAAATTGTGGCATTAAGAAAAATATAACAAGCGCATGGTTTGTGCTTTCAATTTAGAAAAGTGCATATATTTTAAGCATGGTATTTGTGCGTCCACTGGGACCCGTTCTTAGTATTTTAGGGGGTCCAAATGCAAAATATTGTGTCCGAGGATGCAATGACACGCTGTAGATGCAACACTGCATTTCAGTTGGATTGTGGAGCAACCTGTAATTTGTTATCCTTGACTGAATATTCAAGTATCATGGGAGATCCAAAGGATCTGTACCCAAAGAAAACATCTGCAACACTCAAAATGCACAATGGAACCACAATGTCCCCAGTTGGAAAGGCCACACTTCAATGTACGAAGGGTGAGGTGAGCAAAGAGATCGATTTCTTTATTGTTGATGACAATGTCAGGCCACTACTTGGTGCTGAAACATGCCAGGAACTGAACTTTAACAAAAAAACAGTGAATGACCTACTTGACCCTGAAGCTGTGGATAAGGTACAGGAAAAGCTTCAAACCACCGCAAGTGTTCTGTCTAAGGAACAGATTTAAAAGATTACAGTGATGTGTTTGAGAGACTAGGATGCATGGATGGCCTAAACCCCTTTGAAGTTGATGAAATTGTCAGGCCAGCTGTTCACCCTCCCAGAAAAGTTCCTGTAGCACTGAGAGACCGTATGAAGGAAGAACTGGGAAAGCTGGTCAAGGAGGAAATCATCTGTCCAGTCACAGACTACAAAATGGGTGTCCAGTTTAGTTCTCGTTTACAAGCCAGACAAGTTGAGAATTTGCATTGATCCACAAGACCTTAACAAAGCACTACTACTGAGAGCCCATTACCCACTCCCAACGATTGAAAAAGTGTAAACCAGACTAAGCAAGGCAAAGGTGTTTTCTGAGTTAGACGCCAAGAATGGGTTTTGGCAGGTGCAGTTGCACAGAGAGTCGTCACTTCTCACCACGTTCAATACACCTTTTGGCCGTTATCGTTGGCTCCGTCTACCCTTTGGTGTTGAGACTGCCCTGGAAGAGTACCAGAGGCGGATCCATAAAAGTCTCCAAGGTCTCAAAGGTGTTGAAGACATCGTAGATGACATACTGTACGTGGATGAAGGTGATACTAATGAGAGTGCAGTACAAGATCATGACAGAAACCTGATTGCCCTCCTTGAGAGATGTCGCCATTAGTGCCATTAGAGAACATATTTAAGAAGCCTCTCCACACAGCCCCTAAGCAGCTCCAACGAATGCTATTGCAGCTGCAAAGGTACAGCATAAAAGTGGTGTACAAGCCAGGCACTTAGTTGTTTATTGCTGATACCCTTAGCTGGGCCTTCTTACCTCAAGAGACAGCCTCCGCAGAAACCGAGAGTTCTGATGTTTTGGCTATCAAGCATGAAGAAGAGCTCAGAGTTGACATGCTAGAGTTCTTACCCATCACATCTGAGCGTCTTGCAAATCTTCGAGAGGAAACAGAGCGTGATGAATGCCTCCAGATGTTGAAACACGTGATCAGGGTTGGCTGGCCTGATACTAAAGAAGGGATCCCAACAGGAATCAGGAGCTACTTCCACTTCAGAGAAGAACTTACCATCCAAGATGGAATTCTTTTCAAGGGAAACAGAGTAATCATGCCTGCAGCATTGAGGTCACTGATGCTGAAGAAAGTACACTCAAGCCACATTGGTATCGATGGCTGTCTGAGACGAGCAAGAGCTGTCCTGTTTTGGCCAGGGATGACAGCAGAAATTAAGGACTGTGTTGCAAAATGTGAGACGTGCAACACCTACCAGATAAATCAGCAAAGGGAGCCCCTTATACCTCATGACCTGCCAAAAGGTCTGTGGTCTCATGTAGCAACAGATCTCTTCAATTTTGACAACAAAGATTGGTTCATCATTGTCGACTCTTGGTCAGATTACTTTGAAATATACCAATTACCAGCGACTGATACCAGTACCGTCATCAAGTCACTCAAGAACCAGTTCGCACGATAGCAGACACACTGTAGTGTACAGTGATAACGGCCTCAGTTCGCATCGAGAGAGTTCGCAGCGATGTGGGAGTTCCAACACCAAACATCGTCACCCCATTACCCTCAGGCAAACGGCAAGGTCAAGAATGCTGTTAAATCTGCAAAGAGGTCACTGACAAAGGAAAAGAAGAGTGCACAAGATTCTTATTTAGCCCTTCTTGACTGGCGTAACACACCGTCTACTAGTATGGAAAATTCGCCAGCTCAAAGATTGTTTGGGAGACATACAGACACTCCTACCTACTGCTGGAGCTTTACTCCAACCCAAGATTGAGATGGGAACTCAAGACAAGCTACAGGAGAGAAAAGCAAAGCAAGCACACTACTACAATTACGGCACAAGAGAGCTAGCTGATCTCCAACCTGGTGATGTAGTGCGTGTGAAACCCCTACCAACAGTCAGAGAGAAATTGTGGAAGAAGGCAACGGTAGTCAAACAAGTAGCACCTAGATCCTATGAAGTAGATGTACAAGATAGTTTGTACAGAGGGAACAGAAGGCACCTGGTGAAGACCAAGGAATCCCCACCGGAGTCTGGACCAGAAATGTCCATAACCACTTAAGACTCCCAGCCATCGTTGCCAGAGAAAGTTGGTGTCAGTGTTCCTTCAGCAATGGAAGCTAGTACCCCGCTGTGTCCCCCAGGGTCACCTGTGAGCCGTACCCGACTCGGTAGAGCCGTTCGTCCACCTTAAAGATTTCAAGACTATGCATGACTGTGAAGCCTATTTAGTGTTCAGACTGTGTCTTTACAAGAAAAGACTGTCACCTTTCACTTTTTTTTGTTAGGACAATGTAATTTTGAAAAAAAAAGGGAGATGTGACAGTATATGTGACGTACCTTTAATGTAATGATTGCAGGCTCAGAAAAGACTACTTCCCGACCACGTTGGTCGCTTCTCATTTTATGAAAAACCATTTTTACCATGCTACAGAACCGTCAAGAGAGAATGGTACCGTGCAAAGGTAAGTTGACACTTGATACTCGATACTCGCGAGAATCGAGTCGAGTATCGAGACTCGATACCGTGAACTTGATAGACGATACGGTCGCCTCGAAACGGTCATCGAACCGGAACAGTCTCGATTATGCACGAATATGCAGGAGTTTTGATAAGAAAACAATATGGAGCTTTCAATTTCAGGCTCTTTGACGTTAAAGGCTAAACTTGAGTGCAGAATAAATTAAGAAACACTGGTCACTGCGTCCTCTACTCTGGTGAAAATGTTTCAACGAGTTTTGTTTATAAAGACATGCGAACTCCCACTAAGCAGGATTCCTAAATGAGTTTAATAAACAGGCATGTGATAGCACGAAATGCTTTTTGTAGCTTACCGATGATTGTGTCCTGTCGTATAACTAGTACCATGTGTTGTTGACCGGACGACACGTTACGTCGAAAGGTACGGAAAAGTAAAGCTTTGTTTTCAATGATTAAAATAACTGAATTTTTATGAAGGACGGCCAGAAGAAGCAGTTACATGATTTTAACCACGTTGATAAGCTCCGGTACTTCGTTTCTATTCGATGCAAACCGTTAGTCAATTTTATTTTACTCATGAACGTCGCGTAACCTAAGGGTATACGCGACATTCGATTTACAAGATGTAGGAACCGCTGACTAATCACTGGGCCATGAATTCGCCTTGCATTTGCTCGTACGGTCGCTCGTTCGTGCTGCATGCAGTAGCATTACCGTCTAGATTGCGGGTACTGTGGACGCCGTACACTGTAGATTGCAATTGATTACGTCTTCCTCTATGGAAATAAGTCAAAGGTATAGGCCCCGGAATGATGTTTAGCTCTCCACACCCTTTCAATTACGAATGGACAAATCTTCTCGCGCCTGTGTTGAGAACGACTTTGTTGATTGTTTACGTATTGGCGGTAGGTCATGCAACAAAACACACACAGAGGTAACTGATTTAACGGTAACAGCCGGTTCGCTTCTTGTCGAGTTCGCTACTTGTTCGCTACCCGCATAACCGAGTTCGCTACCTGTATCATTCTAAGCAAAACGCCATGTTACATGGTTCGTACAGATTTTTGGTTCCAACCTCGTCCCCAAACCATTTCGTCCCCAGGTTTGGATGATTCGTCCCCAGGTTTGGTTGGCTCGTCCCCAAATGTAATTCACTATAAATGTCAATTCAATAAACGTATTTGTTGAAATGTAATAAAGTTAAATTTACCTGACAATTGTTTCACGTTTCATGACCTTTCCAAGCGAATCTCTCGCGCGCTTGCCGACGAACCACTTGCGCAAAGAATTCTAAGTCACGAACCACTCGCGCGCTTGCCGACAAACCGAAAAAAAAAAATCTCAAGTTCATAATGAGGTTTTGAAACCAAAGCATCAATTGAGTTTATAATTTGCAAAGAACTCTAAGCCACGAACGGCTCGCGCGTTTGCCGCGAAACAAAAAAAAATTGAGTTTATAATTTGCAAAGAATCACGCCTAAACCACGAACCACTCGCCCGTTTGCCGCGGAACGAAAAAAAAGATCACAAGTTCGTGTAATCAAGTTTAGTAAAACAAACGCATGTAAAAACAAGTTTTGGAAATATAGGATTTTTAATTTCAAATAAGTCCTTGTATATCATTCGGTTATTGTAAGTCAGAATAAAATTGAGTGAGATTAAAAATATTTTTGTCTATAACTTAGTTTGGGGGCTGAAGAGGACTAATTGGGTAACTGAATAACTGAGAATTTTGGCAGTTGGAATAAGCTCAAATAAGTTTTACATGAATAAATAAAGAATAGGTTTTCACTAGTGACCCCAAGTCGGAGTCGTAAGCCCTTTCGACCGAGTGAAAATCGAAAATCGGAGTCGTAACTGATCACTATTTGCTTATGATTGAAGATCGAGTTTAGTTTCTCTTTCCCGCGAGTCATGCCGCTAGCCACGATGACCATGAAAACTCAAACGCATGGTTTTCTCAATTTCTATCCTCGCACGGTAGTTATGGGGCTCCGCTCTGCGGCTCTTCGAGCCGCTGTGGAGCTCCGCTATAATATAGCTACGTTCTTACGCGCGCTCTGATTGGTCAAAAACCTATGTTTTATCAGAGTATAAAACATAGAAAAAGCGTGTTTTATTGTTTTTCGCCACATTACCTCTACTCGACAATTCTGTAAGAGACGGCGAAAAACATTTTCTTTGAAGAAATTCATGGAGTTCTCTCGAAGCAGCAGAAAGTTTTGAAGCTGAGAATAATAAGACAAATAAAGAAGAAGAAGCGAAAACAGTCGAGAAATTGGTCAAATGGCGTCGGTTTGGCGATCTGTGTGCTTTTTTGTTTCTACTCGCGGCATGTAAAATCTATATCATAAAGCAAATAAAGAAGCCTAGGCCGTGTCTTACACTGTGATTAAAACACTCCAGGCATTTGAGAACACTCGAGAAATGCGTGCCTGCGGCTCGTGTTTTCTACATTTCACTCGTGTTCTCAAATGCCCGTCGTGTTTTATCACAGTGTAATACACGGCTTAGGCTTCTTTATTTGTTAAATAAAGGACGGTGCTCGCGTCATCCCCCGGCTTTGAGCAGTGAAAAAAGTAGCGAAATTTTTCAAAGAGTTTACTAGCTTTTCGTAAAATATTCTGAACGAGCTCGAACAAAGCATCTCTTACCCTTAAAAGAATGCGAAGATGAGGAGCTCTAGGAAAATGTAGATATAGAGACCGAGTTAAACAACTAAGTCAGCACTTGTAAAAACGGGGAGTTAAATTAAGAAAAACAGGACTACGACATCAACCAGGAAACCATCAAACAATGGCGTTTTTGAATGAAACAATAAAATTGCCAAGCAAAATACAGTTCGGTTGGTTTCAGTGCCAAGCTATGCAAAACAACAATGTGAAGTGACCAATTTACAGCGGTCTTCTCCGCTGAAGACGTGAAGGTTGGCGGCAAAAATTCGAAATGGACTGCAAACGGACTAAGTGGAAAATTCTACAGTTTCAAAGAAAAATGAAAACGATATGAAACTTGCCTACCGTCAACAGTACAAGAGGAAGACAAATCCACTTTTGTCACTGGTACAGTACACGGCGTTGTAGTCTTGGTTTCTTAATTTGAGCTTCCTTACGTCGCAGTTAGTACAAACGACAAACAGTACGGATCAAACACACAGAAATTTGCTTGTGTGTCGAATTCATCTATCCACAACATTATCATTAAAACAGAGACTAAAAGCAAAAAAGAAAACAGAAGTTCTCGCATGAACATAAACTGAGCGTTGTCCATTCAGAAAACATGGCACACTGTCTTTAGTTTCAGCAACAAGCTAAGCAGTTCGTCTTATTGTCTTCATGGTCCATAATTTGACTGGATTTCGTGATTAATTTAAGACCTGAGAATGTTTAAAAATATCTTGACTGAGCTGAAAAAATCTCGCGTTCAAAAACTTTTCAGTGCTTTGCGTTCGAACTTTGATGGTTTGGCAGCCTTTGTCTTTTGAACCAATGAGAGTGTTGGACTTATTCTTACAAGCTCGCTGATTGGCCCAAATTGCTGTACTTTATCAGAGTATAAAGGACAGTGCTGACGACATTCAGCGCGCGCGCTGAAAAAAACACTGGGAGTTGATCGAAAATAAAAGCTCGTTTTTGTGGAAAATCACTAGTTCTTTATTATAAAACAAATAAATAAGCCTCCTCTGGGCTTTGTTCTGTTATAAAGCACGCAGGAGGTGACGAGAGCAGGAAAGAAGTAGGGAGAAACACTCGCCTGCGGCTCGTGTTTCCCCCTACACTTCTTTCGTGCTCTCGTCACCTCCTGCGTGCTTTATAACAGAACAAAGCCCAGAGGAGGCTTATTTATTTGTTAATTACAAATATAAAAAATACCTCCTTTGTTCAACTTTTTTGTCGCGGCAAACGGGCGAGTGGTTCGTGGTTTAGAATTCTTTGCAAATTATAAACTCAATTGATGCTTTGGTTTTAAAACCTCATTATTATCAAGATACGCGGCCAAATTGAAAACCGCCCTCTTGAAAACACGCGCTTTGCGGGCCGCAAATGACTCCTAGCGGGCCGTTAATGTATTAACGGCCCTGCAGCTGAGTCCATTGCCTGTGAACGGGAAGACTATTATTTTTTTAAATATAAACTGTCTTTTTGCTAATCATTGTTACCAATCTTTTTAAAACTAGATTATATTTGACATTTTATTGTAAACAAAAAGGAATTTTATTTGGCTCTTGTTTAGCTGATCGTATTGTACCATAGTTTCATGCTACATCTCTGTTAAACATTTTTTTCTTATTAAATGAATTTGTACGATTTGGCCGCGTATCTTGATAATAATGATAATCGCATGACTTTTGTCGGTCATATAGTTTGTGTCCCTCGTAGCATCATTTGCGCCCTTGCGCTTCGCGCTCGGGCGCAAATGATGCTACTCGGGCCACAAAATAAACTATATGCCCTCCAAAAGTCATGTGATTGTCCTATTATGAACTTGTGATTTTTTTTCGGTTCGTCGGCAAGCGCGCGAGTGGTTCGTGACTTAATGTTCTTTGAAAATTATAAACTCAATTGATGCTGTGGTATTGAAAACTCATTATGAACTTGTGATTTTTTTTTCGTTCCGCGGCAAACGGGCGAGTGGTTCGTGGCTTAGGCGTGATTCTTTGCAAATTATAAACTCAATTTTTTCTTGTTTCACGGCAAACGCGCGAGCCGTTCGTGGCTTAGAGTTCTTTGCAAATTATAAACTCAATTGCTGCTTTGGGTTTAAAACCTCATTATGAACTTGAGATTTTTTTTTCGGTTCGTCGGCAAGCGCGCGAGTGGTTCGTGACTTAGAATTCTTTGCGCAAGTGGTTCGTTGGCAAGCGCGCGAGAGGTTCGTTTGGAAAGGTCATGAAACGTGAAACAATTGTCAGGTAAATTTAACTTTATTACATTTCAACAAATACGTTTATTGAATTGACATTTATAGTGAATTACATTTGGGGACGAGCCAACCAAACCTGGGGACGAGTCATCCAAACCTGGGGACGAGGTGACCAGTTACCAACTTATTAGACCGGAACCACTCAAGCGACAAGCTCATTATTTTCTTATTACAGAAAAGCACTCTCAAGACCTCAATACTCCACTCGATCCTCGATTGTTGCGTCTCGATACTCGATACTCGTGAGTATCGAGTCTCGATACTCGATACCAAGTGTCAACTTACATTTGCACAGTACTGTATCATAAACGTTGTGTTAGTAGATCGCGTTCAGTTTAATTGAGCCTCCATAACAGTCTTGTTACAAACCGTAGGTCCCATCTCACAACCCTTCTTCATGATAACTTAGTAAGACGCTAAAGAACCCACACAATGATTGCAAAGAGTAGGGACGTAGTCCCTGGTGTTGTGGTCTGGCCTTTTGGTTGGTTCTTCACATAGGGATGACCTTACTGTGCCTTTCCCCCTTGGACAGAATTGTCCAAAAAAAAGGAGCATGAGTATGTTCTATGTAATAATTAAATAAAATGATCATCATGTAGTGATTTTTTATATCTGAGTAATTTCAGTTAATAGCAAAGTAGTTAGGTAATACTTTTATCCCATCCACTGTAGGTAAACCAGAACTTCTTCATTTTGCACCTTACACGAGAGAACAGATTGTAAAAATTCTACAGGACAGACTCTCTGGGGTAAGTATTGTGCACTACCACTAGCAGGCTTACTGTGTACAATTCAATTTATCCATTCAATGGCCCCAAAGAGCTTACTGAAATATGTTTTATGGGAGAAACGTCTGTTTGACAAAGCTATGCACTCATCCTGCTTGGTGTTAAACCCAACAACTTAGTGGCTTAATTGTAGCACATTTGTAAAATATCTTATTTTAGAAATATCTCTGCACTACATTTGTTGACTTTAACGGTTGACTTCTTGGTTGATAAGCTAAATAGTAATGTCATTGCTTGTTGTTTTCCTTGAAGGTTGAGGCAGGAAACAATGTTCTTGACGCTGGGGCCATACAGTTCTGTGCACGTAAGATTTCAGCAGTGGCAGGGGATGTCAGAAAAGCACTTGATATCTGCAGGTACAGCAAGAGAATTAATTTTATTTAAATACTGCTTAATAACAACTATTAAGAGAAACACATTTATCAAAATCATGATAAACCTGAAAAGTACTGTACATAGCATTTTTTTAATTCTCTTCTTACTCTTTGATCACATTTACAAAGCCAGTTAGTTAAAGAAGTTGTGAATGTTTCTTTTTTATTTAATTTCCCAATGAGTTACTTATTTGAAAATATCATTTTAATGTACAGTAATGACCACATTGAAGAAAATCTATACTCACTTGTAGGAGAGCTGTGGAGGTCTTAGAAGCTGAAGAAAGAAAACAGCAGATTTTGACACCTGTTCAGAAAGGTGCTTTTTTCAACATGATAAATAATTTGAACTTCATTATAATTTCAATTAAGGACATAAACTGTGGGTGCATTCCTTTGGTGTGATCCGGATCTGGAATTGTGATCCAAGATCACACAGATCATGGCACAATCAAAGGAGCGGATGAATCCTTGTCCAGAGTGGATTCATCGGTTTCTTTGATGTGCTGTGATCTTGTGATCTCAGGTCACAAATCCAGATCCAGATCATACCAAAGGAATGCACCCTGTATGTCTGTTTGCCTGTATAATTATGCATAGTACTCAATTATATACAGTGTGTGTATGTGCAGCAGTACTGAACAAGGGTGAGGTCCATGCTGAGAAAATAACCGTTGATCAAGTTTGTTTTTTTGCTTTAAAACTTGCAACTGGTGAGTAGGTTGTCCCTCTTAACAGATTGCAAAATTTTGGACAGCTTAAGAAACCAATTAGACTGCTTTTTGCATATCAAATTAAATGCCATGAAGCTCAACCAAATCATAAATGCTTGTATATGATGGTACTGTTCATCTTTATGAATGTCACTCGCTCAATACTCAGAGTGCGATAAGTGTTACCTGGGGCTTTTGTGAGAATCCTCCACTGCTACTGGCCTACATATACCAACATGCCCATTCTAGTCTGGAAACACTCATCTTCTGTTCAAGTCACTAACCATTGAACCTTGGCTAGTAATGTTAAGCTCACCTCTTCTACTGCTCACCTCCTCTATACCTTCTTATGCTCTGTCCAAAAAGCATAGTGAATTTAACGTACCGTAAGATCAAGACTTTATACACATCCATGGATATATCACACTGCAGTGATTTTTTGTACATGTGTTAAGTTCTTGACTGATACAAGCTGTCATAAAGTTCAACCTCAATAAAGCAGAAATATAAAAATTATACATTTACACACATCTATGTTGTTGCTAAAACAGTTGTCTCAAACCTAACCAAAATGCTGGTTTTATGGGCATGGAAATGTGCAATACATTTGTAAAGAACAATTTTAATTTGCTGTAAATATTTCCCTGTAGTTGAATCACCAACTAAATCTTTTGAAACTCCAGTAAAGCCAAAGAAAGTTGGAATCTCGCAGATAGCAAGTGTTGTAGCAGAAGTTTATGGATCTCGCATGGTAGTGGGACCAGGAGTAGAACAACCTACGATACCACTGCAGCAGAAACTTCTTATTTGCACCTTCTTATTAATGACAAAGGATAAGAAAACTAAAGACGTCACTCTAGGAAAGGTAAATGCTCTTAATAAAATAGTTTTTACAGGGTGGTACAGTAAAAACCCACACAAAAGAACCCATGTTTTGGGGGTTCAGGCTGATTTTGTTCTTATATATTGGGTGTTTTCTACAAAGTCAGCCTGAAAATGTTCTTAAGGTGTTCTTTAAGTTGTAGACGACCAACTGATGAAATCAGTGTGCAAGCACATTTTAATTCATTAATGGATGGAACTAACTGTATTAATCAAGGATATAATATTACATTGGGATAGGGGTAGCAGTTCTGGTGATAAATAACTCGAAACTCAGCAAAAGCCCAGCAAATTCAAAATGCACCAGCTCCAGCTCCCTCTTTCCATGTGACTATTGACTGGTCCCTAAGCCTCCAAGCAAACTGAGAGAGCAAAATGTCAGCATCCAGTTTCCAGTTCAATTATCAGATCCATATAAATCTGATAATTTTTCGAACTTTGGGGTGAGGTGAGTGACCAAATCAAAGGTATGTTTCATTGAGATGAAAACTAGAACAGTTCAGCTAAAAGGCCAGGAGTTCATTGCTGTAAAATTAAACAATTTCATGTTCACATGTTGTGTCTGCAGCAAATAAAGAATGTGATCGACAGAACAATGGCTAACTGCTGACCGGTTACCTCAGTTGGTAGAACACTGGACTATCGTGCGGGAGGTCGTGGGTTCGAACCTCGGCCGGACCATAACTCAGGGTCTTTAAAAAACTGAGGAGAAAGTGCTGCCTTTGCAATGACATCTGTAAATGTTAGACTTTCTAGTCTTCTCGGATAAGGACGATAAACCGTAGGTCCCGTCTCACAGCCCTTGTTTGTAATGACTTTGTGGTACGTTAAAGAACCCACACACTGTTCGCAAAGAGTAGGGGATGGAGAACCCGGTGTTTGTAGTCAGGCCCTTGTACATGTAGTTGTAATTATATATGTCGAGCGTTTCTTACATGAGCCCCTGGCTCGGGAGACCGGGCGACCACTCCCTACGTTATCGACAATAAATAACTTGATTGATTGATTGATTGATTGATTGATTGAAATGTACCCTGGAAATTCCCGTACCAGCTGTGAAACTCTGTGTGCAAAGATCTAGCCCCTATATTGATCTACTTTGTGCTGCACCCTAGTAGGTTATTCTAATCTAACTGGCAGTCATTTTTATATAAGAACAATTTTCATTTTTCAGGGTGAATTTGTTCTTATATGGTACTTTTTGACCAAATTTCAGTCTCAGTGTTCTTAATGCACTTGTTCTTTTATGAAGGTTCTTACTGTAATCTGAACCAGGCAAATCTGAAGCGAACAATTTGCAATCAAAAACTATTGTTGAACAGAAAGGATAATGACCTTTGACAAAAGCGTTTCAGGATAAATAGAAATTTTGCAGCTTTTTCAGATGTTTTGAAAAACCACCACATTCATGAGCTAACATCTAGTTGAGATTGTTCATTTCGGACTGGCCCAGTCTGAGTAATCACACTGTAATAGAAAATGAAAAATAAGTCAATCTGTTTTAAAATTAATTTACTTTTATTGTAATCCTTTATTTGAGTTACAGAAAAGTTAACTCAATTCACAAACACTGTAGTTTTAAAAATGTATATTAATTTATAATGTACAATAATAATTATTATTATATCTCTCAGTTATTAGCATGCGGTGATTGGTCAAGTTAGCGAGCCGTACTTCACTGTATGGCCCGCTAAATTCAAAAGTTTGCTTTGAGATATAATAAATATCCTAGAAACCTCATTTTCTCGGTCTGTACTGTAAGTTACGGATGTTCGTTTCTTCTGTTCAGATTTATGGCCCGCATGCTTGCGCTATAAATCCGAGTGGAAAAACTCGGTCTGTAACTCACAGTACAGACCTTGAACTCAGTACTTAGTAAGAGGTATTTATACAATTATTACAATTACTCTTATGTGATCATAATATTTTTCCTTTAACTTTAAGTTTCATGACATCTACTGTAAAATTTGCAACAAGAGAAAAGTTGCACAATTGGGACAAGAAGACTTCATTGGACTCTGTAATATCTTGGAAACCAGAGGATTGTTGGGCATAAAAAGGGCTAAAGACAATAGACTCATGAAAGTAAGTTAAAAATTGTTAAACACTAGAGGATGAGATAAGAGGTGCTGGTTGGGCACCTGCAGTTGATGCTGAATCATAAACTGCATGTAAATGTTTGTTTTGTCAGAAAAAGCCAGTGGTGGTTGTTGGGTTTGAAACGTGACTTCCTTTAACTACGCTTAGTCATTATCAATGTTGAGTTACAAAGAATTCATTCAGTAAAGTTTTCTCGCGTTGGTGGCAAGCATCGGCATTGCCAAGCTCTACGCTGTCATTTCCTTTAGCAAATGCAGTGTAGGCGCTAAATGTAGTGATCACGTTCTCTAGGCTATAAAAGTAAGTTTTCTTCTTAGTTAGTTCAGTTCTAGTGTAGACGCTACCGTGTTAGCACCTGCTCGGCAAGTTAGGCCATTCTTCTATCTACGCTCGTTCTCACCACCGATCGATTTCTCAAGTTCAGTCAAGTTGGTGTGTGCGCTTACCAAAGTGAGTACAATCTATTTCTCTGTTTTAGTTTTTCATTTCGTTTAGATTGTCTTTATAACCGTTTTACTAAATTAAGAGCGCTACCGAGTCAACTTGTACGCTCGGAGCACTATGTATCTCGTTCTAGATTTCTGTTAAATATAATTGTTTATTATTGCAGTTGTATCTGCCTGTTATAAGCCTATGAAGTTGGTTTCTCAAGCCTTTGTGATTTATACCTTCATAGAGATTTAGTTTATATTGTCGCTATGCGCGCTATTTAGAACGCTATTTGTCACTATTACTTAAGTGGTTTTCAGATTTCAATTAGTTTATAGGGTTCTTCAACCATTCAAAGGTTGATCACATCTAGTCATTTGTGCTCTTAAAGTTTTTATCGTTTTGTCTGTTGTAAGTTTAGATCTAAGCTTCTTTAGCGTCATTTTTAGTCATTTTATATCACCTAGTGGCGTTACTTCGCAGTTAGTTAATTTAGGTTTGTACTTTTTTATTGTCGTGTTGCAGTTCGAACCGACAATTCGACACTTCAACACTTCAACTTCTCGTCGCTACGACAATTTGATACCCCAGTACTTCGCTCAGCTATCAGCACTTCAATACTTCGTTTTATCAATCAGTTAGTGGTAGCTAGTATCTGTTATCAACTTCCATTAAACTCTGTTTGAATCTTCGATTCTCGTCGTGTTCGATATTTGCTACACACCGCTCGATCTTAGCGTGATTCATTTGGATTTTGTTCTTCACCGTCTATCCTTGTGAATTACAGTGGTTATTTTTTGCTGATTCCATATATGTCCTGTTGTTATTGTTGACTAACATGGCTATGCCATGATATCAAATGCAAGTACTTTGACTTTTCCTGGAAACATTATTTCTCATACTTGGCACATTGACCTTTGAAAGTTGTGTAAGTAGTGCATATTAAGGTAGTCAAATACAGTGATGCATTGTGGCTTTCTAGTGTAGTGGTTAGCGTGTTGGACTTCCGAGCAGGAGGTTTGGAGTTCGAGCCCAGGTGCTGGCATTGTGTTGTTTCCTTAGACAAGAAACTCTACTCCACACTGTCTCTTTCCACCCAGGTGTATAAATGGGTACCAGCGATATAATGCTGAGGGTGACCCTGCGATGGACTAGCATCCCATCTAGGGGGGATTAATAATACTCCCAGGTGCTTCATGCTGCAGAAACCGGGATAACAGGGTCCGAAATTGCGCTTTCCTGGTCGCCAATGCGACTAAACATTTTGCACTGGCGACCAGAATTTCACAACCGGTCGCCAGCGTGCGATTAACTATTTCATAGCCATGTGTCGATCGCCTTGACAGAACGCGAAAGGAAAGATCGTTGTGAACATAGAGCAAAGAACCACACGGCAGTTTTTCAGTCACGTACAAGAGAAGGTATAAAGTTGACTTGAACGTTTGGCAGTCGCACGAAACTGCGTATATGGCCGGCATTTGATTCGTTCGTGGTGGTTTGCCATTGGTAGGTGTATAAATAATCAGCGTGTTTGTATTTAATCTTATTCGTTAGCGAAAAAATCGACATTGCGGCCCCAAACACGTTCTCTTCGTTCTGATTCTTAAAAGATAAATTGGCGACCAAAAATTGTGGCTTGTGTTTCGCTGCAAAGAAAAAATTTTATTGTCGCTTTTTGGCGACCACTTTTTCTATATGGGGACTGAAAAAAAAATTCCAGTCGCCAGTTGGTGCCTGCCTAAAAAAGTTAATTTCGGACCCTGGATAAGCTCCGGCCGAGTGGGCCTTTGGCTCGTGTGCACCTTATTGTGGCTTTCTGCATTGCAACAAAGTGCTCCATCTCCAACACATACAAAAAGAGATGGGCTACTGGATACATACATGTAGAAAAGTGTTTATGCAGGGGGTGGGAAACATTGCAAACACTGGCATGCAAGTAAAAGGGATTATCACAGCAAGGGAATACCAAAATATAACAGTAAACAGCTAAGATTCAAATCAGAGGAAAACTTAGGAATTCCATACCTACATGTACAAGTGCTATAATACAGTATTATGTTAATAAATTGCAGCCTTCTGTATGGCCTCTAAATATGTCTTATTTAAGTCTAAGTAAAATTACAAATTATAAATTTCTTTACAGGTGACACTCAAAATAGATGAGAAAGAGGTGGATTATGCTCTTCAAGACAAAACTCTTTTATCTAGTATTTTACAAGAGGGGGTATAAAAGAAACAAGGTAACATTGTTTAATAGCTTGTTAACAAATGCTTCTTTTTATGTAATATTTTAATATTTAGCTTAGCTTGCATTAAACTGATGTAAAAGAGGTGATAACCAGGCATTTTAAAATGGAATTTTAAAGCTGTTATAAACAGTTTGTAAATTACTGCTTTCACTGTATATGTTCTTTTGCACATTACACTTAAATCTTAGACAGTATTTATTCTTGGATTTTGTCATCACTTTTGATTTAAAGATTTTGGTTTAAAGCTCAGTTGGCTTTACTGATTACAATATCATTTGCAAGACACCAAAATCAAAATTATTATAGACCAAATGTGTTATTACACATTTTGCCAAATTCTTACATTTCTTTGTCTTTTCAATTATTTTTTGTAAGATATTTTAGGGATTTTTAAATACTAGGTTTAATTTGAAATATGTTGGAATCTGCTGAATAAAGGTCGACTCAAAATTATATTTGTGTTAAATTGTATAATTCCTTGTGAAGCGAGGTTCCTAATCGTGTCGGTTCCGGTCAGACCTCATGGCTCGCAAGCCCGAGTAAATCGAGCCAAGAGTTTTTATATATGTATGTACGTACATACATACAGACATATTAGGAATGAAATAATGATTGCAGTAGACAATAAATTATCTAATCAGAAGATTCTTCTTACAATGAATCTCATGCAATGATAACAATGGAACATAAACAAAAAATAATTGGAGCATTCAACTCATCCTTGGTGTAACAACCTATTGCGTTTAAAAGTGATGTACAACAAAGCAGTAGAGACTAAGAAAATAAAACTAAAAAAAAAACAGGTTTATACACCGTGGTAAACACAACCATTCATATCAATTCTTCAAGATTTCACCTACCAAAGATTTACAATCATTTTCAATTTGTGTTAAGTGAATATTATTGTGATATTTCATAGACTCTATTCCAGATAAGGATAATAAATAATTTTCTATTCCCTCTGGTACACTCTCAGTGGCAGCGAAAGAGCTAAATGAAGGCCATTCGTTAAGCACTTTGTTGAGCAGTATACTGATCATGTAATTTGCACAAGGTTGTCACTAATTTTGTACCAAACATAGCATAACTAACTAGTAATAACAAAAGGTTAGAAGGTGCGGGCGAGGATGATATCTGGTCATTTTGGGTAAAAAAGGCTTATATTTTCCAAGGTATAGTCAGTGAGTGATACTTAGTAGTTATAAGGATGTGAAATAGTTTCTAAGGCAATCACTGCTCCTGCAGTTCTCTTTCCTCCCCTCGTTCCCCCTCTCCCCCTTAAACGCCCTCTTTATTCCCTGTAATGATTGAGTCAAAATGAATTTTTGGAACTTAAATATTATAACAAATAAAATTTGAATGTGCGATTTGAATGATGAATAATAAGTAAAAATTTGCAACAAAATGCATTGGTTATCATATGCAAAACTTGAACATGTTATTGGATAGGAACTGTAATGAAACCATTATATGAATTTGGTATCTTCTTGTTACATGATGTAATATGGCATTGGAGGTAAATGCTCAGTTTGTCAACAAATGTGAATTCCTTGACAGTAACTTTTTTATTAATAGTATTTCTCAGAAGGTGTAGCCCTTGAAGTTGTTACAGATTAACTTCTATTGAGAATACAAAGTGTTAACTGTCATTCACAGTTCATTATTTCTTTGATGTAATTTGATGTTGTGTCCACTAGCATTGTAATGTTTTCAACAGAAAGTAGCACTTCGGAGATTTGGTCTGATGTTAGCAGAGTGCCTTCTTTGTTCTTGTGCAGAAGACATTGCAACACATCGGTGAATGCAGTGAACCACATTTCAGTGCCATCAACATCGGCACAAAGTCTTGCTGACAAAGCTTTCTTTCATGATTTTGTTTTCTGGGTGGCACTACATGATGGGCAGGTGACAATGTTATCATTTATGGTGTATGGTATCTTCTTGTTACATGATTTAAGTTGACATTGGAGGTAAGTAAATGTTAAGTCTGTCACCAAATTTGAATTCCTTGACAATAACTTTTTTTATCTGTATTTTTCAGAAGGTTTGACCCTTGAACTTGTTCAAGTACAGGTGGTACTTCGTCGAATGTTGTTGTCACTGTTGTTCCTAACATGGTGTTTCGGAAATAGTTTTTAACACTAAGATTCTTGATGCTATAACTCTTGGAGGTTTGGAGTTTATTTGTCATTTCATCCCAGATGTGAAGAACTGCATGCCCAGTTGCATCTTCTATTACACAGTCTTCTCTCACTGTGCCATTTTCTCCATTTCTTTTCTTGACTTGCTTAGTTGGTTTGTCGCCAAGAGTGATAACTCCTTTGATGTTTACCTTTTGGTTTCTTGTGAGATTCTGTAGGTGGTTCAATGATATGTCAGTGGAAGTTACAGCAGGACCATTTTGTGCAGTGCAATCTGCAGATAGTGATAATGTATATTTGAAGGTAACATCACTATTGGACATTTGCAGTAATGTTGATTGTTGGTTTAAAATCTGACATTAATGAGCTTAACTGGATTTCCTGTGGTTTCAAGATGCTGACACTGATTGTGTGTTGTTTGATCAAATCCAACAATAGTACATTGAGGACATTTTTTGTTGTTGTTTAAAGTGATTTTGCGGGAATTTCCATTCAATATTTTGGTGGGTTAAAAGAACACAAAACTAATGAAAGTTATTTTCTCATTAAAAGTGATTCTGTATCCTCTGCAAATTTACCCAAGCGGTTTTCTTCCTTTACCCTGAATTGAAATTGAGAAGATTTCTTAATACTTGTTAGCCGCTCAAATGTCATAGGTTTGATTATAGAAGAGTGAAGTGATCTAACTCTACTTATTGCAACATGTAATTCCTGCCATTTTTTTCACTTGGTCCAATATCAATCCATGCTTTTGATAGAGTACGTCTTTGGCTTTTATGTATTGTTATTGCCCATGCGAGCTTTAATAGCGGGGCTCCCGCGCGTGGAGCAGAGCCCCATACTCATGGAATATGGTCAACCTTTTTTCGTTTGGTTATCACGTGACTGACCGAGCGTACGTACGTACGTACATACGTACGTACGTACGTACGTACGCGTCTACAGATTGTACGGGTAGGGTAGGGGAGACTATCAAAAGGAAGGGAGGGGTATCTCAGGCTTGTCTTGGCAAATCCACATCTTTTGTATTGGACATTCACAATATGGTCAATTGACAGCTGTCAAAACGGGATAGCCACTGACCAGCATCACATGACCATATTGTGGGCTCATGTGTCAACTCATCGAGGTGACGTGATTTATTTGGAAGCTGTTCTCGTAGCCCGCATATTTTTGGCGGGAAATTGCGTTGACGACTGAAAAAGAAATTTTCAGTTCATTGTCTTTTTGAGACGCAATATTACTACTCTACACTGTTAAAGTTTTACTAAAGGATAAACGAAACAATTTCTATTGCTATGTCAACAAACAATAGCAGGGAAAATATAATTTGCAGAACACAGGGTTCAGGTGAAGAGCAACGGGAAAGAGAGCAGGAATTAACTGAGGAAGAATGAGCGAAGTAGATCGCCAAAGAAGGCGCGCTCGGGAAAGAGAAAGGAGACGAAATTATAGCGAAGAACGCCGACAAGCAGAAAGAGTCCGGGCTCCAGAAAATAGACAAAATGTTAACGAAGAACGCCGAGAAGCGGAAAGATTCCGTGCTGTGGAAAACAGACAAAATTGTAGCGAAGAATGCCGAGAAGCGGAAAGACTTCGTGCTGTGGAAAACAGACAAAATTTTAGCGAAGAAAGCCGAGAAGCGGAAAGACTCCGTGCTGTGGAAAACAGACAAAATTGTAGCGAAGAAAGCCGAGAAGCGGAAAGACTCCGTGTTGTGGAAAACAGACAAAATTGTAGCGAAGAAAGCCGAGAAGTGGAAAGACTCCGTGCTATGGACCACAAATTTGCATAAGTTTTGTCTGCATAATATTTGCTCACTGATGCGTGACTCAGCACTCGCACTTTCCACTTTCCCTTAAACTTGACACTTGACTTGGAAAACCGACTTCTAAACAAACCTTCTTCAGAAAAATGATCTTCTGAATGCACTACTTTTGAATGAGAAGCAAACTGATGAAAGATTTCAAATTTTTATGTCCTTTAATCATATAAACATATCCCCTGTCGACGGCTAAGAAATACTCCCGCGGGAATTTTCTCTTGGCGGCAAATTGCAGAATGTAGCGCTTTCACTGGCAGCTTTTCGCGTTGTCGACGTTGTCATTTAGTGTGTCGATTGAGAACTTTGGTTTCAACGCCGTTGTTTTCGTAAAAAATGTTCTTCTAAATTGTAAAATGTCTCAAATGTATGTTAGTCATTCACGTGTTGCGTTGGACCAGGTCTACTTATAGTTCACACTAATATTATTTATTTCTTTTGTTAAGTAACTACAGCTGATTGTAGTGAATAAATGAAGGCAGTAATTTTTTAAACTTACAATGTAATTAAGAAAAGAATAATTAATAATTATTTTTTTATTCTAGTGAAAAATGTTTTTCGGGCTGGTAGATGTTGGTTACAGCTTGCCCGAAGGGCAATCTGTAAAATTAATTTTCTTTTCACCCTGCTTGGAGTAAACTTTTTTTTTACCGAGGTGTTCGTTTTAACACGAAAATGACAAGAGTTGTGTCCTGCATTTCCCAGTAGCGTATACAAATCTTTTAAATACATTTACGCAAATAGAATGGTTAATTTCATCAGGAATAGAATACAGTACATTGATAATTTGTGTTTTTTGTAGAATATACTCCATGACTTTGTAGGTAGAAAGACCGTACTAATGGCAAACGAAAGTTTAGACAAAAATCATAGCAAGTTAACCGACCTCGACACTTAACTATAGTTAAAAACGTTTGTGAATTCCTTCGCAATATTTTAGAATGCTTTTACAGTTTAAAGTGAAATGAAAGTACTAACGGGAGCCCCGCTTTTAGGCTTGGCTAAATCTATATATTAGTATTTGCTGTCTTTAATGAATATTAGTGTCAAGTGACTGATAAGTAACAGTAATAGGAGGAATTAAAACACATTTAGGCAAAGTCTCAATAAATGATGGTCCTGTGTAATAGTCAAACTGAACTATTACTGCTATCGGTAGGTTTGGTGGTGAATGGTTGTCTGCATAAACAATATCTATTACTTTTCCAGTACCACCATTACAAAGCCCAACTTCTGACCACAAATTCATAGTAAGCATCATATAAGCTTCTCTGGCTAGAAACAAGGTAGGAACTAATCCGCGCATTTCTTCAGGAGAAAGAGCCTTTGTAATGGAAGAGGAATGACGAGCTTCAATTTTGGCTATTGGTTTATGAAGCTTTAATAATTGATCATAATTAAAAGCAGCAACTTGATCATTGCCATAAAATAGCCTTATTGCATTTTCAAACTCATGTAGATTGGGTACCGCTAATGGCTGTCGAGTAAGAAGTAGTTGCCAGTCTTCTTTAGTTGAATCTCCAGTTCTGAGACGCTTAAATAAATCTTTAATTTAAAAAAGAAACCTGTTCTGGGTTAGATCCTTGTACTCTTTGATTTTGAGTTAATTTTACAACTGTCAAACATCAAATATGCAAGATGGCCTTGTTCACCTAGAACCCCTGATGGCTTTGCATGATACAAAGGTTTGTCTGCGACAGGTGGTAACTGTACAGGGTCCCCTATTAAAATAATTGATACATTTCCAAAAACTTCCTCTTGTTGCCCAGTTATCAATCCAGCGAAGCAATGTTTGACCAATCATAGAGTACTCGTCGATCTGTATGTATTTCATGTCATGTAGTTTATCTTGTAATCTTAGTAGGGTTTGGCCTTTGAGATCTGTGTTGCCCCTGGGGCCATCAGGTAAGTTCAGAAATGAGTGAATGGTTATACCATTTACATTGAATGAAGCTTTTCCAGTAGTTTCTGTCACAGTACAATTATTTTGCAGAACGTTTCTTAACTCATTTCCGACAAACTCACGATCATGGGGTCTTGTAAGACCCATGATTTAGAAAACTCACCAAAATATTACGTTACTTCCTATTGCTTCCAAATTTGGCACACATTAAGTACCGTAAATGAACGCACCCAATCACCTGGTGAATTTTAGCTTGTATACTTAAGTGACAGATGCATGACGAATTTTTAAATTCTGATTTGAGAGCGTGAGGAGGCGTTAAGGAGGAGGGCTTTTCCTATCATTTGACATCATATTCTGATGGACATTCCCATATGGATATAGCTCCCCGAAAATTTTGAAAACAAAATTTTATCGATTTTTTGTTTGTAAAAATGGCTTATAGAAATCAAAGTGTATTTAATTCTGTATTTACTATTTTTTAAGCAGATTTGAAAGAAATGATATCAGATAACAAAGGAAAACTTTTTCCTTTTAACTTTTTTGAGCTTTTTTTACCGATACGGCGGCCATATTGAATAAATTAGGTTAAAGGAGTATTACGGGATTCCCAGGGGGCATAAACAAATCTCGTGTGACAGACGTGTCGCAGTAGTGTTTTTTTATCTGAGAGCATTTTGTAGTTTTATTTGCTTAATCATGGCCGACCGGTCGGATGAAAACAAAAAGGAGTTCAGTATTGAGGAACTGAACGCATGGAACGTCGAGACACTGCGAAAATACTTGAAAAATCGGGGAGTTGTTATCACCACTGATACTCGTAAACGCGACTTGGTTTCGAAAGTTTACCATGCTTGTCGTCTAGATTTGCCATTGTGTAGCACTAACGAACAAGACGATGCCCAAATCAAAGCGAGACGAAAGGAAAAGCTCTTTATCGACGGAATCTCGCTTCCTCTACCGGAAGAATTGGAAAACTGGGTAAGCGGAAGCCATAATTTTCCCGATATGACGATGAACGACATTGAACTTTACCTGTCAAAAAGTAATGACAGGAAATCTGCGAAAGAGGGAAAAAATCTGTACGAAAGCGGACATGTCTCGGAAGTCGAGTTTAACAATATCTCAGACTGTCTTAAATTTTGTTATGTACGTGGAAAAGTTGTCCCGCAAACAGGAATCGGAGAAATCCGTACACTGTGTGGGTTTGCCTGAATACTACTAATGGAGATATACTTACCGGAGAATGTGGCTGTCTTGCCGGGTATGGAGAGAGCTGCAAACATGTATCTTCTCTATTACATTATATAGAATATGAGGTAAGAGTGGGAAACAATAAGACCTGTAACTCTAATCCACAACAATGGGGGAGAAAGAGAAGTAAGCGAAAAAAAATTCATCTGCCAGATAAGACTAAAAACATGAAAGTTAAGAAGACCAGAGCTGGTCTCCAAATTTCAGAGGAGGCGGGGCGCCTGAATGGAAGTGCATTTGATCCAAGAGCGCTAGGTGACAGGTTTTCAAGCTTTGAAAATGAAGATTGGGAGAAAATAGCTGTGGCAACTACTGGTAAATGTGCAGTGTTATGTTTTATAAAAACGGATTATGTACAAGTCAATAAAAGGAAAAAAGCAGAATCACTTGACTCTATCAGTTTTCCGCCTACTATTCCAGAAATGGTGGAAGAGATTAAAAAGAAAATGCCAAATGCTAGTCTTCAGGAGAAATGCATTGCCCTGAAAGAGGCAATGAAAATATCCCTAGAGGAGGCTGATCTTGTCAGCAAGTTTACAAGAGAACAATCTGAGGATCCAAAGTGGAAAGAATACAGAATTGGAAGAATTACTGCCTCAAAGGCACATGATGTAATTGTAAAGTATAATGCAGACATGACAGTTAAAAATGAAATTTCTGCTGAAAATCTTTGTGCTAAAATCTGTGGCTACCTTCCTGAGGTTAAGAGCAAATCGGTTCAGTGGGGCAAACAGACAGAGTCAGTGGCTCGTAAGACATTTAATAAAACAATGAAAGCAACTCATAAGAACTTTGCATGTACTGAGTCAGGTCTTGTTATCTCAGTAAAGTCCCCTTACATAGCAGCAAGCCCTGATGGTTACTGCAAGTGCAACTGCTGCCCAGATACACTATTTGAATGCAAATGCCCTAGGACACACAGAGGCAAATCTATACCAGAATATGTAAAGGAGAAGGAGTGTTGCCTCTTGACATCCAGCTCCATAGGAGGGAATTCTAGTCTCCCAGGAGTTCAACTCAAACATAACCACAGATATTTTACTCAAGTTCAGCATCAGTTGTTTGTGTGTGAGAAGGAAGAAGAGTATTTTTATGTTTACACCACAAAGGACACATTCACAGAAAAGATAACTTTAGATCCTAACTACAAAGAAAACCTGGCAAAATTTGAACACTTCTTTAACAGTTATGTATGTCCAGAGCTTTTTGAAAAGAGAATTTTGTCAAAGGTAATTGTTAGGTCAATCCTTAAAGACATAATAAATGCTTCCACTTGTGCTTCTTAAGACATCCAAACTACAAAGAAAATCTAAAAATTTGAACATTTCTTTAATAAGTACATGTGGCCAGAACTTTTTTAAGAGGAAATTTTGTCTAAGTCAGTTCTTAAATACATAGTGCTTTCTTCCTCTTGTGCTTCTTCTGTTGTTAGTTCATGACTAAAACTATTCAGTAACAAGAGGTGGCTGAAGGTTTGTAATTACTCCAGCGATAATCCAGATATAGTCAGCCAAATCTAGCATGTTTAAAGGAAGTTCATGTGATAACAATTTGAACTCCTTAAGACGACCAATGGCTCTCTCTACATGAATGCGTGCCCTTGAAATTGTTTTAGCCTGTTCAACCGGCACTTTTGTAAAATGTGTTTTTCCTTTTGTAAAGGGAAATCATGTGAAATCATGGCATTTCTGGCATATCATGTTTACATGATATGCCAGAAATAAATCTTGGACATTAAAACCCCTGTCTACCAAAGCTACCATATTTCTATTAAATTTACTTACTACACCACAATCTTCCGTGATGAAACGATCAGAAGCAGCCCCCCCATATGCATCTGAAATGAAGCTTATTGAACCAGACTTGGTGCAAACAATCAATTTTTTAAGAGTATTGGCACTTTTATACTGACTGTAAGTCTGATATTGCATTTTTGCATTGGAGGGTGTTGCAATTCTTTGCTCAGTACAGTCAATTATTCCCTCTACCTTCTTCAAATTCCCAACAAAGCAAATTGGAGTGTAACTAAGGGTCTCTTCTACTGTTGGCCAGTAGATTAGAGGTTGTAGTTCCATTAAACATGAGTGCTCAGTAGGTTTCAGAGCCTTGTTTCACACAATAAACTACTCAATCATGAAACCAAGGAGTCAATTTATTTGTCTGAAGAATTAATAAAGACAACTCTCCCTAGATTCACAAGATATCTAAGATAAAATTGGAAGTAATGAAAAAAATTCAAATTTGCCGCCATTTCCAGCGCCTATTGTCAAACGTTGAATGAGAATTTATTTGTAAATCCACCACAATATAGCTTACTTTTTTACAGAAAAACAAGAGCAATTGTCAGAATATATGAAAAATATAATAGAACGGCTCATCCCGCCAGATTTGTGGTCATAAATAAGAAAGTCTTATGACCTTGAGTGGAAGTCATTGTGACAGCGGTTCGGGCAATTTTTTTTACGCCCACTTCAAGATGGCTGCCACTGACCGTTGTCGATTGGTAACTAGTATCCAAACACGATTTAGTACTGGGATCTACTAGAAGAATATGCCTTTTGCTTCCGGTAGAAATGTCTAACTAGTATGGAAACTGTAGCCTTTAAACTCGTTTAGACTGGCCTTTTTTGCCCCAGTTTTGACTCTGACATTTCAGATGGTGTCTATATTTTAAGCTTTCAAATTAAAAGTCCACATTTTATGACCGATGGCTGTGTGAAGAAGTCGAGCCGTGAGCGGGTTCTTTCGAGGGATAGTTGACTTAAGCTTTGTCGGAAAGGCGCAGTGGTATGAGGAGTTTCGCTCTATTCTTGTTTGCGGCTCCGCTTGCTATGTCAAAGAAGTTTCAAAGGTTCTTTTAGCTCGCTCGTAGATAAGCCGCACCCAAAAATTTCAAGCACGATTTTGAGAAAAAAAAAATTAAAAGTGGCGGAAGTTGATTGTAAAAAATGCTGGATTATGTGGAAATTTCAACAATGTGCAGGATGTGCGCATGCAGGATGTACCATAAACACATGTCAGTCTTACCCAGAATTTTAGAACTTTATAGAACAAGACGATCTAAGATCGTAAGTCGGACAACAGGTAGACGTGCTGTTATGAGTGTTGACCACTTATGGTGCGGAGTGGTCCAAAAAAGAAATGCTAAGGGTACCAAGGTCCTGGTTTCCAACGTGGCATCTTTGTTGTCGTTTCCTCGAGTTTCATCGCGAGGCACCTTGTCTTTATCAGCAAATGCTCTTCTGTCACTCTGTCCACATTTTCTGTTCACTGGTAACTCGTTTGATGTCTGGTTTGATTCTAGTGAGACATTCGCTAAATCATTTGATTCTTTTGCTATTTTCAGTTCGCGGAACGACCCGTTTCGAAATATACCCTCATTACACACGCCATCTTTTAGAGTGGGTCTACCGCGAACGGTTTGTGGGTCTGTATGTTTGAGCGCAGAAAAGATGACACCATTTGTTTTCAACATATTCGCCATCGACTTGGACATCGTAGAAAGAAGTTTGCGCCCGTATTACGTGTCTGCGGTATTCGCCATTGCACGTGACTGCGATTTGCGATGAAACTCGAGGGTAAACCTATAGTCGGTTGCCCGACTAATAAACAACATTTCTGCCAACTTTGACACTTTATCTTTTTCTGCCATTCGTTGACAGGTATTTCTTCATTCATCACAGTTTTTACATCAAATTTTGCATGAAGAACGGACATGTAGTCGTTGTGTTCGTGATAACGTTCGTAGCTCAGTAACCAGGCACTCCTTCGGACACTGGAACTAGTATCCAGGCCCATCGCCAAAACACACGTGGAACGCCTGGAGGTTGAAAATTGTTCACGGACTGACTTGAAATCAGTTCTCCAAAGGTAAAAGTTCACAGGCTGTTTCGGCTACACTGATAATATGAACGGTGTTCCTAGGGCATTAGGTGTCCCAGTACACACTGGGCATATTGTGAGTCGGGAAAAACTTAACCAAGTGTGCAAAGCTAGATGCAGTAACCAATAAGAGTGATTCATTTAGTCAAAGCAATGGAAAAGCAGGTTGTGATAATGCACACGTTAGTCATACGGGCATCTGCAGGAAGAAAACAGGGTGTTTCTCAAAGTGTTGGCTTCCTCTCTTTTTTAGTAATTGAAAGGATCGAAACACGCTATAATACGAAGACTACGAACACGTCCATTTAGAAAAATTTCAAATGTTTATTTTCAATAACTGTTTGCATGAGGTTTACTTAATTCTTGAACAAATGTGTATACGTTTTTTGCTGTTACTGTTACTGTTATGAAACCCACATTAAGAGTATTAACATTGGTCATAGTTTTCTGCATGTTCAATTTTTTGCGCTGTAAACACTAACACGGCACTGGGAAGACGTCTTCACTTTGAAAACTACGACAAGTTCATGGTTTTACTTAGCTCAGTTGTCAGTCATAGTGTACTTATTGTTTATCAGGTTGTAATGGAGCCATTTCTAATGTAGAATGCAGCCGCTGAATACTGAATTATGTCTCGATTGTCACGCATTGTCATTGCATTGTCAAAGTTTTCTACTTTGGCATATCGTTACTCTGATGAAAGGCGGAAAAAGATTAATGTTGTTAACCCTTGACCCTTTACCCTTACCCTTGACCCTTACCCTCGCCCCTCGTTTTAGAAACGTCGGAGTAAAATAGAAATCGCTGGCAAATTTACGCCCACTTTAGTTTGCGTCGCCCTTTCGAAAGCACTGGGGAAGAGACAAACAGCGCCTGGCAGAAACTCTGTTTGAAGCTGAAAACATGAATTTCAAGGGATCGTACTCAAGATTGCAGGTTAGTCAGCGTTCTTATACCAAGAATTTAATATATTACATGACCAATGGACATAATGTGGAATTATACCATAGGTTCCTGTAAGTTTACCTTTTGTTTTCATACACAAAGAAGGACTAAACCTGAGTCACCCTGTTTAAAGAAATTGTACGGTTGTCAAATACAACATAGTATAAAGCGACTTAATTCGTGGTATTTACACTCTTTAAATGTTTACTCTTTTAAGCACTCAAACCATCATTGCTACTTATACTACCATAATGTATGAATTACAGAAAGCAATGGAAAGCACATGGTCTTGTCAGAGCTAGAAACAAATAATTACCGGGGCCCAGCCGAAGCCTGGCACCGGTTATAGAATGCAGACGGTTTGTGTCGTTTTTTCAACGTTACATTGTTAGAGATATATCGCTGACTGAGATATATCGCTGGCTCGTTACTTTTGCTCGCTGGCTCATTGAAATCTTATCCGCCATTTTGAAAAACACAAGGCATGGAGGACAGTCAAGAGAAAGATTATAGCTTTTAGTTCCCCATCCTTTACGATGCACTAGTTTATGAGCGAAAATTTAAGAGTGAATATTTGGAGAGACAAATTTACGAGCGATCACTTAAGAGTGAACCTTCCATCGTGAAACGTATCGAGAATAAGAGCGACTTATCAAAGCTATCTACATTGAGTGAACCTTCCATCGTGAGAGGTGCGAGAGGTGAACTATATCTATGCAATCCCGTGTCCCACTGGGCCCCGGTAAGTTCCACGTAGTGGTTCTCGTTTAAATTAACATGATAACTATGCTGGCTTTTGCAAAATTAATAGTTTTTCTTCAAATTTGTCAACAAAATTTGTATCCTTTGCCGTGTTGCATTTCTATTTTCTATTTAAAGGCAACAAAACCTTCTCAGGTTCAGATTACTGCCATCTTTGGGGCAGGAAAGAGGGGTGCAAGTAAGAAATAGCCCATTTCATAAATAAAACATCCCATACATTTGTAGTATGGTGTATTCATGATCAAGTTTGGGCAGTAATTAAGTGTCCCAAAAAAATAGTATCAAGGATGTGTTCAGTGATATAATTTTGAATCTGAAGAGTAAGGATGAAAATTTCATATTTCAGGGTGTAAGCAAATTTGTGCAAAGATACAACAAACTTAGAGAAGGAAGTGACACTTGCACTACAATCCCTTGAATTGCATCAGCACTACACACATTTGCCACCCGGCACCTGAACAGCTACAAGACAACTACTAAAAAGAGGCTTGGGAAAAGAATTAAGGTGCAATCCACTGCAGCAGGGAGAAGAAGACCAGGAATATCAAGGGGGGTAAAGAAAACACAGCCAGGCAGGCCTCCGAATGACTTCAAAAGGAAGATTGATGATTTTGATCGGTTTAGGTTTCATGTCAGAAAAATGTCAAAAGTTAAAAAAAGAAAGCATGACCTCTCAAGTAACATTGCCAAAAAGTAGCAAAATTCGGGAAACTGGTGATACAAAGATAATTAGTGTTAGTGCATGTCCAATCTGCTTCCAGCCAGGCAGTTTCATCAAGTTTTGTTTGTAAATATCTTTTTCCGTGTTTGTTTTTTTAGGACACTTAATTACTGCCCAAACTTGATCATGAACACACCATACTACAAATGTATGGGATGTTTTATTTATGAAATGGACTATTTCTTACCTGCACCCCTCTTTCCTGCCCCAAAGATGGCAGTAATCTGAACCTGAGAAGGTTTTGTTACCTTAAAATAAACAATAGAAATGCAACACAGCAAAGGATACGAATTTTGTTGACAAATTTGAAGAAAAACCATTAATTTTGCAAAAGCCAGCATAGTTATCATGTTAATTTAAATTGTTTCTAGCTCTGACAAGACCATGTGACTTTAATAATATTGCTTTCTGTAATTCATATATTGTGGTAGTATAAGTAGCAAACCGAATCCTATGAACGCCGGTACACGTAAAAAGTCGCTTCTTGCCAAATTCAAGTTTTTAATAATCCCCCTCGCACGAACCTAAAAGTATCTCTCGCCCTCGCTAAACTCTCGCACGTGTTCATGTCCTTATTTGGAAAAAGCTATCACTCACAGTACTGGGGGTGTGGGGTGGTCTGTATAATTCTCGTACACAACTCCCCTAAAAATTGATGCTTTCAATTTTTACAACAATGTTACTAAAGTCACTCCGGGTAAATGTTTGAGTCATCTTCTGCTTGCATTTGCTCTGCAATTCTGTTACGTGCCCTCTGAGCTGCAAGTCGCCTTGGTCTTTGGTTACTGAATGGAATTTGGTGTCTCCCTCCATTGCGCTGATGAACATCTTGTTCCACTCCTCTGATTTCCAGTGGGCACACTAACTGAACTGGTCTTTCAATAGTGTGTCCCTTGTGTAGCAACACTACGCCTCTAACAACTCCATCTTTACCTTGGACAAGTCGTACTACCTTTCCTTTCTTCCATTCTCCACGATTCTTTTCATCTCCAATGATCAGCACAACTTCCCCCACTACAGGCGTGGTTCCCATTTCCTTATTTAATCGGTGGCTTTCCATTAGACTGTGGACATACTCCCTCTTCTATCGATTCCATGCATGGGCCTTGGCACCTTCTAGTCTTTTACTCATCTTCGTTAACTTGACTCTGTCGTGTTCAACGTCTTCTTCTAGGGGGTATGCGTCTCGCCCCCATATAATCCTATTTGGCGTGAGTACTTCTTCCTCTCCTCCTTCAGCCTCAACATATGTCAAGGGTCGATTGTTTAAGTTTCTTTCAACTTCTACAATGACTGATTCCAGGGCTTCATATGAAAGATGGGACCGTCCCACGGGGAATTCGCCAACTTGAATTGCCAACTTGAATTGCCCCTGTATCTTCATCTTCTACTAATTTCCATCCTGGTGACTGCAAAGGGGATTGATGCAATCTTTGCACCCGCTTCACCCAGTAGTTTCTTGCAGTAGCAATTTCTTCGGTTACTAACGGACCTGTTCTCTTCTTCAACCCTTTCCTTTTTGCCATGCAGTTACTGGTGAATCTTAACATCCAAGCTGTCACTCTCATGGTCTTCCAGTAAGTACTTTTCTCTAACAGTGCATCCCACTCATCCAGCTTGTGCTCTTGTATATGAGAGAGTGATTCAAGGTTGCCCTTCCACTCTTCATCCGTTTCTTTGGAGCTCTTAAACTTTGGCTGTGGTGGCCACTTTTCTTCATCCAAGAGCCAGTGAGGACCAGTAAACCAGCTTCCTCTCTCCATCTTTGCAATGGTAGCGCCTCTACTTCCAAGGTCTGCCAGATTAATATCGGTTGGACAGTACTTCCATGTAACAGGAATGTCATTGGTGGTTTCTGCTATCTTCTTCACTCTGTTGGCCACAAACACTTTCCATCCCTTTCCGGGATTGGTTATCCAATACAAAGCAGGCATACTGTCCATCCAAATAGTGGTGGACTTGACAGGCCATCGATCGAGAGCGGAAGACAGGTTCTTCGCCATGTTTGCTGCCATATGACCGCTGATTAGTTCCAGCCTGGGAGTAGTGGTGCTTCTCTTCGATATTTGAGACTTTGATGTCAGAAGCCCTTTGACCACACCTGCATCATGCTCCACTATGGCGATTGCAGCAGCACAGCATGCAAGGTTACTGGCATCCGCGAACAGGTGAAGATGGACCACAACTATTTCTCTCACGGAAGTAATCACACTTCTGGGTACTTGCACACTGTTTAACTGCTTTGTCCACTTCAGCCACCTTTCCCTCAAATGAGCAGATACTTCCGCATTCCAGATCTTGTTCTCATCACAGGCTTGGCGATATATGTGCTTTCCTTCAGCCATAGTAGGCGAGATTATCCCCAGTGGGTCATAGATGGCTGCTAAATAGCTGAGGATAGTTCGCTTGGTCACCACTTGATCTTTAGGAAAGGGGCTTGCAGAGATTACCAGCATATCCTCTTCTTTGTTCCAAGTGTGTCCCAAAATCTTGCTGGGATTTGGCATGTCTTCACTCTCCAGGGACTTGACATTTGATTCCCACTTGTGAACTGGAAACTTGGCGCTCTTAAGAATGACAGTGCTCTCTTGTCTAAATTGCTCCAGTTTCTCCTGATCTACTCCTGTTTGCATGAGATTGTCGACGTATGTGTTTTCCTTAAGTGCTCTAACTGTCTCTCCAAATTCTGGACCTTGCATCTGAAAGTGATGTTGTAAAGTCGCTCCTAGCAAGAAAGGACTGGCTTCTTCTCCAAAGGGCACTCGTGTGAATCTGAGATGCTTTTCCTCTCCATTGATTACAAACAGGAATCTGAATGAATCTCTGTCTTGCTCTTTCACACTTACTTGAAGGAATGCCTTCTCAATGTCAGCGAGAAGCAGGTTTGGTGACATGCGGGCTCTAACCATTATGTCCCAGAGAAGCGGCTGCAATGGGGGACCTGTAAACATACAATCATTGATGCTGTTAGCCAGTTGGGTGGGCTTAGCACTTGCATCAAAGACCATGCGCACCTTTGTCGTTACTGCTCTTTGTTTGATAACTGGTTTATGTGGCATGTAGAACACTCGATCTCCTGATGGATTCTGAGGAGCTTCTTCTATTATACCTGCTCTCAGTTGCTCTTCAATAATGCCACTGTATTGCTCTTTCAACTTTTCATTTCTTGATAATTTCCTCTCACATTGTTCAGTCGCTTTCTGCTTTGCGCTTCATTTGTGCTCGACAATGTGGCTCCTGGAATCCAGGGAAATGTGACTTCGTATCTCCCATCCTCTCTTCTCACAATACTT